>OX451385.1:21387026-21987026 GCA_949629135.1 Eremobia ochroleuca | reverse complement strand
GTGCATGCCCGGATTATGAAAGTTTAGTATGAAAACTGCGCGGATTTTCTTTATTTATATTGTGCAGCTGTTCCAACGGTCCGTTTTTTTTTTTTGTAGAAACTCTATTCTGAAAAATAAGCATTTCATGTCTTCCTTACTATATTTACTACCCGCCCCATAAAGTTGTTAGATCATCATTTTACCATGAGTAGATTAACAAGCTTTATTCGAATCATATAAATATGTTAGTTAGACGGACTTTAGTCCAAACATAATTCTACTTAAATGACAAGGTATAACATAAAACCATCGTCTGCAGGAGACTGAATTTGTCTAAATTGCGAGAAAATAATATATCTACCAGGCAAAACATATCAGATTTCAGATATTAAGACTACAATGTTCCCACTGCTGGGATACAGGTCTCCTCTCAATGAGAGGAAGTGGGCTATAATCTACTAGGCGGGCCCGGATTGGTAAGACGCGTAGGTGTAAATGCTAAACCAAATAGTGAACAACCTCAAAAGTCAAGCATTAAAATAATAACTTCAACATCTGTCATAACCTTTCACCCTAATCAAAGTTTCGTGTCGCGGGATTTAGTCGAAAACAAATTTACTTATTCAGGGGTTCCAAACCTCCTGAGAGGTCGCACTCCATTTAAATACGATATGAGCATCAACGCGCGGATGCATGAAATTGAGCGAATCTGAATGAATTGTGAACACATGTTTATTTTATAATGCTGCCCGCTACGTTATTGGGTTTTGATTTTTGGGTAAGAAAATGGTGTGGAAAATGTCGGAAAGAACACAGTGGTTAATTTTAAATAAGTGGCGATAAAGTTGTTGAATACAATGTTAAGGCAAACTTCAAGCTTTTACTAAGATGACTACAATAAGAAAACGTTCTAACTCAAATTCAGAAACTCACAAGCTTACGCTTTTTTCAACTACTTCCGATATTTTACCAGCTAGAAAAAAAAGTAGAAAGTGCAAACACAACTAAATCGTTCGACAATACACTACGATTCCACCACCGATCTCAGGAAAAATAACTCACTGCTGCATTTGCCTGTAAAGATTGCGGAACAAATGATGCGAGTGTGCTCGACTTCGAGACTTTGCCCGAGTCTTTACCTGAGTTCTCGAGTAACGAGCACCTTTCGAGTTACTTTTGAAAAAGAAAGACTTCGCAATGAAAGACTTTGGTCTTGTTTTATGGTTCGAATGCAATTTTTTGTTTGAATTGAATCTCTTAGAACGGTTTATTTATTGCCAGTAAAATGTTTGTTTATGTTTATTGTGTTAAGTAGTAGATTAAAGGTACTAGGCAGAGCAAGTGCTGTCAAATGAAGACGTTCCTGCCCGTTTTCATTAACACTAGACGACACCTAAATAAAAGTATAAAAAGAAGCGCGCCAGTCTCGCGTGGAGTTACGGTATTATTCAAAATTTTACGCTTATTGGGTTTTCATTTGTTTATTTTGCATTTTAAGAAAAAAAAAAAAAAAAAACTAGGAAGTTCATCTGCTTAGATAATGAAAATTCAGTTGAAGAACATAACTCTAGGGTCGGTTGTAGGTGTAATACTATATTTAAGGTTAATATATGGACAAACAAGAGTTTCTCTTAAAAACAACTTTTCGAATTTAAGAAAAGTAGAATGCTTGCCTGCTATTTCGCTTAAAGATTCTTAAATTAGATTTAGATTTATTCATGAAATAGCCTCCCAATTAGTAATTAGCGCTGACAAAATAAGACAAAGTATTCTAGGGTTAAACATATACAATAACCACTCAAAAATAACCACTCAAAACATACTTCATCATCTGCCTAGCCTTTTCACAACCATGTTGGGGTCGGCTTCCAGTCTAACCGGATGCAGCTGAATACCAGTATTTTACATGGAGCGACTGCCAATCTAACGTCCACGATACTCCTAGGTAAGACTGGTTGTCAGACTTTCGGGCTTCTGACTTCTGACTGACTGTCAAAGATCTACGAATGACAGCCGGGACCAACGGCTATGCGTGCTTTCCGAGGCACGAAGGGATCTCGGTATGTGAAGATACCAACCGCAGCAAGCATAGCTTAACCTGATCGATCGACCTGTGCGGCTGTTATTATTAAGCCACCGGCCCCTCACTCAAAATATACTTAAACCTACAAAAAAAACCCATTAATTTTACATCAACGACAGAAATCGGGCCAAGCCGAACCTTTTTTAAATACTTATAAACTTTATCGCTGCTTTTCAACGTCTCTCAAAGCCTAAACGGGTCTAGGTCTCAATAATTTCCATTCACGAAATGCTAACAAAAATCCATCTTAGTTCTTTTTCTCTGGCACGGGTCATGAATCATTCTGCCCCTGCCCAGTCCATTGAGTAGTGCGTTTGAGACAAGACAAATATCCTACTCGTACCATTAATCCTTCTAATCTTGACAGAAAACCTCCGGAGAATTATACAGACGGTGGTGTGAAGGTATTTATCAAATCTTGGGCAGCTACGAGTACACTGATTTGAGTGGTTTGCTCAATGATATGGCGACGTTGTTATTATTTTTTTGTGATAAGATTGTTATGGACTTTTTATATGAATTTAGGATGAAAGAAGAAATAATTGCGTTTATATAAAATATTTGTTTCATCGTTTTTTCTACAGCACAGTTTTTTGTGCAGCTTAGTAAAAACAAAGCAAATGCATACAAAGTAAAGCCCTGTATTTTTTACTTTTATGTACCTACAAACTTTCATTCACAAATGTTTCTGCAATTAAGCGACACCAGAACTACAGTTCTTTTTTGAATAAGTATAAAAGAAGTGTAATGAATGAAGGAGGAAGCGCCAAGGTAGTCCACGAAATTAAAATGTTCTTACGTTTTTGCAATTTGCTGGTCACTGTCTGGTTGACACAATATTATGCTACCCTCTTTAGATCAACCTTTTTATTTATTTAATATTTTCGCACACAAAAAGGTACAAAGACAGACTTAATGCCTGGGGCATTCTCTACCAGTCAACCAAGGGTGGTGAAGAGATTAGATGGCCAGTGCTTTGGTTGAGCCGAACCATGATAAACAAAACACTACTAGAATTATTGAATTATAAATAAAAAAACGTGCAGAAATACATAAATAGGTTAAAAACTTATAATATACATACATACTATTTACTATAATATATACTTATGATATACAGCGTGTAACGGAAGGGGGGTATCAACCCTGAAGGAGGTGAATGTGCTCATGAAACTCAACAACTTTCCCCAATGAACATAGGTCGAAATATGAGAAAAAAATTTGGCCCTCCCTTACAAAACTGACTACCAGCTGATTGATTTACTATGGGAGGGCGAAATTTTTTTTTCATATTTCGACCTATGTTCTTTGGGGAAAGTTGTTGAGTTTCATGAGCACATTCACCTCCTTCAGGGTTGATACCCTCCTTCCGTTACACGCTGTATATGTATATATACATGTATACAAATTTGAAGGGAGAGTGGTGTTGAGATGACTGTACACTATACGTTTTGAAAATAACTTTGCGATTTTTCTGTTGCATAGTATGGTAAAGGCTTCTCATTGTAAGCCACGTTTGCTTAATGAATAAAAAGCATTTTAGTTTTTCATTTGCATTCACTACAACCAGGTGCCCAAAAATTTCTAATCCCTATAGAAAACTAAGAAAAATAAAGTGAAAAACTATCCGCAGCGTTTTTTCAAAATGCCCCACTATATTTTTTTAGATATTTTTCATCGTCGCCCTTTTATTCGCAAATCGAATTCTCTCCGTTCATGTTTATTCATCGATTCGGAATCTAGTAAGCCCTATACATGATATAAAATATACTAAGCAAAAGAAACAATGTTTTGCAAGTCTCATTTTATGCGGCTCAATTGTTCTATTATCAAAATCAAAAGTCATTTATTCAAACTAGGCTGAGAATCAGCACTTTTTGAACGTTAAAATTACAAAAGACAGTCCCCCAAAACGCCCGCCCTTCACCACTTCCTAGTGCTTTCGCTGTGAAGAAGAAGTGGCGGAACAAACTCCCCAGCAGCACAGCTGTCTGTTCAGTTAGAAAATACTTGACTGAATACAAAACAAGCTATGCAAAGCAATTAACACGACACAGAACACTAAATTAAATTATTTGCTAAATGTCAGCTAGCCACGTCAATATATTAACTAATACTCGTACAAGAAAAACTATACGTAGGTACTCAAGCAAGAAAATAATAAACCAAAATTAAAAATGTAAACAAAAATTTACTATCTGAATAAAAGCCTCCGGGTATAAAGGGCGTGACCGCTTACATATTTATGCAATGCTGAGTTCTGCCGTGCGATTCTGTAACCATCTCACCGTGAAAACTTGGGTGAAGTGAGCGTGGAGTGAGCTGTCATTCACTAGGGATTACCACTATTAAGTGCTCACTTCACTTATGATTTCACGGTGAGATTTTTACAGAATCGACCGGCTGTTCACATCGAAGGAAACTAAATAAACAAGTTATTACTAATCACAACAATAAAACCATGGTCAGCAAGACGACCAGTCACCACAAGCAGCACTCGTTCACGAGCGTAACGCAAAGATCAGCCATTACCCCGCTCGCCATATTTGAGGGAAGGAGGCAACCCGACTCCCGACGCTACCGCAAGCAGTGACATCTAAGGGAGCATGACGAACTTGCTGTCGGTTGCTCAGGTAAGAATAATATGATCAATCGTCGAGGTCACTAGCTAACCAATTGCAATCAACTCATTAGAAAACGTTGAAATGAGTTGATTATGTGAATAATAAAATAAAATAAAATTAAACTGATTTGACTTATCAATATTAATGAATACATCGTGATGGTATTTTACCTCCTTCTTTTTATTTATAAGAAGAGTCCTTGCTTTGGAAGCTGTCCTCCCATACCTGTTAATACTGTAACTAATTTGAAAACAGTGTAAAAGACAATAATGCGTTCTTTCTCTGCGTCATGTTTAATGAAAATAAACTTGTTTTCTTTCAATTATTTTTGAAAGAGTAATTGTGTAGTTTCTTGCCAGCTCTTCTCCATAGGAAACAACCAATTGGAACCGTGCACTTAGCTTCTGATGTTTCATAAGTGACCATTTTTTGTTTATGTGTAAAATATTGCACGACTCTAAAGTGCTTTACGATCGATTTTTTCTTTTGCCTCCTTTCTGGAACTGTATCTATTGTTATACTCTCATGCTACTTCAAAAATTGATTTAATGCAGTAGGAACGAAAAAAACATCAAAATATTCTAAAAAAAAATCTCGCCTCTCAAGTGTACAACCTGAAAACATTATAGCTTGAGAAAAAAATCAATTAATTGAGTCACTTTTTTTTATATAGATTCGTTTCACCCTACCTCTATTGAAAATGGCTGCTTTGAGCAAAGTTATTTAATTATAATTCATAAAAAAAACTAACTAACATATGGTTTTTATACGATCAAATGAGCATTGTGTTTATGAGTCGTGCACTTTTGGATTTTCCAATTTTTTTTAATGTCATTTAGGTACAGGCTGAAATAGATTCTCGTGTTCAGTAACGACTTTTCCATTTGTTACTTAGGTAACATAACACCGTCTACATTCCCCGAAGGGTGCGGCAGAAGTGTCCCTATAGTACAACCAC
Organism: Eremobia ochroleuca; assembly: GCA_949629135.1. Lineage (NCBI taxonomy): Eukaryota > Metazoa > Arthropoda > Insecta > Lepidoptera > Noctuidae > Eremobia > Eremobia ochroleuca. The sequence continues at coordinate 21,981,379 of OX451385.1, read as the reverse complement.
ATCTCGCCAGCTATATTTTCTTTAAGTCCCATCTAAAAGAGAGTGAGTCTGTTGCCATCAACCGGGCACAAATTCAGACACACTTGGATGGAAAAAGCCAAAAACACTTTCCCCGACCCGGGAATTGAAACCAGGACCTGCTCGCAGTAGCGCTTGCAACCACTAGCCCAACGAAGCAGTCGCACCTACAAATACTTGTTAATGCATCATTTTAGATATATATAACAATTACTTTAAATCCAATCTAAATAGCAGATTTACGAAGATACACATCCTTCGTATAAATGTCAGAGAACCATTTGGTGATGACATTTACTACCGTTGGGTATAATAAATCTTCTTTACAGGAAATAAACATTTGAGTACATGAATACTCAAATGAGTACCTATGTATCCAATACATTGTAATGGAACTGTTTTGCTTCGTAGTAATCTGCCTAAATGGAATATTACATAGACGTTGTAATTTATATGAAGGCTTTGTTAGGAACTCGTTGTAACCCGCTGTTCTACTCGCATTCTGGGGAAATTACTTCATGTACCCGGATAATGAGTGTTAATTCAGGCCAAAGTTTACTTGTGTGCCTGATTAAATTCAATTCTATTAAAACATGATTAAGTGTGAAACATACAAATATCCTTATATTATGACATTAGTTTGCCTTTAGATTACGTTCTCCTTGAGTTTTTTGTTTTTGCTCGGCTACTAAGGGTTCTAGGGTGATGTTAAATAACGTATAGCCTTTCTCAAGAATTGGAAATATTTTTTCAAGTTCGACTGGTAGCTTCAGAGATTAGTGCGTTCAAACAAACAAACTCTTCAGATTTATTATTAGTGTAGATATAGATTATTAGTAGGTATAGATTGCTACGGATTTTGCCACACATTCAGAATACGCTAAAAAAAATGGCTGAACTCATTGTGACTAGGTACATAACGCATTGAACACAACGAACAACCCATTAACTTAACAGACAAAAAAATACAACGTATTACGAAAAAAAAGTACCAACAAAACAAAGACCTTCATTTTGTTATTAGAGACATTTATGTGTGCCTTCTTATGTAGATGTGCTCTTTATGCATGCACATCGGTAATGAGACCCCACTATCGCAAATAGAAGACATGGGGTGATTTCACATGGACAAATAAAACTCCTATTCTTTTACTGCGGAAATGCCTTTTTATTTATTTGCTGGCCAAGACTGAGGTTTTAATGTGGTCGTGCCTGAACTAATATTATAAAGAGAAATAAAATGATTTTTTGTATACTTTTTTACGCTTTCACGCTAAAACGGCTGAACGGATTTAGGTTAATTTTTTGGCACATGGGTAGACCATGACTTGGATTACGACATAAGATAGTTTTTATCCCGATATTCTCAAGGGTTCGAGATTTATTGCGGTAAAATCATGGGGCGCAGCTAGTTTTAAATAAAACTTGGCTTCAAGATAGGAAAATTTATTCTAGGTAGTATTCTAGGTGGTAGTAGGTATATTGGGCGACTTTTATGATACAGAGAGGTGTGAGATATATTTAGAAAAAAAAAAGAAAATAATGAATGCTTGGAAACGTCCTCTCGTAAGCATCACTACACTACTCTATACATTTTACACTACTGTGTAGAATTATTATAAACTGTATACTTTTACCCTAAACTTTCATAAAACTCTAAACCGAAAATGTTCACCTCAACGTGACCCTAAAGTTGTCCTTACCTGCGCCTTCCATTAACATACGAGTAATTAATTCACGTCACAGCACTGGCCTAGCTTCGGAAGTGTAGTGCAGTGTGTACACTTCCTGTCATCAAGCGGACCAGGGTAGCTACTAATTTCATTAGACGCTGGATTAGGGCACACGACACATAGAAGGCAGAGCGAGGGCGATATAATGTATCTTGACAGAATTACAAAATATGTTTTTGTACACATTTTTGTATACCTCATTTTAACGCCAAGATCTTTATTTATTTATAATATTTACTAGCAGTGCCTCGCGGTTTCACCCGCATAAGTGTCGATCCCGTGGGAATATAGGAATAAATGTGTCCCGTGTTATTCTGATGTTTAAGTCTGAGTGCAATCGTGAAATTTGAGGAATAAATACTTGTAATATATTTACACATAAACCTAATATAACTATTAATATGATATATATATAACTAATTATATTAAAATGTAAGCACAAATAAATATACATAAATACACGAATATACTTAAAAGAAATAAGACAAATAATGAGAAAACATTACTGTTGTGGTGATACTGCCAGCTACTTGCGAATGTGCTCGCGAACTTGGGTAAACATAGGTAGTAGTGTGTTTTGACGCTGATACTACTCTACTCACAATCAGAAACCGTACCCTAATTGCGTTAAAAACTAGGACTGGACTGACTAGAATGACTATGATTTTCAATACATCAAAATCTATAGCTTCATAATATACATAACATGATTGAAAAATTCGTCTGCTCGCCAGTAGAAATAAATTATTGAATTGTCAAAATGTAAGGAATCATTCCATCAAACATGAAAATGATTTTCCCATTTCGTAAGATTTTTCATAGAAGTAGGTTTTATTTAATGAAACGAGTGTTTTGTAAGCTTTTGCAAAAAGCCCTGACAGAAACAAAGGACATATTATAATATGTATTACCAAAACTATAAGCCTCCCAAATATCCAGTGTGTGGCACATAGAGTGATCGAGGCAGATTTTTTTTAAATTGGGAGTTTCACGATGGTTTCTTTTTGTCTTTGTGCGAATACCTCGGTTCGTTGCTTTCATGTAGCTGCTTTACTGTCGATATTATGTTTGTGTCTCAAAGCTATCGCCACGCTTTTAATGAGACTTTAGGTTTTAGTGTGACTGCTAGTTCATTATGGATTCTGTTTTACTGAGGTTCTGGGTACATACAAACTTAGGTCAGTTAAGTTTCAATCTTAATGAATATTCATTGATTATTTATCAATTATGTTATCGTGAACGTTCACACAGCAACCTTAAAAGGATGACTGACTGAGCATGGCGACTGTGTGCTTAAAGATTTGTATCTGCCCGCAAAATAGGAAAAAAAAAACACTGTACGGGGAAACGTTTATCTGATGAAAGTGTTGTTTTATTTGAGATCTTTAGGTTTTATTTGAGCTCAAGGAACACATTTACGTAAATACATGTTTTAATTTAATTTAACACCTTATACAACGTGCCGCTACAATGGCGACATTAAATTAATAAACAGGTGAGCGTGTGTCTAGTTTCATAAAAAATATAAAAACATAAAATAATGCGTAATTTGAAAACTACCTTCTGTGCCGCTCGCCGACGTAGGGCTCTCCTTGTCTTTCGCCTACTCTTTACTCGTTATTCGTTTTAATTTCACTGATGCAATGTGTATATGTGTATCCGTGACCCCTGTATATTACCCCTGCGCTACGTTTTTTTTAGTACAAATGAGATGCGAGATGCTATTTTAGAAATATGTAAATGAATAAAATATGAATGGTAGCAATAGCAGTGCGGACGATTACTTCGACGCCTAAATATCCTTTTGTTTTTGTATTTATTTATGAAGTTAGTTAGTCTTTTAATTTAGTACTTGGTGTAAGTAGTTAGTTAAGAGATTATGAAAACAAGCAATAAATAAATAATAGCGTTTAAAATGTCGCCTTAAAGCGCCACGTTGTATATGCCTAATAAGAATTCAGACTAAGGGCTGATTTTTCAATCAACAGATATTTTATATTCGTGGAATAAAATTGACGTCTGACAGTTTTTGTATGGAAGAACTGTCAAAAAATTCAAAATTATTCCTCAGATAAAGTTATCTGGCGTTGAAAAAATCAGCCTTTAGTGAACTACCTGCACACATTAAGCAAAAACCGGTCAAGTGCGAGTCGGACTCGTGCACAGAGGGTTCCGTACTAGGTATGTAACTATAAATATACGTTTTTCGGTTTTTTCCTTTACTTGTGCTACATGACATTGCTTCTTGCCAAATTTCATGGTTCTAGGTCAACGGGAAGTACCCCATACATTTTGATTCCCTTGAGAGTGTCGAAATATACGTTTTTTGCAGCATAACCTTTTTTTACGTTAACTTAGAAGTTTTATTTTTTCACAGCTTCAAGAAACTGTAGATCTGAGTGTACTCGATGCCTCTACGCGTTAAATGATAAATGATAAATGATTTATTTTCTGTAAGTAGGTTTGTACAAACACTTTTACATGTCAATCATATTTTTTAAACTAGATGAGGTCGGCGTTTCCTATCTGACTACTCTGAGAAGAAAGGCCGAAACAAACTCAGAGGTCACAGTCTCTTTTAAAGTCCAGACATAATCTTGGTCAGATCATGTGAAGACCATGCAGATTGGTGTCTGAAATGGTCTTTTGAGTAAAGAACCACACAGATTGAGCGGACCTGTCCAGTCAGTGCACGCATTTGTCAAAAATTGTGTAGCTCAACTCAGAACTTGAGGAGCCTTACGATTCGACGAACAATACCAATGAAAGGACATTTGGGTAGGCCGCATAAATTACTCAAACTGCCAGACCATGATTAAAACTAACTAAGAAGGAAAAAAGAAAAAAGAAATGACCCACATAGTCTTCACACTCACAATAATAATAATAAAAATAAGATACTATACAAAGTAAATATCCATGTCATTGTTTATATAAAATTCATCAATGTCAATGTGTATATAAAAATCCGGACATCATCTTTGATCTTTGAGGACCATGTAGATTGGTGTCTGAAGTGGTATTTTGAGGGAAGAACCACACAGATTGAGTGGACCTGTGCAGTCAGTGCACGCATTCGTCAGTAACCGTGCAGCTCAACTCAGAACTTAAGGAGCTCAACGATTCGACGAGCAATACCAAGGACAGAACATTTGTGTAGACCGCATAAACCACTCAAACTGCCAGACCATGATTAAAACGGAAACAATGACCCACATAGTCCTCACATTCACAATAATTAAAATAATATAAGACTTTAAACAGTAAATGTTCATGTCATGTCATAAATAGATATTAAGAAAGAAAAAAAATAACAAAAGTGTAAATCAGCAAAATAAAAAATAAACAACATTCACTGTCTAGACCTATTGGAGCAGCTCAATCCCAAGCGTTTTTGTCCTCAATATAGTCTTTTACAGTATAATAGGCTTTGTGGCATAGTTTTAGCTTTATAAAAGATTTGAATTTATTAATGCTTAGTTCTTGAATGTGGCTAGGAAGTTTATTATAAAAACGTATACATTGGCATCTAAACGAGCCACCTATTTTCTTGAGCCTTGTTGTAGGAACAACAAATTTATGTTTGTTCCTAGTATTTATATTATGGATATCACTGTATTTCTTAAACAGATTAATATTTTTATGTGCATACAAAAGATTATCATAAATGTACTGAGAAGGCACAGTCATTATATTAATCTCTTTAAATTTGTCTCTGAGGGAGTGTCTGGGACTTAATTTATAAATGGAACGAATTGCCCTTTTTTGTAAAATAAAAATTATCTGAATTTCGGCGGCATTTCCCCACAACAGAATACCGTATGACATCACACTATGAAAATAACTAAAGTAAACTAAACGGGCTGTCTCTAAATCAGTTAAGTCACGAATTTTCCTAACGGCGTATGCTGCAGAGCTAAGCTTTTTTGACAATTTATCTATATGGGGGCCCCATTGAAGCTTGGCATCCAAAGTTATGCCTAAGAATACTGTGGTATTTTCGGGTTTTAACTCTTCACCCTTTATGAGAACACTAGTTTCTACTTGTCTAACATTTGGTATCGTAAACTTAATACATTTGGTTTTTTTTTCGTTAAGAAGTAAATTATTAACATTAAACCAGTTAACTACTTTTGCGAGGGCACTATTTATACTGTCAGTAACCAGCTGTTGACGTTTGAGTTTAAATAAAAGTGAAGTGTCATCTGCAAACAAAACTATATCATGTTCATCCTTTATGAGGTAAGGCAAGTCATTGATATAAACAATAAATAAAAATGGTCCAAGTATTGAGCCCTGTGGGACCCCCATTCTAACTACAGATCCGGGTGACCTTTTCCCGTTAACATCAACTCTCTGAATCCTATCACTTAAGTAAGAAGTGAGAAGATCCAGAGAGGCGTTCCGGATTCCGTAGTGGTGAAGTTTCCTGATTAAGGTTTCATGAAGAACACAATCGAATGCCTTGGACAAATCACAAAAGATGCCCAAAGCATCGCATTTGTCCTCCCATGCATTATAAATATGTCCTAAAAGTTCAACTCCGGCATCGGTAGTTGAACGACCCCTTGTAAAACCGAACTGTTTATTATTCAGTAATTTATTGTTATTGAAAAATCTTTGCAATTGATTTAAAATAAGTTTTTCATAAATTTTACTAAAGGTGGGTAGTACGGAAATAGGTCTATAATTAGTAGGGTCTGATGTACTACCTGATTTAAACAACGGTATTATTTTACTGTGTTTCATAAGATCAGGAAACTCACCACATTGAATACAATTATTAAATATAACAGCTAAAGTAGGTGCTACAATGTTTATAATTGTCTTAGCAACATCCACAGAATTACCCCATAGATCTGCAGTCTTTTTTACATTTAACATGTGAAAAGTTTTAATTATATCTGTACAAGTGACAAATTCGAAGTGAAATTCCGAATCACAAACTGGAACGTTTTCCTTAAGTAAAGACTCTGCAGCAGTGGGTGAGGAGCTTAGAGATTTAGTGGTTGACACAGGAATCTCTGCAAAGAAATCTGCGTTCCCGAGATAAAGGGTCTTAACAGACAGACAAACAAACGGAGAACAAAGTGGTCCTATAAGGGTTCCGTATTTTCCTTTTGAGGTACGGAAGCCTAAAAATCAAAACACGCTTAAATAATAATAAAAATAAAGAATTATAAGTAAGTAAAGTGATAATAGTGCATTGGATTCAGATGTAGACTTAAAATTAATAGGTGAGAACTAGCAGTAAATACGGGTGTATTTACTGCTAGTTCTCACCTATTAATTTTAAGTCTCGCGGCCTCTTAGAAACCAATCATTTTTCGTTCCACATCCTACAGTATACATTCCAAACGAAAACCCTGCTGACTTTGTTTACCCTCCAGCACACTCAGGTAGATCGTAAGCCTATCAGAAGTGGTTCAGTGATGATGTTTACACTTCCCGTCATCAGCCGGTGGAGTGGCTAGGCAATTCAATTAGACGGCCTATTAATCGGGCACCGTCAATCCAAAATGGGTTTTGTTAACTACAGAGTGCGTTCGTGTTGCAGGATTATCGCATGAACATGATTATTATGTGTTTTACTTGATCTATAAAAAAATTCCATAAAGCGATTTATTAAATTAAAATTGCTGTCATATTTTTTTCTGGAATCGGTTTATATTTCAGCTAGATTTAGTAGGTATTTTACAAGTAAAACATTTAAGAATAAAATTACCTCTGTAAATAAAAAATATTATATTAATGGTTTATTAACGTTGTACAAAATTATTACAGGACTTTCTTCTGCCCGCGACTTCGTTCGCCTGAAATTTCTTGTTCCTGACCCACCCCGTTGATCCGACTTTTTTCTTTACACTCGACTCCTAAGAGTCATAGCATGATATTATATAGCCTTCCTCAAGAACTGGGTTATCAATAGTAAATAGATTTTTTTTTAATCCGACTGGTAGTTTCAGATATACCCCTACATACAAACAAACAAACAAGTTGTATCACTTTATAATATTATTATCAATTTTAATATGATTAATTAATTATATTATTATAGTGTATAATAAAAGTCATGCGCGGAATATATTACTTTTATAAAATTAGAAAAGTGAAAAAAGGACTTACCGGTTGGAGGAAATATGAATGCAGAGCGAGAGCATTGCTAGACATCAAAAATTTTAAGCTTGATCACAAATGTTGCAACTTAATAAATGACTTTGTAATAGAATAGAATAGAATAGAATAGAATACTCTTTATTATGTACACCATATAGATTACAGACATAAAATAGATTACAATTAATCATGCTAAAATGACAAATTATTACAGATTGAGTATTAAATTGATATAAAATTAAGTTTAAGTATAATGTTTATGTTAAATTTACTTTAACATACAGTATAGTTATATACTTACCTAGTGCGAATACGAGTACCTAGGAAACCTATAAAAATACTAGTTCGGAGATGCCTTCTATTGTAAAATGACTATAATCAATGAAATTCGCCAACAGAAAGCAAACTCAGAGTTCATTCAAATTCATATTAATTTAAGTCAACTTATTTTATCTTTGGGCTATACTCGTAAATAGTAACAAATCTACTCCCAGCAGAAGTTCAAATTACTACGAACAATGTAATTATTATTATCTACTAGAATCTTGTAGATAATAATAATTGTCTAATTCGACTATACAGTAACAGTCCCATAAAGCTTATGTAGGATGGTATACCGTATAATTCCGTTATACAGTCATTTCCGTCATGAAATGTAAGATCCGAACTAATTTAATTACAGGCAGGATTAATCGACTACGGAGACTCCTAATGGGTTTTGTTTGTATGTTGTGGAACCTTCTTTATCATTGAATGGATTTGTTTGGTTATGTGGAAACATTTACTTGTATTAGGGAACTGGAAGTTGCCAATTCATTTTTGGTTGATTGAAAGACAACATAATCTTTGTGTTATTATTTTAAAATATTTTAGACAGTTCTCTATCAACTGCAAATCGTTGTCGTATCAAAATGTATCAATTTATTTATTTAAACTTTTCCCAAACAAAAAAAGGTACAAAGGCGGACTTAATGTCTTATGCATTCTCTACCAGTCAACCAAGGGTGATGAAGAGATTAAATGGCAGGTGCTTTGGTTGAGAGAAACAACGAGAAAAATAATTAAAAGTATTGAATAATAAATAAAATAGATACACAAATACATAAATAAGTAATAAACCTATAATACACGTGTGTACATACTATTTACTATAATATATACTTATTAAATACAAATTCAAGGGAGACCAATCGAATTACTAGTACGAGTAGGTATGACTAATGAACATTTTTGACTTCTTGAAAAACAGCATTCTATTTTAGAATTTACTAGTTTGCCGTCCATAGCTCATAATAAAGTAACGTAAACATTTAACCTAACGCATGTGTTGTGAAAGGTTTACGTTAACCGACTTAACTTGTATAAAAGTACATCATCTTAACATCGTGTATAACATGGTACATAAATTAGTAAAATGCCCACAGCATCTTTATGATGTTCCAAACTCACGGGGATTGCGTAAGACTTTGTTTTAAGGGATCCGAGAGTTCTCGGAATTTACGATACCGTACCCTTGACCGAAATTACTCGATACAAAAAGCTTTATGTCCAGTTTGACGCAAGCCACCTGTTTGTGAAACACAAATATGATTTTGCAACGGCACGATAGCCAACCATTGTATTTTAGGTCCCGCATTGTTTAACTAATCTAGTTTGATTAACGCTTCTGTTTGTTGTTTCAGGCAGTCCGCCGATGTAAACACAAAGTCGAAATGAGATGAGTATGCGTGTGGCGTGGGCCAGGTGGTACTGGATCGTTATATTCACGACTTGCGCTGCGAGGACCGCCAGCGACTGGCTCGACTGCGCCCACATCAACACCTGCAAGTGCAAATGGTCCTCCGGCAAGAAGACTGCGACGTGTGCCTCCGGAGACCTGCGCCGCCCGCCAGCTCTCTCATCTGATATACAGGTTCTCGACCTACACGACAACCCACTCAGAAACCTACCACAGGAAGTCTTTGCCAGCATTGGCCTCCTTAACTTACAACGAGTAAACCTCCGAGCGACCAGCCTCAGGTCGATACATCCTGACGCGTTCTTAGAGTTAAGAATATTAATAGAAGTCGATTTAGGAGACAACGATCTGTCCCATATCCCAAGGGACATATTCAGAGGCAACGAAAGATTACGACTAGTTGTGCTTAGCAACAATCCTTTGACCAAACTGATAGCGGATCAATTCCCACCTCTTCCGCATCTGCGAATACTTTTGTTAGACGGATGCAGGTTACGGACGATACACACAAATGCTTTAAGGAATTTAAAGTCTTTAGAGACTATTGATTTGCGTAGGAATCAGCTTACATTCCTTCGCTTGATCACGTTTTCTCTGCCTGCATTGAAAACGGTCTCCTTGTCGGGTAATCCGTGGAGATGTGATTGTAGGTTAAGAGAATTTAAGGACTGGTTTCTGGAGAGCAAGTTGGGTACAGAGGATTTGCTTTGCGTGGAACCTTCAACGCAAGCTGGAAACAAGTGGAGACACATCTCGGGTGAGAGCATGTCGTGTCCGCCCGAAATAAAATCAAGCACTTTAGTCGTCAGAGCTGAAATTGGCTTACCTACTTCGTTCGGATGCTGGGTGCATGGAGTACCGAAACCTAAAGTGACATGGCTTTTTGATGGCGTCGATGTACATAATAGTTCAGTGGATTGCGATATGGAAGAGACAGAGACGAGTGTTGAAGACGACTCGGAGGATAGAGTGCCGGGTAGTGTAAGATGGGTCAACGTGACCCTTTTAAATGTAACGTCAAGTGCGGCCGGGGAATGGACGTGCGTAGCTAAAAGTGTGGCAGGTGAGGCGAGGGCTATCATAAGTCTTGTTCTACCAAGGTCACAAACAGCGACGGCTCGAACTGCACCTGGGATTCCACATTTATTAGGAGTTGTTTTTGGAGCGCTAGGCATTCTAGCAACTCTTGGTTTTATCGGGGCAGTCGCCTGCTGGCATCTTAGGAGACGAACAGTTCCACCGAGCAGAAGCTTCACTGACCAAGAAAAACGACTGATAGATGCATCTGTCGTCGTAAGTTGTGACCGGTCTATCGGTGATATGGCCTCACCATGTGACTTCGAAATGACAGAACGAATGTCAGACGAGCCTCCAAGAGGTTGCGGCTTCGATCCTGTTCATATAACTATAGAAGGTACACCAGGTGCGTTTCCACCACCACCTGCAGAATTTGCAGTGCCAGTTCCATACGGTAACATTTTCATATCTGTCCAAGTAGCTGGCCGTGGAGAGCCTGTGAAGTATCCTGATTTATTGAGTGGTGGGGCAACGCTACCTCGACGGAATAGGACATGTTGCGCTGCTGCTCCAGCGTACGATAACATGGGGCCTAGAGTAACTGCCACAGGCAGTTCCACCTGGTCATTACCAGGAGCTAGCACAGAGAATGTTGAAGTGTCAGAGACACCAGTTCTGACCTTACCGCCGCCACCACCCGAGTTCGTCTCCCTTTAGCCCAGGCCTCTGGTACTGGACGCCTCAGCGCTGAGGTGACCTGGTACCCAGAAACCCGCAGTCAATTAGACTATTCCCCAATTTTATTGTACTTTATGATAATTTTGAAGTGATTATTAATTTAAATGTAAATAGTTATTACGCTAAGACATGGACGATGTGTGACATCTGTGAAGTAAATACGTAAGATTGTTATCAATATTAATATTGTAATATTGCATTTAAAGTGAATTTGTTGATACGTTGGGTAATGAAACGAGAGCGATTAGTCTACCAGATTTGTTCCCTAGACATTCTTTTTATGTATTTCGAGTAAGCGTCTTCCTATGCGTTGGAATATATGGACAGATTTTTTCAGCCATATTTGACTGAAAATGACTTTTGGTTTTATCATAATTAGTTTGTCACTAAAGTAATACCACGCTTATGGAGGGCGCCCACGAGCAACTTCGTTGCCTTTCAAGCTTTAGCACGACGCATTAATAAGCGCTTTACGATCGAAAAAATGTTTTTACCTCCTTTCTGTAACTGTTTTTATTGTTATACTCCTAGAGCCTACTTAATTAATCTCCATTAAATTATCTATATAGTGGTATATGCCATTATATAAATAATTGAATGGAGATTAATTCTCTACATTACAAATTGATTTAATGCAGCAGAAACGGAAAAAACATCAAAATATTTAAAAAAAAGTTCCCTTCAATCAAGTGTGAAACCTGAAAACATTCTGAAAATCAATTAATTTGAGTCAACTTTTTTTAATAGGTTCGTTTCACCCATAGGAGGAACACTACTGAAAATGGCTCTTTTATTCAAAGTTAGTTATTTATTATTTAATTATAATTAATAAAAAACTAAGTAATATATGTAATATCTACATATAGATATGGATTTTTAGAATAGAATACTCTTTACTATATACACCATATAAATTACAGACAAATATAGAAATTTTACAAAAGGTGACACAATGGGCGGTCATATCGCTAATAGCGTTTTTAAACGATCAAATGAGCATTATGAGTCATGCACTTTTGGATTATCCAAATGTTTTTCTTTGTGCCTGTATCCTCACGGAGATTTGAATGGTACGTACACTGGAGTGAGAGCAACGCTACTTTTTCATAAAATTTTGCCGCGTTAATCAACATGGATTTCGGACGGTTATGGTCTGTGCGCTTGATGTTATAAACCGAAGACGAAACCCAAACCGAAACCCGTGGGAAAAAGTCTCCCAGCTGTCGCGTCTCCACATTCGCGCATTTTCATACAAACCCGTAGTCTTGATGTGAGAGACAAATTAGTGGCGAGGACAAAAGTTTCTCGTGGACACCCTCCCCTACAAAAATATCACAAACTAAGAAACTCAAGAGAGTGAAATAAATTTTGACGTCAAACAGTTTGCTCTTTAAAATATTATTTTATGTTTCAGTAGGTAACAAATTTCAGAAGAGTAAATATATTCCAACATTTTCAGTCTCATTGGATTAAAAATTCCATGTCAGCATTGATGTATCCAGTTTACAGCAGTATTTAAATAATTCACCAACGAAATTCATGAAAATAAATGAGAAAAGACATTCAGTTGGAACTTGTGTTACTGTCCGTATATTCCAGCTAAACTTTTGTAAATAAAGTATTGTTTATTATACAAACTTCCCAAACATAAGACTGACCCTTTTCTCTTGTTTTTCACCTCTTTATAACTTTAACGTTAACGCTGTGTACCACCTAGTCGGCCAGAATAGCTTCTAAATATTTTTTCTTTGAAAGCAAAAATATCTAATGTAAAGGAAAATAAACCGATCAAGTGAAATGATGTCGTTTTATTAGTGTTGCCTTTATCGGAACAGTTTCTTTTATGATCCATTATTTGGGTTCATGTATGTCTTTGTTGGCTGATATTATTTGGTACTTATTTTCTGAAGGCCCGTCTTCATGGGATTGTAACAACACGATTTTATCTTCCGGGTTTCTGTTATAATCTGTGAACGAGGAAAATGTATCAGCAGCTTTTTGTATTGTTCTGTGGACTGCTGACTGGGGACTATTTTATTAGACTTGGGATTTAGCAATAAAATGCGTATAACTATCTTCATCAATGTTCTTAATCGGCTCAGACATTTTCATAGTTTTTATTTCAACAGGTTCATAAAAAAATAGAAGTGTAAATTCATAAAAAAAATAGAAGTAGAGATTTAGTGTGAGAAACAGAGAGATTTATATCTTTCTTCTCTCTCATGTAACGAAATGTGCCTAAAAGTGACGCGTCCTTTAAATTTTACTCTCAATTCTCGTTGAATTATCGAATCGCCGCCGCCGCCTGTTTCACTTCAATAATAGTACAACAACGTTGTTATTATGTTGGTAATGAGCCTCAAGGCTTGATCAGTTTTCCCTGTTGGTCCGGGAGCTTTTCAGGGAACATGGCCATAGGCGATTATCTACTCGTAAACGGGAAAACAAATACCCTATTATCTATGATAATAACGTTTTACAAGTTATAAATAAGGAAAATCATATTATTCTTATCGCTCGGTTAAAACTGTCGCTTGGTTAAAACTGTCGCTTTTCATTGAAGAAATGCAAATATTTGCTGATCCGCAATAACACTCCCAATAACCGGTATTAAACAGAGGAATTGGTAAAATACTACTATAGTCATTCTCTGCACATAATTCCATTTCCTCGCCTCCCAATCTTAGGTGGGGACCATTTGGCCTATATTTAACTGACACGGTGCAATGCTTAGATAAATAACCACAAAATATGCACTCTATTTTAATGTCAAAAGATATGTTTTTAATTCCACCACACCATTTTATGTGTGTACCTACACTATAAATGAGTTCTTATCAAACTTCATAACAAGTTCTAATGTTGGGTGCATAGTTCATCCATGAAACTCGGCTACATAAAGAGTGGGTTAATTCTCGTTAGTGTAACACGAGCGCACTATTACACCGCTACATGATTCATGCTCCCCTGGTACCCGTATACTGTGCTAGTGGCACTCAGCAGTTATGGGGTAAGTAGAAATGTTACTGTTACTGCACCAGAGCTTTGTAATGTATCATCACAAAAAGGAGAAAGTAGAGTGCTTGCAAACAAACTTATTACTTTTTACCTATTTCTTTGAAAGGTCATGACGACCCTGTACTTAAAGCCTCGCCTCTCATGCAAGTGGTTGTAGGTTCAAGGTAACTTTTTCAATTTATATATGTCGGAGAAGGTACGTGTCTCTGGTTATCATCAGCCATATTTTAATTACGTTATAGGTACTGTGGGTTATTGCGCAATAGAAAAACTGTTTGCAGTTTAAATCGAATTATAATTTCACGAACAAATTAATCACACTAGCGAATCACACTGAGTTTCTGAGCACATGTTGTCCGTACGATGTCCAATGTCCAAGATATCTCCACACCGCTCTGTAGCGCTCTCGTCGACTCCCACGAACTCTGGATAGACTCTGTCAAGCGCCGCTGGGCGGCGCTGGCGTCCCGATCAGCCAGACATATTTCCGACATATACTTCAACATCGTGAGGAAACCTCGACTTATAAAATCGCCAACCCGTCGTTATCAAGCGTGGTCATCAATACTAATACCGTGTCCGTATGTGTTTACGAGTAATAGGCTGGTACCTATTTTGTAACCCGCTCCCAAGGAAATTAATATAATTATCTCTTTTAATCACCAAATACACGTAGAGTGTGATAGTAGGGATTTCCCACAGGCACACTCTACACTTACACCCCACAGACATCCACTAACACTCACATACAACACTCCCACATGCACAACATTATGCACTTACTTATTTTAAATTTTAACTATTTTTTAATTTTTACTATTTTTCTTTTTTTTTTTTGTTACTATTTAACTTTATTTTTTTAATAATTTTTATGGGTTTAAATAGTTTACTGGTTTGTTTTTTTTGTGTTAATATTTGTTAATTTTTTTTTTTTAACAACAACTATTTTTCTTACCTCTTGGATCTGGAACTCTGTCGTCTCCTTCTTGGAGGTGGGCGTTAATAGCTGCGACACAGTTTCAAACTAATGCAGCTATTTACGTAGGCAATCAAATTGTAAAATGTATTTTTGTTCCAATAAAAAATATTATTATTATTATTAATAATATCCATCGTTATGTGGTACAATATAAATCTGACTAGTGTTTTCCAAAATAACCCTTAACCATATCGTATAAGTCGATTGCACAAATGACTAGCTGTTAAAAAACAAAAAATAACAAAATAATCATAAAATAATTTTATTGTACTTTGTAAGAATGATTTATTACTTACTTACTTCTCGGCGCTGTTTCGCGTGTACTGGGCTCCAGTCGTAATGGTTCACTTTTACTTAGTAAGAATGGCATTTGAATTTGTACACCATATACATAGTATGTTGTGATAAAATGAACAGAACTTATAAAATTATGAACACCATACGATGAAAAACTATATATGTAAATTCTTACAAATAAATAAATTCTGATTCTGAATCAATATGCATGTTAAAAGTTAGGAAATATATTAATGACACTTGTTCCAAATACATGCTTTTTTATGTTCTAAGTAGTATTTGAGCACTAATAATTTGTACTTGGCTTATCCCTTTACTTACTGATCGTAAAGTGTCGAGGGCAAAAAAATATCTTGCGACGTTTTTGTGACTACATTTTTACGAGCTCACAGAATTGGGTAGGTAATAGGTATCTGATATAAATGATCCTTAATCAACATAAAAGTATTTTATCTAGAATATTACTTATCTGACTTTCTAGAGCATTAATTCAAGCACAGTTGGATTCATTACATTTATTTTGATATCCCAACTTGTAATAGCATGCATACATCGTTGTGAACGGACGTGTCGAAGATTTAGTAAAATAAATAAATAATCATTTGCTGAATCGTGACCTGAATTTACCAAATATCCGGTAGTAAAGCAAACTGTGTCGTAGGCATAAATCGTTTTGTGAAAATGTGTAGGTAATAAGTGATTAACAAGTGCATAACTTTTATCACAATGGCAACCAGTCCCTTCAGCCGGGGTGGCAGATGTGCTCGGAGCCCACCTCCTACACCTGTGCCCGCACCAGCACCAGCGGCTACTTCCCATTTGGTAAACTTCCCATTTCGTAAACCTCAAACTGTACCTACTAAAAAGTTGCGTTTGGTAAACATTTCGTTACTTCATACATTTAATCCCATTTGGTAAACTTTGTTAGTATTGTTATTTTTGTACGGTACAGTCAGTGTCAAATTAGTATTAAATTAGAGATGTATATATTTTTAAATGCTTCAGTCTTGAGATAGTATCTCGACCATCAAAAAGAATGGCTGATCAAGAAGAAGTAAAAAAAACGTATTAAAGTCTGTAAAAATACCACGATGCTACTAAAAATACCACGTGCTTTTCCCGCAAAAGAAGCACCGAGCGGGTTCTCAGGTAGGGATTTATTGTCCTTACCATCGTTTTAAACAAAAGGTGTGAATGAGATAGACATAAGTAAGTATACGTAAATTATATCTATTACCGGGTTTAACTTATCAGTTCACTCGTTTTATGCATAGTGCAAGGTCGTTGCAATGTCGGGTGAGGGATCTTCTAGTGGTGCAGTGAATTTAAAAATTATTAATAGTACACGAGGCGGTGAAATTTTATTACGCGCTGGGCATCAATATTATAAACAGAAAAATAATAAGGACTCAAGTTGGTGGCGCTGTGTTAATAGAAAAGATGGATGTTCAGCAAGTGTAACTTTGAATTCAAATCGAAGCCATGTATTAAGAGAAAATGCTCACTGCAGTTCTTGTATTCCGAATTTTGAAAAAAATGAAGTGAAAGTAGCCATCGAAAAATGTAAACAAACTATATGTGAAGATCTGAAGCCGATTCCAGCTACATACAGGAAATGTACTAAAAAGCTGAAAGATAATGGTTATGAAATTATTAAAGAATTACCAAATTTTGACAAAGTTAAAAGCAGTTTGTATAGACACAGAAATAGACAACTAGGAATCACAAAATCTCAGCACTCTAACTCTACAGAAATCGTGATTCCTGACCGTTTTAAAGACAATTTATTGTTTGATGAGATTGACGGTGAAAATAGAATGATTGTGTTTGGTTCAAAGAGTGCAATTGCACATTTAAATGACGTCCGTCACTACTTTGCGGACGGAACGTTCAAATGTTGTGCAAAGCCGTTTCTTCAACTATACGTTGTACACGGAGACATAGGAAGTACAGAAACTGGGACAAATATTGTACCATTTTTTTATGCAGTGTTGACAAACAAAGAAGAAACTACATATGAAAGACTGTTTTACAAACTAAAATTTCATTTACCAGAGTGGACAGCCGATATTATTACCTTGGATTTCGAAAAAGCTCCAATAAATGCAATTAAAAAGACATTTCCAAACATAATTGTTAAGGGGTGTTTTGTTCACTTTGGCAGAGCGCTATTAAGAAAGGCAAAATCTCTTGGCTTATTACAACATGAAGAATCTCACTATCACGTCAAACTATGTATGGCTCTGGCACATTTACCAAAAGAAGACATAAACGATGGATGGCTATACGTTATGAGTCAAAGGTAAATTAATTTTGCAGTATTGAAATGAACGCGTTTAGTTCTGGATATTTCTTCTACCGCCATTTTCTACAGCCATTTTTATGCGTTAGAAACTAGGTAATATATGGTTTTTCGTATCATAATCTTCAACGAATTAATTCTGTTACAGTTTTGAAGAAAAAGCTATAACTGAATTCAATGATTACTTTGTGGATCAGTGGTTGGAAAATGAAGATATGATGAATATTTGGTGCTGCTACGCACAAAGACACCGCACTACAAACCTCATGGAATCTTGGAATTGGAGTTTCAATAGTGAAATTGGAAAAAGGCCATCAATTCTTTTATTTTTCGAAACGATATCAGGCAATATTAAACATTATGAAAATCTTCTGAAAAGGTACATATTTTTGTTTCAATGACCTGTATTTTTAGGCGACACATATGATAAAAATTATACATTATTACTTTAATTAATCATAACAATTTTTTACAGCTTTTATAATAATGGAGAAAGTATATCAAAACGAAGAAAAAAATCTATCCAAAATGATATACGAATTAACAATATTCTCGGCGATTACAAAAGTGGAAAAATATCATTGGAAAATTGTTTGAACGAATTATCAAGAATTGCTTGTATCACTTTATAATTTATTTATTGATTTTTAACTTTGTAGTGTAGGTAGTAAATTTTTTATGTTAATATTCCAAATCTGTGATTATATTTTATAGTTGATTTTGTGTGTAATTTTTAATGTTAATGTACCAAATCTGTGATTATTATTTGTTTTTATATTTAAAAGTTGATTTTGCATGTATTTTTTATGTTATTGTACCAAATCTGTGATTATTATTTGTTTTTATATTTAAAAGTTGATTTTGCATGTATTTTTTATGTTATTGTACCAAATCTGTGACTGTTTATTTTTATATTTTATAAGTAGTTGATTTCGTATGTATTTTTTTATGTTAATGTACATTAACATAAAAAGATAGTACCAAATCTGTGATTATTGTTTTTTTATATAAGTTGATTTCGCATCTACAGCCTTGGCCAAAAGTATTGAGCACCCATGATATCTTTCAGTTTTATGCGGAGTATCAAATAGAAATAAAACAAAACGTTTTATATGGGTTTATTTTACTATTTATTAATAGAAAATTAATATTTTGTGGGTCCACCCTTTGCCTTAATTACGGCAGAAATTCTTTTTGGTAAAGAGTTAACAAGTTTTTTACAGTCGTCAACAGTAATCGAGTTCCATTCTAGGCGCAGGCAGCGTTTTAAATCTTCTTTGTTGTTAATTGTGTGGCGCCTAACCCTGCGCTTTAATAAACCCCATAAATGTTCTATGGGGTTCAGATCTGGAGACTGAGCTGGCCAGTCAAGCAGTTCCGTGTTATTTTCCCGAAACCATCTCATAGTGCGTGCAGATTTGTGGCATGGCGCGTTATCCTGCTGGAATTTGACACCATCCATATTCGTGTCGCCAAAAAGTTTCGTGAATGAAGGCAGTAATGCAGTTTCTAGTACATTTATGTACTTAGTAGAGTCCATGCGACCCTCACACACGAACAATTCGCCAACTCCAGAATCGTTCATGCAACCCCAGACCATTATGCTGCCTCCACCGTGTTTAACGGTTGGGATCACACACTCTGGCTTAAATTCTTCGCCCACACGGCGACGCACAAAGGTCACACCAGGTGTACCAAAAATCTGCAATAAAGAGAAAAATATTGAGTTCCGTAAAACTAAAATAAATTCAATTATGCGTTTGGTTTTTAAAACATTTTATAAAATTGTATCAGGGCATTAAATTGACTTACTCACCTCAAAGTTTGATTCGTCTGACCAAACAACATTTGACCAATCTTCAGCGGTGAAAGTTCGGTGTTTTAAAGCCTATTTCAATCGAGCTTTTTTGTTGTTATCGGAGAGCCATGGCTTCTTCCTAGCTTTACAGCCTTTCAGACCAGCTTCTTGAAGTCTTCTGCGAGTAGTTCGAGCAGAAATTGGCTTCTTAATTTGTTCCGACAACTCAGCAGCGAGCTCTGAAGATGTTTTTTTCCTATTTCTTAACGACTCTCTCAGTAACTGACGATCTTGACGGTCTGTGGTGATGCGTTTGCGCCCGGTTCTCGGTCTATTTTCATGTGATCCGGTAGTAGAGAATCGCTGAATAGCATATTGCACGGATCGGCGCGAACATTTCACAGTTTTAGAAATCTCTACTTGTGATTTCCCTTGCTCATACAGAAGCTGTATCTGCACACGTTTTTCTAAAGAAAGTTCGTTTTGTTTTGGCATATTGCAACGATAACACTTAAAACTTCTGAAATAAAATACAAAAGGCGCACTAGATTACTGGATGTGTTCACAACGAGCGATGGTAGCGAACTGATAAATAAATACAAAAATTGTAAAAAACACATTTTATTGCACCCAGGCGTTTTATTGCTAGCTGTGCGGCGTGGGTCACTGTTTAAACCTTTGTAGATGGCCGACAAAAGAATTCTTCAACAATAGATTTGGTTTACTCCCATACTTTCCGTGAACGAGCGAAATTTGTAAGGTGCTCAATACTTTTGGCCAAGGCTGTAGATTGACTTATGTTATTAAAAAAATAAAACTTGTCATCGAAATAGTCAAATCGAACTGTGATTTTTCTTAAATTTTTTGAAAGTTATTTGTACACCCCACTTTTTATTTCTGTTTTTAAATATCAATATGTGTAAATGGCATACGTACACATAATCCGACTATTGTACCTGTGATTAAAAATATTTAACAAAATAAATGACAATGTTAGCATTAGTTTCGTTTTTCTTTTTTTACTTGACTGTACCCATTTCATCTGAAAGTTTACCAAATGGGATATAACACAAAAAAATATTGAAATGTTTTCGAAATGGGACTAAATGTATGAAATGTATAATGTTTACCAAACGCAACTTTTTAGTAGGTACAGTTTGAGGTTTACGAAATGGGAAGTTTACCAAATGGGAAGTAGCCGCACCAGCACCTGCACCTGCACCCGAGCCCGTACCCGCACCTCACCCGCAACCGACCAGCCAAAGAGACGATGTCATGATGGAAGCGATATCGACGCCGGAAATACAGAACTGGATGTCGTCCATTGAGCAGTGCCTAACTGAAGTGTGCTCTATAGCAGCAGAGGGCAAATTAAACATGGAGCAAAAACTGCGTATAAGTACCCTATGCCGAAAAGTTGGTCACGGCACATCGCAGATGGCCGTTCAGTACCAGTCCCTTAAGATGAATGCTGTCCGGGCCCGCACCACCGTCCAAACACTCGAAGACCAAATTGATCTGTCGCAGCAGCTGCAAGACCTTAAGCTGACAATCGGAGCTTCTATGAAACCCGTAACCGGAACTTCCTTTGCTGACATGGTTAAAAAAGGTACCAACAATTATATACAGCCCATAAATTTAAGCTCAGTGGCCATATACCCTAACGACAAACTAAAGTCGAGCGAGGAGACAAAAACACTTGTCCAAAAAATTATATGCCCCGAGCAAATGAAGCTTCAGGTAAGAGGACTGCGTAAGACTAAAAATGGCGGTGTCATTATCAGCACTGAAACAAAAGACGACATTGAGAAGGTGAAAAAATCTATGCAACTATCAAATTCAGGCCTTACTGTAGACGAGCCCCCAAAAAGGAAGCCCAGAGTAGTGGTTATCGGAGTGCCCTCGTCCATGCAAGAGAAGGAAGTTTTTACTTGTTTGTTCCATCAGAATTTAGCCGAGAACCTTCAGGAGTGCAGTCTCGAGACCTTTTTGACCTCCATTAAGTTAAGCCATAAGTCAGGTAAGAAGGACGCTGAGACCTGTAATTATATAATAGAAGTATCTGCTGACATACGCAAAGCCCTGATAAATAAAGACAGAGTGTTTGTGAATTGGTCGTCATGCCCTGTGAGAGACTTTACTCTAGTCACACGCTGTTATATGTGCCAGCAGTATGGACATGCGGCCAAATCATGTCGGGAAACCACACATACCTGTGGTCACTGTGGTGATCTGGGTCATAGCATTAAAGAATGCACAAAGAAGGCTGAGGAACCAAAATGTGCTACTTGCTTGCACTACAAAAAGCCGAGCAATCACAAGACAGGTGCCGTTGACTGTCCAGCGAAACTAATGGCTGAAAAGAGGTACATAAATACTATTGATTATGGAGGCGCCTAAGAGCGCCGTAAATTACGTATCTTTCTGGCCCTTGTTTTTGTTTGTTTTATTGTTATTTTTATTTTTTATATTTAGTTATAATTATGATTAATAATTTGATTAGTGAAATAGATAATTTCTCTGTATCAGAATCCCATGTTTGTGACGTTGAGCACTGTAAACAATATCTCTCCTCCTACACTAGTCCACTAACCATTCTAACCCAAAATATTCGAAGTATTTTTAAGAATTTCGACAATTTCATCATTTTTATACAACGTCTAGACATAAACTGTGACGTTATTGTCCTAACCGAATGTTGGCTTTCTAAGCAATATAACATACCACTGCTTCCGGGATATAATATGTATAAAAGTAATATAAATTATAATCAGAACGATGGAGTGATAGTTTACGCAAGAAATCATCTCAATGTGTCCATCGAGGAACCAAATATGCACGACTGTAACAGATTGTTAATTAAAATTGGGTCAGAATTAGCGATACTTGCCTTATATCGACCTCCCTCTTTTAGAAATATAAACAGTTTCACCGACTCTTTAAACGATACCTTGCATAACCTACCATCTGTCAAAAACATAATTTTGATTGGAGATATTAACATCAATATTCTTCCAGAAAGTGCTGACGCATCCGCTGAGGAATACCTTAACCTATGCGCTTTCCATGGCTTGCTTCCCGCTCACACGCTTCCTACACATCAAAGTGGCTCCTGTTTGGACCATATAATACTGAAGTCAGATTTCCCCGCACTTGCCCTTGTAACTAATTCCTCAATAACCGATCACAGTGCTGCCCTACTTATTTTAAATTGTAAATTACCAAAAATAGTCACTCGCACAACTTCGCGTTTAAATGTAAACAAACTTGAAGAAGACTTACGCAATATTGAATTTGACCCAGTCTACGATTCCGCTGATCCACAGTTTTGTATGTTATACGTAATCAAAAATGTACAATATGCAATTCAGAAGAATACTGTCATATCTCGGCTAAAAAACAAAAACTACAATATAAAACCATGGATCACGACAGGACTCATTCGCTGTATGAAAAATAGAGATAAATTGCATATGAAAGCTAAATCCAATCCAGATAATTTAATTTTGCAACTGTCGTATAAGCGATATCGTAACTTTTGTAATGATCTTCTAAAAAAAATAAAAAACAACTACGACAAAACTGCACTGGAAAAGGCTGGTACAGATAGTAAAAAAATTTGGAATTTTATTAAAAGTGTAACGTTTAACTCGAAACAAAATCAGTCATCTTCAGGTTTATTACAAGCACACTCATCACAGTTAACATCTGCCAACATTGCAAATAATTTCTTTGTTAATGTGGGAAAATGTTTGGCTGAAAAAGTTCGGTGCCAATCACAAAATTTAACGAGCACACCATTTACATGTAGCACTATTTTATCATCCTTTGCGTTGCTAGACACTGATGAGACTGAGGTAGAAACGATAATTATGAGTTTGAAAGACGACTGTGCAGTTGGCTGGGATAACATTTCAAATAAAATTATTAAACGGTTCAAGCACATTTTGGCACCGCCACTAACTTATATTTTCCAAAAATGTTTATCTACAGGTGTTTTTCCCGAATGCCTAAAAAAAGCTGTTGTTGTCCCCGTTTATAAATCAGGCAGTAAAGATCAAGTCACAAATTATAGACCTATTTCGTTACTGCCTTCTATGTCTAAAATATTAGAAAAACTTATAAATAAAAGGCTTTACAAATACTTGGAGGATAAATTAATTTTGTCTCAGCGGCAGTTTGGATTTAGGCCTAAAATGTCAACAGACGATGCCGTACACCATCTGACTGACTATCTAGCACAAGAACTTGATAAGGGTAACCACACAGTAGGAATCTTCTTGGACCTAGCCAAAGCTTTTGACACGGTTTCTATTCCTATTCTGTTGCACAAGCTTGAAACCATAGGTATCAGAGGCACCCAGCTGAAACTATTTAAGAGCTATCTAGAAGATCGTACCCAATGTGTAAGAATTGGAGATGTTCTCAGCGAGGATAAAAAAAACACGTCTTTCGGAGTCCCCCAAGGAAGTATTTTAGGGCCTACATTATTTTTGATTTATATAAACGATCTTTGTAATATAAGTCTAAATCATGGCCAAATTGTTTCTTATGCTGACGACACTGCTCTTCTATTCTCGGCTGACTCAGAAAAAAAAGTCTACAAAGTTGCGCAACGCGGATTTAATATTGTTAATAAATGGCTCCAACTTAATTCACTAACACTAAATGCAGACAAGACAAATTATATTAAGTTTTCGATGCGCAAGCAAACATCAACTGGCACTACCTCAACATTATATGCCCATTCTTGCACAATTCCCGCAAATAACCAATGTGTTTGTCCTAAAATTAAAATGGCAAATACAACAAAATACCTTGGTGTTATAATAGATGAAACACTTTCGTTTAAACAACATATAGAAGCCTTAAATAATAGAATTCGCAAGTTGATATTTGTTTTTAAAAAGTTACGCTGTATTGCTGACCCAAAAATACTTAGACAGGTTTACTTTGCTCTATGTCAATCGATCTTAACTTACTGTATCACTACATGGGGTGGAGCGGGTAAAACAATGTTACTAACCATCGAGAGAGCCCAGAGGGCGATTCTCAAAGTGTCTACTTTCCGCCCTTTCCTTTTTCCTACTAACCTCCTGTACAAATCTTGTGAAGTATTAACAGTTCGACAGCTATTTATCATGGGCATTGTATTAAAACAACACAAAGCTCTACCCTACAGCACTACATATACTAATAAAAGACGTAAAGATATAGTTTGCCCACAAATTTCAACAAAACATGCTTTTATATCCAAATTTTACCTGTACCTCGGACCTCTCCTGTATAATAGACTAAATTTGAAAGCAAACATTTATTCTGTGAACTATACAGATTGTAAGAGAATCCTCAAGGATGCTCTCCAAAGTATGTCTTATGAAGAAACAGAAAATTTACTAACTGTGTTAAAGTAAATATAGGCATACAATTTTCACCTATGTTAAATATTTACCAAATATAGATAGTAAGATTTAAGCTACTCAACATATAATTATCTGTCCATTTTCAACTTTTGTTTATTTATTAATTTTAAAATACTAGTTTAGCTCTTCTCGCCTGAAACACAGGATTACCTAGTTCAGGCACGTAAGTCTTAGCAATACAATTTTTATTTAAGCAAAACTGTAATAATTTTCATGCCTTATAATTTTTGAATAAATATATTATTATTATTATTATTATTATTATTAATAAATGAATCATCCGCTACGCACCGATCTCTCATCCGCGGCACTGTAACTTCCACGAAGTTAATTGATGAGACTTAGGTATATCTAAAATTCTAGGATATACTTAATTATCTTAATATTAATGATATATTGTTTCATTTTCTTATTATTCCTTACATGACTTGAGATCAGTTCAACAATGCAGTGAGCAGCCAATTACAATATACGAGTAATACTAATCTCTCAATGAAATACAGTAGGGAAAGTATAGACCAATGAGATTTAAGATACTATAGAGAAGAAATTTTAAAGAAAAACTGTGATCACTGACGCTATCTAGCATTATACTTCGTTGCTTCGTCCTTCGAGATTAAGATAACAATGTAGTAATACGTCTAGGGTATCGCCTTTCATCCACTAAGTTTGAATATTTTTTTTTTTTTTTTTTTGTCGGTACTTTGTCTTCCTGATAGTTATGCCTGTACCGCCACTCATTCGCGTTTTAGTGCGTCGCCGATCACCACGTTATTTTCTTCGTTTCATTTGAATTGTGCAAAAAGATGCCAAAACGTAGTCACAAAAACGACGACAGTGATTATTTAAGAAAGAAGATTCGAAAACTCGAAAGGAAACTTAATAAACGCGACAGAAGGTCGCGTGTTCGAAGTTGTTCCGAGAGTAGTAACTCGTCGACGAATATTATTATGTCGCCGGTACTATCGGACCATGAAGGTAAGCTGAAGTGTTATTTTTACAAACGGAAGATATTGTGAATAGTTTTTCGGACTATATCCGTATCATAATCTGACATGATGTCATATTATCTTAAATAGTGTTGTGTACATCTTATGGGGATGTTACCTTCACATAATTTTGGATTCCCAATTCATTGGGTATATACTACTAGTGATTGTGTACATTTGAAAGGAATGTTGCCTTCACTTTAGTTAATGACCTACTTAATAATAATTGCATTTTATATCCGTACGGACTAAAACATAGTGTTGTGGGTAGTTTTAAGGACTATCGCCGCTCTAAAACCACTAGTTGTATACTAGGAACATTGGTAGTTGTGATCATATTCACGTACCTACATAACAAAATGTTATCACTCGATTTCGTAATTCTGAATATCGGTATGGATTATAAACTTGGTGTTGTGGATAGTTTTGAGGACTATCACCGCGCTATTTTCTATCCGATACCTACATTTGGTACATTTTCTATACCAGCTGAAATGGAAGTTCAAGGTGATGTCGCGTCATCTCCGATTATTGACTCAGATGAGCCACAACCGGGTACGTCCACCTCGACGATACATGATGTTCCTGCTACAGAAGCAGTACAGGCAGGGGAATCGGAACTACCTGTTGAAGTAACGCTTCCTGAGCTGGACGAAGAGATTCTGAATCTCTTGGGCGAAACTCCATCAAAGGATAAAAAATATGGACCAGACATTAGATGCGAGTTATCTGCTCGCTGGGAACACATCGCAACAACAGGCTTGACCAAGGATGCCAGAAAGGAGCTGCTTGATAAGCATCTGGTTCCAAAAAACTGCACAAAGATTGATGCACCCAAGTTAAATCCAGAGATAAAGGCCGCCTTATCGGAGATGCTAATAAAAAAAAGACAAAGCTTTAGAGAATAAGCAGGTGCAGGTCGCAGCAAGTATATCTTGTATAAGTGAAGCCCTAAGCATACTCTTTTCTGCAGGTTATAAAGATCAGTCGGTAATAAAATTACTGATCGAAGCCGGTCGACTGATGTGTGACTCACAACACAGCGAGTCCATGACACGGCGCAGTTTTATATGTTCTACAATCAAGAAAGATATAAAAGATCAACTGTTCAATACAGAAATCGATAAGTTTCTATTTGGCGAACATCTGACCGATACTCTAAAAGCTGCAAAAGCTATATCAAAATCAGGCGCTGAGATTAAAATAAACACACAGGTTCGAAGACCTGCACCAGCGCAGAGACCGAGACAGGCCCCTGTCCAGACTTTAAACCAGACGCCTCCGTTCCCGACAGCGCGGCAAGCGGGAACAGCGAGGAGGACAGCGCCGGCGCCGCGCCCGCGACCGGTGCAGCAGCAGCCGCGACAGCAGCCGCGCTTGCAGCAGCGCCAAGCCCCGCGGCGCTAGACCTGGTACGTTTTGCAGGTCGGTTATCCTACTTTTATGATCAATGGCAATTGATAACTAATGACCTCGTTGTATTATCGTGGATAAGAGGTTACAAGATACCGTTTACTAAACCTGTCTATCAGTTACACGAACCAAGTTTACCTGCATTAACTCATCATGTGAGTCCTTTAAATACAAGGTGGCCATCACTGACCTTCTAAACAGTGGTGCTATTTCACATTGTGAACCATGTGAAGGACAGTTTCTTTCTAGTTATTTCCTGATTAAAAAACCCAATGGCAAAAACAGATTTATTTTAAACTTAAAGTCTCTAAACAAGTACATCGTAACAGAACATTTCAAAATTGAAGATCTAAGAACAACATTAAAATTAGTATCAAGAAACAGTTTCATGGCCACCTTTGATTTAAAGGATGCGTATTTTCTAGTACCTATACACCCGACGTATAGAAAGTACCTACGATTTAGGTACGAGGGTCAAATTTACCAATTCAATGTTTTGCCGTTTGGTTTAAACACAGCTCCATTTGTGTTCACAAAGCTATTAAAACCGGTAATTTGTTTACTGAGATCATTAGGTTATCTGTCATCTATCTACTTAGATGACATTTGTATCATTTCTAATAATTATCAAGATTGCTTAGATAATATTTTACAGACAAAACATATTTTAGAGTCCTTAGGATTCATAATTAACATTAAAAAAAAAAAAGTTGTATGATTCCGAGTAATATTTGCAAATACCTTGGTTTTGTGATAGATACAAAAGAATTTCATGTTAGCCTTCCTAAGGAAAAACGAAATCTAATTAAACAAGAGTTACAATCGTTTCAATTGAAATCTCGTTGTAAAATAAGACAGTTTGCTCGCTTGGTAGGCCTCCTCACTTCGTCCTGCCCCGCGATTCAGTACGGTTGGCTTTACACCAAGCAGATGGAAAGATGCAAATACCTTGCATTGTGTAAAACGAGTAATTATGATAGCCACATGTCTTTACCACAGTATTTGCAGGACGATTTTTCCTGGTGGTTAAAATCTATTGATACCGCAGTGAATCCTATTAGACGGGACAGCTACTGTCTAGAAATATTTTCAGACGCTAGCAAAAAAGGGTGGGGGGCAGCATGCGGTGCGGAGACCGCCAGTGGCCAGTGGAGTAACACAGAGTCTAACAAACATATTAACTGTCTAGAACTCCTGGCTGCTTTCTTGGGCTTACAAACATTCGCAAAAGGATTAAAAAATTGTCAGGTGTTACTACGCGTTGACAACACAACTGCTATTTCGTATATCAACCGTATGGGTGGAGTAAGATTTCCACATTTAACTGAAATCACAAAATCTTTGTGGCAGTGGTGTGAAGCTCGTGGTATATTTGTATTCGCTTCATACATAAGCTCGGAAGATAACGAAATAGCAGATGCTGAGTCTAGAAAATCTCACCCCGATACCGAATGGGAGATTAAAGATCATGCTTTTGAAAAGATTGTGAGAGCCTTTGGGCAACCAAAAATTGATCTTTTCGCATCAAGGTTGAATAACAAATGTGTTAAGTACGTCTCATGGAATAGAGACCCAGGAGCATGCGCTGTGAATGCTTTTACTTTAAATTGGTCAAATCTTTGTTTCTACGCATTTCCTCCTTTTGCGGTTATATTAAAAGTATTAAGAAAACTTATATACGACCAGGCGGAGGGTATTGTTGTGGTTCCATTTTGGCCCACGCAACCCTGGTTTCCACTTTATCAAAAACTTCTCTGTTCAGAATTAGTTCAGTTTAGACCCTCTGATAAAGTGTTATTGTCTATTTCCAACAGTGTCCCCAAGCTCACGTTGATTGCAGGGAAGTTATCAGGACGGCGTTACGAAACAGAGGAGTACCACCATCATCTTTAGATATTATGATAGCTTCTTTATCTGAAAGGTCAATAAAACAATATGACGTTGCCATTCGACGTTGGGTAAACTTTTGTAAGACTCACAATATCAAAATACATGAGGCGTCAATTCCGATGATTATGTATTTTCTCACTGAGTTATTTCATTCCGGCTTACAATACGGATCTTTAAACAGTCATCGCTCCGCTCTGTCTTTGATCTTAGGATCGAGAGTAGGGTCTGATGATCGCGTTGCTAGGCTATTCAAAGGTTTTTACAGACTTCGTCCTCCAGCCCCAAAATATAATATCACTTGGGACCCGTCAATAGTTTTAGAATTCTTATCAAAATGGTACCCAAATAATAATTTAAGTTTCGAACATTTAACCAAAAAGGCCGTAACTTTGCTCATACTTGTAACTGCACACAGGGTGCAAACCATTAGCAAAATCAAATTAGAAAATATGAACGTCACTGATAATCTTATATTGATCAAGATAAACGATTTGTTAAAAACATCTCGACCTGGTTTATCTCAACCTTGTTTAAATATTCCATTTTACAAAGATCGACCGGAAATATGTCCCGCTGAGGCTCTTATAGAATATATTGATAGGACAAAACATTTGAGAAACAATGCCAATAGCCTTTTTATAAGTATTAAAAAACCACATAAATCAGTAACCACAAATACCATCAGTCGGTGGATAAAAGATATATTATCAATTAGCGGAATTGACACTTCAGTATTTTCTGCCCACTCCACCAGACACGCAGCCACCTCAGCTGCTCATAGAGCTGGTGTCAATATTGACACGATACGAAAAGCAGCTGGGTGGAGTGGTAGCTCCAATGTTTTCGCTAGATATTATCATAGAGACATTCAATGTGAACAAACTGATCAATTTGCCTTATCAATCCTAACCTCTGATCGATGTTAGATTTAATTACTTAAAATTAATAACTTAAATTTATCTACCCCTAATTAAAGAAAAACTACAATTTAATTACTTTATTACTTGTAAGGTTTGATTAATATACATGTACCTAAGTATAAAAATTCAGTGTTTTAATATTTCACCATCTTTCAAAATCTACATTGTTATCTTAATCTCGAAGCACGAAGCAACGAAGTATAATTGGAGATTAAACGAACTTACCTGAAGTGAAGTTCTATCCAAATTATACGAGTTGCTTCGTCCGAAGAGATTAGTTCCCTCCCAACCCTATGAACCCCATACCTAAAGTGAAATATTAAAAAAGGTTCCAGGCTTTCAACTAAATGAGTGGCGGTACAGGCATAACTATCAGGAAGACAAAGTACCGACAAAAAAAAAAAAAAAAAAAATATTCAAACTTAGTGGATGAAAGGCGATACCCTAGACGTATTACTACATTGTTATCTTAATCTCTTCGGACGAAGCAACTCGTATAATTTGGATAGAACTTCACTTCAGGTAAGTTCGTTTAATCTCCAATAATATAGCAAAATTACATAATAAGTAGCAAAGTTTTACACGATACACTTTTACTGATACCAAACTTTGATTCATTACCAACCGTCAGACAGTTTGACATAATAATTATGTCAAAGTAAATAATTTTACGAGATTATAATCTCAGAAATGATTTAATTTATTATTTACTTAAATATACGGTCAATCATAAATTTGTACTCACGAAAATAAAGTCATAAGATCAGTCATTTTATCACTGAGAGATTTGCAATACCATAGAAAAATCTTTAGCACACAATGCGACCTTCCATGTGGGGACCGGTCCTGTCGAGATATGTATACTCGTAGAACTAAACGGGAGTGAGGTACGACATGTAGGTTCTTAGGTCTTGATGTTACTCGCTTTGTCTCATCTAGCATAATCAGTACGTAATGTTTCCATTGTTGGTACACAGAATTAGTCTCTTCGAGAGGGACTATAATCTACCACGCGGGCCCAGTGCGGGTTGGTAAATATCACATGTCTTCGAATTTTTGGTTCTAGGACATGCCGGTTTCCTCACGATGTTTTCCTTCAACGTTTTGAGAGCGACGGTGATGAAATTGTTTACACAAAGTAAAACGCCAGCTTGGATTCGAACCCACGACCTACAAACTCGTAAGTCGAGGCCATGGCCACTAGCCCATCACTGCTCTTACTTGTTTGTCCCATCTATCTTAAGTATATTTAAATGTCTTTGCTATAGTCAAAACAATGCAAATGCAAATTTTCGGTTCTCCCGGAATCTTGAAGTCCCTACAATGCAAGGCAAGACCAACATACCCGAGTTATCCATTGAAAGAGTCACCTTTGAATATAACGACATACCAACACATGTACTTGGGCCCCAGAAATCCACAGAGCGAGATATTAAGGGGAGGAATGCTCCCGACATGCCCTTAGGGACTAAATGTTAGCGACACGTGACTCAAGGCCGTAAGAAACAATGTTATAAACATAATATATGGCAAATGGCATTCTGTTTTTGTTTTCATGGTTAGGGTGGAGCCGGGTATACGATGTGTAGTTGCATGAGAAAATATGTGTACCATTACATTTATATGTATGTAGTTGGTAGTTTCCTAACAACATTGTTTTGAAGTCAGTAAGTCCCTAGCCAGTTTGGCCTGAAAAACTAGGAGTTAAATCCAGTGAACGTGCGCACATGAGACAAAACACGAGTCTAAGCAAGTAACAACGAAATAATCTATGTAGTAAAAAAACTATTTTAGTTTACACCACATCATTATCATATTCGTTCGTAAAAGTCTACTTTTAACTTGACTCTTGCAACAAACACTCTTAGAACTTATTTGAAGATAAGCAGAACATTCGCAGCGCACCTTGGTGTAGGAACTACTGCTGCCAGTTATCTTCAACTGAGACAAGGTAAGTCAACATTTTTGTCTTTATTTACTGCAACGCCTCGGTGAATCCAAATTCCAGTTTACACCCCATGATAGAATTCATTACCAAGCGCTATCATCCAGAAAATTAATTTAACTTCAAGCAAAAAATCAATTTATTAGCCCAAAACATAAACAAACCGATACAAATATATCAACGGCGCACTTTTGGCCAACTCGTAAATTGTTTAATCGTTCGTTTGCTAAACAAACATTCATTACTTGGTGTAAACGCCAAAACAATTCGTTTTCTGTATTATCTGTTTGACCTATTTTAGATCCGGAGCAATCAATTTGGGTAATAAATTATATTTGGAGCATTGTTTGTCTTTAAATATAATCTTTTAGTAAATAAAATAAAAGTACGGAAAATACTTTTGTGGTGTACTCACGCCCTCACACTGTAGTAAAGTATGTGTTGTTCATCATCAAATATTTACGGGAAACACTTACGATTTTCAACAGGCAATTAGTGTGTTGCAAACCATGGGATATCAATAAAGGATTCAGTAAAATCTAGATAAAACGCATATATAAAAGCTTTTATCCCGTAGTGCATAGGTGCGTCCCGTCATTTTGTGATATATCATAACTACATTCTCACAATTCCGAGTGAATTGTTGTCATTCAGTGGCAGTAGAAGTAGACTAGCGCAGCTTCGAGTAAAGAAAATGATGACAAAGTATCTAAATTGACCAAATAGTTGTAGCAAGTATCCTTTCATGAATCTAAGTGTGATGACACTCCTAAATGTCTTTTAATATTTAGGTCAAACGCCACCATTTTAAATTGTACTCAGTTCATGTTTATGTTTTCGTCCCTTCCTCCAAACGGGCGTTTGATTCTTCCAATCGCTATTTAAGCTCCTGGAATCGCCACCATTTCGAAGTCACATTCGAAGTCTTAAACCCGAGCCATTCAGCGTCATTACCGGTTGTAGAAAAATTATCTCATTCCCGTTCAAAATGAGATCGTAAGCTGAAGTTATATATAATTGAAATCATTACCGGAAAGCGGCCGTTGATTCCTCTAAATGGCCGGATTTATGATCGTTGAAACCCCGTCCGTTTTCCTGCACGCGCATAACGGCTCGTTTATATAACGTACGATACGGCTGCGGGATGCGTACAATCTTTGTTACTTTCTGCATTGAGATTCACGTGTAAATAGAAGTCAAATTGACTTTCATTGGAATTTCACTGCATTCTGAAATCAGGCCTGGAAAAAAAAATATAGTTGTTTTGAAAAGACCTAACCTTTGTACTTCATCGTGAATACCGTCCGCTTATAAAACTTGAACGGCTTTATAATATTTAATGTCTTGAAAGTTCAAGGATATGGATGAATATAAATGTACATACATACATAATATCAAAGCAGAACCAACTCAACTATGAAAGAACGAATAACGTTATTTGTGCCAATACGTCGTTCGCTTGAATGTAAATCGCAAGGTGAATCTAACTTCGTAACTGTTTTTGGTCTAAACCTGGATTTAAGATAGGATCTGAGTTTGTGTTTGTAACTTGGTTCTGAATGGTAATGTGAGTCTAGATCTGCTTCGTAGTAAGTATGCTAGAGTTTATTAGGTTTGAACTTTTAACTAGCTTAGAGTCCCTGTTTATATTAACGTAAACCTGCAATCCCAGGGGCTAAGAGTTGGACAGAAGTTACTGTACGCATTAAAGGGGTTTGTGGCTATAATAATATATAATAAGCACATTGAACGATCGCTTGAACTAGGTTTGCCATGGGCAGAATAGATGGCAAACCATTCTTAACACATAGCCACAAGTGTCATTCAACAACTTTTGATTCTGATTTTAGTGTCACGATCATAATTTTTGTTTGAAGAATCATAAGGCTTGGGCTAGCGACTCCTCGCCAAGATTTCGTTTTCAGAGGATACGATAGCTGTTAAAAAGACAGTAAGTATACCAGATGTTGACTTTCTGATCACATAATAAAGCTTTGCTTTTATTCATTACCGGCTCTACTTGTAACTATTGAATAATACTTAGTATTATTACTTTCGAACTGTGTACCAACTGTTTCGAACTGTGTGTGTGTGTGTTATACGAGTACAGCGTCGTATAATAAGACGAGTACTTATACTGGATATAACTTTTCCATCAGCATAAATAACCATCGATAATACCTAAAAACATTTTAGCAAAATAACAGCTCGGAATAAAGCATCAATAGGATAGCATGCAGTAACAAAAGCAAACAAAATAAAAATCTATGTTGCCAATAAAAGTGCGGAGTCATCGTTAATGTTAACCGAGAGCTACTTTGTGCTATGGGCCATGAACTTTTGTCCACTTCTGAATCAAATACAAAAATTGCTGGTGGACATGCCATGCTTAGTGTAGTTAATGGATTCTGCCTTTGACCATCTATATTGTAACCTATTTGTATTATAATAACAATATTTTAACCAGCCTTTAAATTATTTTCGACTTTGAATTATGCGGTACGCGATTAAAATCTTCTCTTTTCTTAACACAACAGACGTATATTATTTTTAAAAGAAGGCATTTTTACTACTTGTACAAAAAGTTGTTTTGAATAAACCATTTCTTTTTACGTAGGAATACTTTCTAAACTAAGATAAATACTTTAAGTTGTTAAGGTTTCAAGAATTTCATTCGAAACTTTGCGTTACCCGCGATTCATTAAGCAAATAGAAAAAAACGAGTCGAAACGCACAAAAAGTTGGGTTCCGGAGTATACAATTATTGTTTTGAGGAGAAACAAATGATTTAAAAAAAAAAACGCCCAAGTGCGTGTCGGACCACGCACAATGAAGGATTACGTAGTTGGAACGAATTTATCCCAAGATTAAACTTAACATTGTAGTTGAAAATGGTGTTCTCCCATACAT
Source organism: Eremobia ochroleuca (assembly GCA_949629135.1). Taxonomy (NCBI): domain Eukaryota; kingdom Metazoa; phylum Arthropoda; class Insecta; order Lepidoptera; family Noctuidae; genus Eremobia; species Eremobia ochroleuca. The sequence continues at coordinate 21,946,134 of OX451385.1, read as the reverse complement.
TGCAACTAAAAATGTAAGTTGGTCGACTATTATTCATTTTGTAAAGCCTACTTAGCTGTGATAGTTTTCCTTTTAAATTCGTTACATATACTACTACCGTGATTTTTTTCAAATATCTAAAAACGACAATTTAGCTGGAAGGGGGGGAGGAAAACAGGACTCTAACAAAAATTAGCACTTTAAAGCTTAATATTTCACAAACGGATCCCTGAATCGAAAAATTGTTTTCACAAACCCGCAATATTTTTGAAAGACCTGTCCAACAATACCCCACGCCATGGGTTAGACGAGAAAAAACACGCCTACTTTACGTGTAAAGGAGTACGCTAAAAAAAAAATTTATTTCATGATTTTATTTTACCACTTTATCGGCGTGATCGTGATCCATGTCAAATTATAGCTTTCTAGTACTAAGAGTCTCTGAGCTAAGCTGCGGAAGGACGGACGGGCATACGGACATGTTGAAACTAAAAGGGTTTCTTGTTGACTGCGGAGCCTTAAAAAGGAACCATAAACTTTAAACTACTAAACAACTTTTAATACATAACATAACTTCACGAGTGTAATCCCCGAAGAGTTGGGCAGAGCTGTAGTACACACACATTTCGTCAGCTATGTTTCAGTCTCATGTAATAGGGGGCGAGCCTATTGACATACACCGGGCTGCTACTAAGAAATTCCAAATAGAAAAACCCATAACACTTTGCCTCACCGGGGAATTGAACCCAGGATCTCATGGTCAGCAGTACCGCTTGAGACCTCTAGACCAGCGAGGCAGTTCATACTTCAGTATTATCAAATGAATTTGTTGCAATACATTTTTTTAAGCAAAAGGAACAAACTGTGCCCTTTTTAAAGGTTCTCAGTAAATATGGTTGAGAAAGACACATCAGGGGCACCTTTGGCAAAATTATCACTTTACCTTTTTTCCGTGGAACGCCAAAAACTAAGTAATTTAGTGAAAGATTTTCATATTGAGCTTAAAGGGCATACTGAATGCTTAGCTTTAATGATGGAAAACAAATTGCATTTGCCTACAGTGAAAGAGAATTTTCTAGAAAAGGCATAAGTATGTATAACTTATCATGGATTATATGACTTATTTTTAAGGCTTTTAATTGAAAGAGTATTAAGATGGAGTGTTCTTTACCTAAGAAATGAATTGCGACTTTTTCTTTAATAGACTCACTGCCTACTTATACAATTACTTTAAATTTATACATACCTATTAGTAAGGTTTCCTCTAGCCATAACTGCAGCGAATTCTTGATGTTACGAATTTATTAAGAGAGTTCTCCCATGTATTTTTGGGTAGTCAATGTAAGTTAGATGTATGTGTATCTTTGTGGTAGTAACATTGCATTGGCATTATAGCTGCTAGGTGTTATTTACGTAATTTTGAATAAATAAATAAATAAATGTTCCATAAATAGGTTCTAACATAATTTAGCAAAATAGTGGCAACTGGAAAATTCATAGTTGAGGTAAATATGTATTACACGTTGATTACCTATCTAACTGAGTTTTATGTTACTTTAACATCTTATCCTTACTAACATTATAAATGCGAAAATAAGTTTGTTTGTTTATTTGTTACGCTCTCACGCTAAAACGTGTGAACAGATTTAAATGAAATTTGGCATACAAATAGGCCATGACCTAGGTAAGGACATAGGCTACTTTTCATCCTAGATCGCAGACAAAGTCGTGAGGAACAGCTCGTTTATAATATAAGCCATATGCTTCTAATTAAACAGAGTGTCACAGCTACGTCCTAACTTCTTGGACAATATTTAGCAAAGGAATTAGGATAGACCGCTCTCCATCTGGAAAATGTCTCGCTGACATTTTATCTGACAAGATAATTAAGCCTTCAAGATTATTAAATTATCCTGCCGCTGTTCTTACTAGGATGGCGACAATAATAATCTAATTGTAGTGACAGCGAATACGGTTACTTGAAATTAATATAATAGTAGACTTTGCGAGCAGAAATTAAATAATGTCGGTTTCGAGTCTTAGTTCTAGCGATATTCATAAAATATTTGACTTCGACAACTTGACAGGACCTCTTCCTGCATTGGTGACAATGTTTATCCTGGACACTGTCACCTAAACCTGATTTCCTGACGTTTAGCGTTTCTTTCAGTCATCAAAAGATTTTTTTTTGGTGAAAGTCAGAAAAGACTCAACTACTAGTGTTGAGTGACATGGTACATAATTTTGTTTTTCTGTCCTAGAGCCTTTATCCAAAAGCATCATAATTTTAATATTTTACATTCAATGCTTTCATTTTTCCGCAAGCAGATTTCGTAGCTACTTTTTTATCAAATAGAATATTTTATTTTTTTATTATTTACTAGCTTCTGCCCACGACGTTTTCTTCTTTACCCGACCCACCCCGTCACATCGCATCTCCTGTCGGCGCTATTACTTCGTTTGCGCTTAGTGTTCGTTCTGACCTTTTTCTTTTGCTTAGCTCTCAGTAGTCAAAGCGTGATATTAATATTATAATAGCCTATAGCCTTCCTCAAAAATTGGGCTATCAAATGCAAAAAGAATTTTTCAAATCCGACGGGTAGTTCCAGAGATTAGCGCGTTCAAACAAATAAACAAACAAAACAAACTCTTCAGCTTTATTATTAAATCGATATCTATTATCTAATCGATATGCAAAAAATATTTTGCAATATCTTAGGGTATTTTTTTTTTACATAAATTTTGTTGGGTTATAAATTGGTTTTCCAACATAATGTATTGTTTACAGGTGGTTATGTAAGTATATTTGAAAAAAAAAAAACGATTCTATTTTGGAGTACAAACTAAATTACGCAGAAATATGACAGATCAGCCTTCAAATAAAGCAAGAAAATGTTGCCACAAAACCGATATCCTAGTTTCTAGGGTTCCACGAGTTTTAGGCAAAATATTGTATGATAATGCTTACAAAAACTACGTGTAAGTAGGCATCATCCGGTAAACGGACTACAAAAATATTACAGCAGGAGAATACAAAATGTTTTCCATAAATAATTTTAGATTCCTAAAAAAATATCTCAAACAAAACTACAAAAAACAGTTCTGCATACTTCGCTTAAAGCATTCTCGCACTTGGCCTCTTATCTTTTTGCCGTCCTAAACAAAATTAGTATTCTACCCTTACTCACTACCCATGTCCTGGGGTCGTATTATATTTTGCTCTAGGATTACATTTGGTCTAGCTAGACCTATAATTTTATCGAGATGTAATCTAACTCAGCCTGTATGGTAGTTCGAGTAAATTAATTTTGGATACATGTAGGAACGGAACGTTATGACAGGATAGTGAATTGAGATGTGAAGATAAATGACAGATAAGAAGCATAAACGAGTGACAGAGCTAAATGTACGAAATAGTCAAGGAGTGAAAGAGATAGTGAATGGATGTTTAATCTTTACGTGTACTGGATCAATAGTATTTAGGAAATAAGGCCTCATCCAAATAGTATGCATTAAAAAATAAAATCGCAGCTGCAAGCTATTTTAATATACTGCACTTTCATATTTTATTTTGTTTTTGTTGGTAAAAGTGATTGTTGCAATTTTTGTAATTTTCTTCCCAAATAATTAAAAATAATGAAAACCCAGAAAAACGTGTATTTTATTTTTTTGTAATCAGCTCTAATCCAAAAAATCAAATAAATCCCAGCTTATGAGTCATAGAGGGTTAAATATGGCACAGTAAACAATAGCTTGCCACATGCCGTCTGCACTGCGTAAACAACAGAACGCTTGGAACGATAGAAATGTCTTTAAGTTTGGGGATTTATTGACAAAATAATCATACCATAACTTTCGTCTATATTCCTCGGTTAGGCAGAGCACCATGACATAGTGGGCGAGCTCACTGCCATCAACGTTCTATAATGTTCCATCTGCTGGGACACAGACCTCCTCTCGGCGAGGGGCAGTGGGCCGTAATCCACCACGCTGACCCGGTGCGGGCTGGTAGATGTCACATGTCTTCGAATGTTTTGTTCTATAGGATAAGCCGATTTCCTCATGATGTTTTCCTTCGCCGTTTTGACCGTCCCGGGCATTTTTTTTTTCAATTATACTATTTACAGGTCTTTTGGACTGTCGAGGAATTAATACTCATTTAATCAGAAAATTAAAGCTAGTATGATACAAAATAAAAAGGTTTGTCATTTCTATTTTTAAACGCTCTGTGGCATAACCGATACGGGACAACGCTGTTTTCTTAGCATTTATATTTGCAATGCATTCCACGGATATCCTTCCATGTTGCCGTCGTAACTTTGGATTACTTTTATAGTTGGTACCTATGGGAGGAAAACGTACTGTTTCACAATATATAGTAGCCTTATACTTACTATAGAAACTTAAGTCAAAATAATGTAATGTGGGGTACACGCATACCTATGTGAAACGTGAAACATGAAATGCAACACAGCAACTAGACGAATTTGTTTCAACGTGTAACTATCTCTTATTACGTTTCACCGATTAGTTCCTGGTATACTTAGGTACAATAATTTATTTATTGTTATTGTCATTAAAATTTAAAAGGTTTACAGTTTTTGCAAATGCGATACTAAGACAAACGGTCAGCTAGTACGTGGCATTCTTAGTTCGAATTAATAGGTCGGGTAAACTGTTATTGGCCTTTCCAATAGGACTTTCTCTGAAACCCGATAACCGACAACAGGCTCGGCCCCTATTACATGACTATGATATTGGGGGAGGGGGGGGGGGGGCTGACTACTCTACGCAAGGTCGTGGGTTCGATTCCCACCCAGAACAAATGTTTATGTGATGAGCACGATCATTTGTTCTTCGTCTGGCTGTAATTTATCTATAATATGTATGTATTTAGAAATATATATGTATGTTTATCAGTTGTCTAGTACGCATAGCACAAGCTCTGCTTGGTTTGGGACTAGATGGCGTTGTGTGAAAGTTGTGGAATATTAGTAGTATTATTATTATTTTTGATATTTATTATTATTATATTCAATGGGTAACTATCAAATTAAAACTTCCTAGAACACCATTGCATTTACTTTCAAGCTTAAAAATTAACTTTAGTGTATTTCAGAGGGGCAATTCTCGTAATTTTAAGATTCTCAATCTCAATCTGTCAAAAATACCTCTAATTTCCCTACATTTTTGACATTGATTGTTGCTGAGATGTGATTGCGTGTAGGTTTTGAACGTTTAATTACGGGAATTGGCCTTCTGATCTCAAGTTGCATACTAACATAGATGCTAACGTTATTCTCAGTACAGTATGCAGTTTATGTTATGCAAATTGCAAACTAAGGAGTTTATAACATAAAGGAAACCTCTTTGAGGAGACATACTAGAGGAAACTAGTATATGACGTTATTATCTTGGTAGTCTTGTAAATACGTAACTAGCATGACGTACAAAGTAAATATTTAGTTGACTTTCTATATGTTGAACTTGAATGTATTTGTTGGGTAATATATTTTTTAAAAATTAATGTCTTATAATCTAAATTACATTTCATGATATGTGCATAAGCCTTAGGAGGGGCCCGTGGCTAAATAATAACAGCCGCACAGGTCGATCGATCAGGTTATGCTACGCTAGCCGCGGTTGGTCTGTGGATGGGTGACCATATTTATATACCGAGACCCCTCCGTGCCTCGGAAAGCACGCTAAGCCGTTGGTCCCGGCTGTCATTCGTAGATCTTTGACAGTCGTTACGGGTAGTCAGAAGCCCGAAAGACTGACAACCAGTCTTAAATAGGGGTATCGTATTACCCAGTAGCTGGGTTGTGGAGGTCAGATAGGCAGTCGCTCCATGTAAAATACTGGTATTCAGCTGCATCCGGTTAGACTGGAAGCCGACCCCAACATAGTTAGTAAAAGGCTAGGCTGATGATGATAATGATATGTGCTTAGACCTTAGTGTGCATGTGCGACTCCCAATTAGCCAGTTTTTTTCAGTAAAGACATAGAAAACATCGTTCATTTTCATTGTGTTATATTTAGGCAAGATCTCAACTTCACTAATTACTGCCTTGTAATGTATCAGTCTCAAGTTCTACGTGAATAAACCTACATAATCATACAGGAATTTACTTAGAGGTAACAGAATTAGCCTTTAAACCAACAAAACTAGCTGTTCTAAAGTTAGTAAAACCGCTAAATTGACTTGGTGGAATCTCTTACATTAGTCAAACATTTGCTTACACTTAAGCTAAGCTTGCTTCATAGAAATAAATATTAGGCGTACAGTTTGACGTTGTTTCTGATCGATTTTGGCAAGTGGTTAGTGCATTTTAATAATACAGGATGGTCAAATGAAAGGTACAACTTAAAATTAAGATTACAAACGAAAATTACTAGAAAATTAAAATTTTTCGTTTGAAATAAAAATCACTTTATTTTGAAAAATAATTTGAAAGATGTTGTAGAAACTTTTTATTTAAAGGCAAACGAGAGCGTGTTACAGAAATAACATAAGGTTTGATTTAGAATGGAACTATGACATCGTAAACAAATCGATCGTTTTGTGTGTTGTTATAATAACTAGTGTTAAAGTTAGCTAAGTTACCAAATAAATAGTCGAGTTAACAAATAAACGGTAAGATATATTTATATATATATTTATTATCTCTATACTGTCACTTTCACATCACACCACATCACTCACATCACACCACTCTCACACTTACGCCCCCACACCCCTCGTACTTCATGTGCGAACACATATACTATAAATATTTTTTGTAAAATGTCTGTAGTTTTTTTTTTTATCTACCTAAGAAAGAGCGGCGTCTTCTAACACAGGCATTATATGCTTAAAAGGAAGCAAAATGTAAACATCTATGATCAAGAAAGAAATAAACATTTTTGTGTTTGTATTTTTTTTAGTGTCCTTTAAAATATTAAGCCATAATTTAATTTAGTTGTAAGAAAATTATTAACTGTATGAGCGTTTTGGATTTCAAATCTGTTAGCTCGCACTGAATAAATAAATAAATAAATTAAGATATCACACAATGAAATCAGGACCCGTCGAAACGGGTGAATTTGGACATTAATTAAAGTGAACATCTCATGGAAATTATTGTTTGGGAAACATTCTTTTCAAATGTTTCGATTATATTTCGTGCTGCACGGTTTCTGATGCTATTTTATTGGAACCACGTGTTTTGTAGGTCTAACTGATTGATTTGATGAAATTAAAAATAAATAAAACAAAACGATTGCGATTGCCATTCAAAAAGAAGAAAGGAGTGCAATTGCTTTACCTTGGTTAGGTAAAGCAATTGCACTGACAGACAAAAATAATTTAGGGGTCCTGCGTGGATCAACAAAGGTTGTTCTTCTCCACAATAGTGTACAAATCCTCTGTGGTTAGAATAGGATTAGTTACTAGTACCTACCGATTTGTTGAAAAAAACTGGATCCATATTCAATCCATTTAGGAACTTTAAGCTAAAATTACTGGAGTTAATGCGGTTGTCATGTATACTGAATTTGCCACGTTTTATCACTTTTTTTTTTGTTTGACGCCTAATGAAAATGATGGGCAAAAAATGTTGTATAGTTTTGAGTTAGCCACCTTATAATTATAATTTAATTATTAGTAAACGCTATTAGAATATCAAGCTATCTATCTTCGCTGCGTACTATGTGGAGGTCTGCCCGGCTTGGGCGGAGCACCGCCGCGTCCTCACGGCGGCGATCGGCGGCGGCGATCTCTCTCGTCCGGCCCTGGTCCAGGCAATGGTACGGAGCGAGAGTGCATGGGAAGCCGTCACCTCCTTCTGCGAAGCAGTAATGCTTGCGAAGGAGGAGGCGGAACGCGTAAGGGAGAGGCAATCTTTGCGCCCTCACGTCCCTAGTCGCCGCAGGAGACGCCCTGGGCATCGGGAGTCAAGAGCCGACTCTCGGCCAGCGTAGGCGCGGGCTTGCGGGCGGCGAGCAATGGGCAGTTTGCCGTCCGATAAGGACCAGGCCCGGGTCGACGGCGCGTTGTGTTCCACGCGTGCCTCAAAGACATGTCAGCAATAACTGAAGGGGTCCGCTAGGGCCGATGCCTGCCAAGGCCGCGGATTGTTGAAAGAGTTACCGTGGCCCTTGGCACAGGCAACTGAAGGAAGGTGGATTTTAGTCAGTAAAAGTCTGACACACCCTCCCGCTCCGCCCAGAGCGGGAGAAGTTATTTGATAGTTTCTCATCCAAAAAAAAAAAAGGGTCAGGTACTATGCTAGCTTGAATAAGTATTTAAAAAAAACGCTATAAAAACAAACAAAAACACCACACCAACAATACCACTACACCACCGGGATCGTTTTTACGGAAACAATGAGATCGTTGCATTTATTTAAATAGTCCACCTTTTATTTTAAAATATTCATAGTAGGTACAGACAATGCAATAAATATTAAAAACGAAGTAAGTATTTTACGTTACGTCGGCTCGATGAAGCGGTTGGCACGACAGTTTTTACAGTTGTATGTAATGGACTATCGAACCGTCTGAATATTCAATGACTTTTTTTTAATTTATTGCCAAAGGTCAAACTTTTATAAATAACCGCATTGGACGTAAGACTGACAATATATTTGAAACTATAATTATTTTCAATTACTTTTTACGACAAAGAAAAAAAATTAGCTATTGTTCCATCTTTTTGTCTTTGTGGTATGTAATTCTAAACTTCTTCGTATTATTATGAGTACCTACATAATTTTCTTCATCAAATATTTATATATATAAATCACGTGCTCATGTCATGATTGCAATTTATAAATGGGTAAGTACAACAAACTCAGAGGTCAAATGCACATGTTTACCTCAATTTTATCCACTTATCAATAACCTCACCCTTATTATAATGTTGTTAAAGTTCAATTTTGCATAGCAAAGGCAATGCCAGTGCTAAAGTACCTAACTTTGTCTTATACCTTTTCTTTTTCCCTAGAGTGAGCCCAAAACACCTTAAAGTGGAAAAGTGACACGGACGATATGTCGAGGATCCACGTAGTCGGGTGATGTACTGTCTATCCCCTTTTGGGAAATTGCACTCAGCTGCTGAAATGTATATGGGGTTTGTAGCACAGTTTGGTATCATGTTTATTTATTTGTCTTGACTTGGATAGCTTGGACTTTGTTGAATGTTTTTACAGCAAATACGGTCTGAGGCTAAGCATTACTATACAACCTGATAATACCGCCAGTCCCTTCATTACCAGGCGACAGCAATGCGGAGATTTTTTTACGCCATATTTTAGTTTGTTAATATTTTTAGTTAAGTTTGGATAGTATACATAATTTATTTTTATTATATAATTAGTTATAAGTTGTTATTTGTGTACATTTCATCGATTTAGTTTAGTTATGTTATTATATTTGTATGAATTCATTTGGTATACTTATACCAAATTAATTCATTATTTATTATTCAGAATTAATACGAAGAACCACTTGGTTCTTCATATTCATTGTGAATAAACGATCACATTGTGAAGAATTTTACACATACCTAGTAATCAAAATTATTAGCATGTAGCTAGATGAACTGACACTTTTAAAGGTGGTGAACGCAGAAGGCAGAGAACTAGTAGAACAACTTGGTAGACGTATGGAAACTACGGTTGACTGAGTTAATTGATGGAATTAGAATACGAATTTTTAGTATCCTGAAAGCCCTAGTACCACACCTAGTGCAGTCAGTATCTTCCATTTCCCTATTGTATAGCTTTTGGTTGATTTGAAACTCATTGTATTTCTTTACCAACTTCAGGAAAAAGTTAATGTGACCGACAGGCAAATATCGGCTCCGGAAGTTTACCTGTCAGCTATTAGCTGGCAGTATTTTATGAATTTACACAGTCGAATAAATCTAGAGTATTGAGCCAACAAGAAATGTGGCAGGTGAGCTCAACTCAGAGAAAAGCTAGAAGAAATATTTCAAAATTATTGATTGCCATATTTTTACACTCTCTTTATTTAACTGGAACTCAAAAATATACGAATTTTTTCATTAAAATTTCTTCTATGATTTACGAGGTAGGTAACTTATCTCAATGCGGATCAAATTGTTTAAGTTTTCATAAAACAGTTAATAAGAGGAAGCTTACCAACTGCCCTCAGTACATGTCACTAAGCACCTCACGAACTTAAGCTCGAAACTCAAGGTTGATCTACAAAGGAGGATTCAATATTAAATCTTTACTCCTCCGTGCGTATTTCAGCTGTTTATCCCGCGGCTATGAAATACGATTAACGGTTCTTTGTTGGTAGCCACACTTCAATGCGGGTTTTATGTGCAGAGATTTTTAAAAGCAAACGCTAAGAGATCAATGGAAAAGCAGTTCATCTTTAAAAAAAATATAGGTAAAAATAGTAAAGAATGAAAATTGAGTTACACCCGTATTCACAAACATTAAGGCGCATATCCACCGCGGCGCACGCTGTGCACGGGCACGCGGCGCATTGTAGCTGCTTGGATTAATTTGTTTGACACCGTGGGTCTACGTTTCTACTGCAGTACACACTACACACCCACAGCTATGTACAACTGTAGCGTACCTACGTGGCCCACCGCGGCGCACGGAGAGGCTAGATGCACGTGTTTTTACCAATATATATGATTGATATTTGTGTATAGTGTGTACCTCATGCACAGCGTGCATGGCGTTGACAGCTTTGAGCTATGTGAGCGCCTTTTCGAGTAAGCCACGCATGTACTAATGATGTCAATTGATGCGTAGCGTGTCCGTGGTTTGCAGTGGACACAATCACATGTGCGTGGACTATCCGTGCGCCGCGGTGGGTATGCGCCTTTACTATGAGGTCTCACAGTGTGCGCGGACGCGCAGTCCCAAAAACCTATTCAATATTCATAGACAATATTTGAGTGGCGATAGGCACTTTGCGTCTCTTATAATATTTATGAATTGGATTTAAAGGCTTGTAATATGGAACGCATTGAGAAATGCCTTACTTCGTATAGTATGGCTACTTTACTTAGACAAGTATTGTTTGTGAATACGGGTATTATGGCATGTACCTATTACGCTAACAAGTAGTAACACGTTAGCATTCCAAGCTTATTTGTGTTAAAACAACTCCATGGAAAACCCCCGCTCACAGATTCCTCCAATGCGTGTATGTATAAACGAAAAATTCCATTATAAAAGACATATTTTATTGTTCTGTTATTTCTTTATTACTTTCAACTGCTGCTTTATGTTCGTGGTGTACATTTTACTCGGAATAAATTGAACTTACTCACATTTATTCCGTATCTGGCGGGAAAAATCATAAATATATCGTTTTATCATTGCGTTGCTATGGATAATATTGCTATGCATATATACTTTAAAATAGTTTCGTTTCTAGGTGCTATAGCAAGTTGGTGTAGACAGAAATGCATATTTTTGCTAGAAGGTAAGACCTTTGTATAGTCAGCAACCTTGATTGATCAGCAAATTAACTATCAACTTTAAGTTAGTATCCAACTTGAACAGCACCCTAATTGCGTAACACACTCATCATCAGCTGCTTAGCCTTTTCCCAACTATGTTGGGGTCGGCTTCCAGTCTAACTGGATGCAGCTGAATACCAGTATTTTACATAGAGCGACTGCCTATCTGACCTCCACAACCCAGTTACTGGGTAATACGATACCCCTTGGTAAGACTGGTTGTCAGACTTTCGGGCTTCTGACTACCCGTAACGACTGTCAAAGATCTACGAATGACAGTCGGGACCAACGGCTTAACGTGCTTTCCGAGGCATGGAGGGGTCTCGGTATGTAAAGATGGTCACCCATCCACAGACCAACCGCGGCAAGCGTAGCTTAACCTGATCGATCGACCCACGCGGCTGTTATATCTATTATTTAGCCACGGGCCCCTCTCTGATTGCGTAACACACTTACTCTCAATTTGAATCATTTTGAAGCATATTGCTAATCCATTGCTCCTTATGTTCGAAAAATGTGTCTACTCAATAACGTAAATAACGCAATGAATGTTGTTGAACTGTCAAAATGGAACTCATTGCTACTGATAGTGTGTTACGCAATTAGCCTGCTGGATGGATGAATGTACATTGAATAGGAAGGAAGTCTTGAGGTCTTGAGGATAGTAAATTTTATTCAACTTACGGTTAGGTAATGTGGTAGATATTGACTTATCCAGAATCACAGGAGTAGGTACACAGATCTACACCATGTTGTTCGGAGAGTGCGTATAGTAACTACTTACTGGTTGGAACGAATTTTTTTTAACGCGGCTACCGGTAGGAGTAAATTGTAGTTGTAAGTTGTAGAAATATCTTCTAATTCACTCTACCGGAAGCCGCGTTATTCTCCCTCCATGTGACTTAGTGATAGTTTTCGAGGGCGCTGGAGCCATCTACCTAGCGTTTTCTCAACTATGTTAGGGTCAGCTTCCAGTCTAACCGGATGCAGTTGAATACCAGTATTTTACATGGAGCGACTGCCTATCTGACCTCCAACACGATACCCCTTAGTAAGACTGGTTGTCAGACTTTCGGGCTACTGACGACCCCTAACGACTGTCATTCGTAAATCTTTGCTTATCGTGCTTTCCGAGGCACGGAGGGGTCTTGGTGTGTAAAAATTGTCACCCATCCACTGACCAACCGCGGCAAGCGTAGCTTAACCTGATCGATTGACCTGTGCGGCTGTTATTACTTAGCCACAAGCCCCTCAATACAAACGGACAACGCAGCCACATTTATTAACCTAGTAATAAATATTCCATGCCATACCGTGTAACTAGCTATCATACGAAAAACCTAATCAGTTTACTTTGCGATACTGGGCACTAAAAGCCCGTCTCGTTTATTCTATTTTTATATATCTGTTTACTTCGTGGGATAAATAAATGCTACATTCCACGCACTAAAATATATGGGCCAGGAAATCTAATTTGTTAGACCTCGAGTTGGAAGGTCGAGTTTACACTGCGGGGATTAAGAAGCCGAAAAGGAAAACATCTCTATACATAATTACGTTTTGAACTGAAGTACTTAAGTTTTAAAATTAGGTATTTCTGTGGTTATTAGCTTAGCACATGGGCTATCAATGACATCTCCATAATAGTCAGTCAAAATCTTTTTCTATGTTCAAAATGGTATGATCTTGATAACCGCTGGACAGGAGGCCGGAGAATGCAAACACTAGAACTGACAAAATGGCCTCATGGCAATAGTAGTTATACCAATTATTTTAACCCGTGGCGTGCGAATTAGCAGACACAATAGAAATTTTATTGTTATCTGTACACATGGTGTAGGTACATTCGACGTTTGAGAGGTTAAGTAGTCCAAAAAGAAATTCGCAAAATTTATGCTTGATAATCTACAAAGATAAGAATGCTATCAATGTCCAACCTCCTGAAATATATTGGTCTAATATTATCAGTTTGTATGAAGCTCTACAATGTTTTAGATTTCCTTTTATAAATCTCAACAAAGAAGCAATCAAAAATATCGCGGTATTCAAGGGTGGCATCAGTCTGAGCCATAAAAAACATTAAACACAACATTTCAGGTAAAACAAACTTTATAATTTTTTCATTTATTTTTTTATAGTTCACATCGTTGTACTTTTATATATTACCACAATTGGCAGATAGTTTTTATCGCAACCTGTGAACTCGTAAAACGCGCTTAATACTACAAACAAAAAAGTCTGTTATTTTTGGTGGGTGTCGCTGGAGGACGTAGGTTATGCTGCCTACTTTATGATATCAATCGAAATAAAAAGCTACCGTAAATCAAAAAAAAATTACGAACGGCAAAAGCTTTAGATTATTTTATATTCCTTCTTTTATCGATAGAATCTGTAAGAAGACTGGAATTCATAAACGTACAAAACGCACTCGTATGAGATTCTTCATTTGCCTAACCTTTTCCTAACTATAAGTTTGGGTCGGCGTTTATTCTAACGGTTACTGGTTAGACTGAAAGCCCCTAACTGGGTGACCAGTTAAAAACAAGTATTTTACACGGAGCGACTGCTTATGATGTCACGGCTGCTTATAGAAGTGAAAACAGAATAATACAATTATTTGCTCCTACTATGAACGCGAAAAGATATTTATATCAATAATAATGATGATCAGTAATAATTTAAGACTATGGATCTATATTATAGATCCATAGTCTTAAATTATTACTGATCACATCATTGTTCAAAACATTTCCACCAATAAATTTCACGCGGACGAAGTCACGGGCAGAAGCTAGTGAGTTATATAGTAAGAATAAATGTAACTTTGTTCCCTCTTCGTTACCTGTGATCTTTCATTATGGCAGAACTGGCGGTGATCTATGGTTACAGGTGTCTTTCATAGTCTAAAATAGTTGCCGCCAACGTACGGAATTTTTTTACAGAAAAAACTCAAACTTACGGTAAAACTTTATGGAAAGCAATTAATAGTGCTAGTGACAAGACACGTACTAGATCTTCAGCCTTTAAAAAAAAAATTTTATATAAAAAAAAACAACCGACTTCCAAAAAAACACTATAAAGTGAAAAATAATTTTAATTTTGGAAGTCGGTGTCGTTGGTTCTACATTTTGGTTTTTTGACACCGACTTCCGAAATTAAAATTATTTTTCACTTTATAGTGTTTTTTTGGAAGTCGGTTGTTTTTTTTTATATAAAATTTTTTATTTTTCACTTTTTAGTTATATCTACCCCAATCAAATTCATATAAACACTACTTGCTATGTAAATATCAGTGACAGGAAGCTGCATCTGCGTTTATAGGGTACAGACGTGATGTTATGTTGTGCGATTGCGTAAACAATGCATACATATGCGATAGCAGCAATCGCGGTTGTTTTACTAGTATTAATTATTATTATAATAAAAAAAAATTATAACCTTTGTAGTGAGTACAGGCGTGATATTATGTTGTGTGATGGTGTAAACAATGCTTAGATATGCTATAGCAACAATCGCGGTTAATCTGCTGTTATTTATTGAAGAGTTCCCCCGATTTCTACAAGATCCCATCATCAGATATTGAAATGGTGACAATGGGACCACACGGGAAGCACCAGCTTTCAAATAAAAAAAGAATCATGAAAATCGGTTCACCCAGTCGGTTATTATGAGGTAACAAACATAAAAAAAAAAAAAAAAAAAAAAAAAAAAAAAATACAGTCGAATTGATAACCTCCTCCTTTTTTTGAAGTCGGTTAAAAAGAAGGGTGCCAATGACACCAAAGTAATTTAAAAAACTTCCAAGGACCCTCTATTTTCTAAAGCAAAACATACATACGTACTATTCAGGATATTTTTTGATAAAATTTAAGTTCGAACATGGTAGGAAAATCACAGTTTTTCAAACTTGATTGTACTAAAGTATTGTATCCGCTTGGAGTAATCTATTTTTCATGCTCTTCCTAGTATATAATACAGGTGAAATTGGCAAAAGTATGCTACTTATCGAGATCTTGGCCTGCACAGTCTACCTATAAAGCCCTAGCCGTTACATTGCAATATAGTAAACTAAGGAGATTAAATGATAGGAGCTGGCAATACAAAACTTAAAAGAATTATCGCAACCTCTTTATTGCACCAAAAAATAATGTCACTGGCCACAAATAAAAAGCAAGCAAGGAAAAATTATTTCGTCAACAATACAATTTCCCAGCATTTTTTTTTTCGAACGTCGTGATCATGAAAATGACATTCGAATTTCAAAATGTCATTCAATGGGGACGCTTGTTCGACAATTTGCTGGCGTTTGTGATTTTATTGAAGAAAAATGAATGTATTATTATCTGGAAATATGTATCGTAAAAGTGTTCGGTAAGGTTTTTCTTGTGGTTTTTCGAGTTTCGTGCGAGAAATATAGGTAGGAAAAATGTGTTTGATTCGTAATAAAATGGCAAGAAAGGAATTAAAATCTATATCAAGCCGCTTATTTAATTGGATTTTCTTCTATCTCATGGCTTTTCTTAGAAAATCTGTTTTTAGTTCGTGTCTTCCCACTTTCGAACGTTTTAATAAAATATCGGTTCGATGTAAGGAGCAGGAACAATTGGCCAATAAAATTATAGTTTTGTATCGAAGTTTCCCAATACAATAATTGCGACGTAGGTTTGGTATTTTAAGTAAAATTCACAAAATTGTCATTGAATTAACGTTCGAACTAATAAGACTGTTGACATTTTAGTGTCGTTGGTTTGATAATGGTTTTTGGTTCAGCACAAAATTCTTGTATTACTGATATTTGCCGGCTGTTATTTGGTTAAAACGTATTTTTGGAACAACAAATCATTGACCTCCTTCCTTTTACAAAATCTAGTATGCTTTGACTTTATTAGTATTGTGATGAAACTGGTTCAAGGTAGGTAATAAAGCCTTGTATGCTGATTAAAAGTTTGGTGTGGTGATATGAATCGTAACTCTATTGGATTTGTTCTACTGGGACAAAATGTTGCTGTGTTTGGTTACCATAACTACTAGAAAATAACGTAGGATAGCTTCAGGCGTTATTTCGGTCACTGAGTAGGTAAATGTTTATTTATATCTGTTTCTTGACCATTGTACTTATAGCTATCAAAGTATTATTGACTATTTTTTGGTGGTTTGTAGACGAATGTTTTTGATGTTCTCTGTATTCTGTATTGTTTTTTTTATCGCTTGTTAAGGTCATAGTTAGTCACGTTGTTTTCTCTCAGGATTTGGGTTGCAGATTCAAAAGGTTGACTTTTTTAGATTTTGAATTCTAAAAATACTCGACTTAGAATTAACTTACGAGCTACGTCATACATTGCCTAAGACTACAGATATTTAATATGCCTACGCGCTACAAAAAGAAACACTGGCGTGATGACTCGTTTATGACTGACTGGAAAAGGTAATATTAAAAGAAATGTGGGGAACATAATATAGGGGACAACTTTAGCTTGCAGTAGCAATGAATAGATTGACCAAAAAACGTTTACAACAATATTGTGTATCTAGATTTTGACTTTCTATTGTATCTGATCTTTGTCCCTACCGTCGTCGTCAGAACGTGAAATATTTCACACCAGACGCTGTGTCACGCTTCACGCGTGTCATGTCGCCTCAGATTTTGGAATAGTCTTATTTGTCATTTATGTATATTTTACGAAGAATTTGTTTCGGTTTTCCTACGATCTGTAGAACGATGTTGTGGTTTCAGATGCTTATTGGAAATATATGGATCTGTAAATTAGGTATTATTATATGTTGATATATTATTATTATTATTATATTATTTTCGGATTATTACTTATTACTTCATCTTATTTGATGGCTGACCATCTTCACATACCAAGACCCCTCCGTGCCTCGGAAAGCACGTTAAGCTGTTGGTCCAGGCTGTCATTCGTGGATCTTTGACAGTCGTTACGGGTCGTCAGTAGCCCAAAAGTCTGACAAGCAGTCCTACCAAGGGGTATCGTATTACCCAGTACCTGGGTTGTGGAGGTCAAATAGGCAGTCGCTCCATGTAAAATACTGGTATTCAACTGCATCCGGTTAGACTGGAAGCCGACCCCAACATAGTTGGGAAAAAGCTAGGCAGATGATGATGACTTCATCTTATTTGAGTATCTAATGCTGTAAGGCCATCATTTTGATTATAATGTAGGTACGTAGGTATTGGTATCATAAAATTCCTTGAAAACATGTGAAACATTATTTTGACTTTTCCATTTAGGACTGATTTTTCAACAGTCAATTAACTTTTATCTGTGGAATAATGACTGACGTTTGGCAGCTTTTTGTATAGAAAATAATAATATGTCAAATTGTCATATTTATTCTTCAGATAAAAGTTATCTGACTATTGAAAAATCAGCCCTTAGATAACTTTATTGATCTCAAACTCGGTATTTTATTTATACGGTATTGGTTCTATAGTATTCATCAATATTGACTGACTGTACACGACCCCCGATAATATTAAATTCGCGCGTAAACTTTCTTCAGTATTCCCTCTACATGGGCATCAACAAAAGACATACTGTCAGAGCATTAAAAATCTCCACTTTTGTCACGCACAGCTTATACGTCACGTGTCGAATTTACATTTTCATTACTTTCTTGGCGAAATAAAAATCTATTAACTAATATTATTCTTGGAGGTTTTGCTATTTTTTTTAGTGTAGGTATGGTTCTCTTGTTTTGAAATGGCTCCGTGGTTTTAAGGTCAAAGATGGTCCTAAAACAGAAAGAGTACAGAATATTATTTGAATAATTGCTAATTAAACACCACAGACTTACCTACAGTATTTGTCCTATCTTCCCTGACCGCCCTTTGTAAAATTTCTATATTTATCTGTAACTAGCGACCCGTCCCGGCTTCGCACGGGTGCAATGCTGATACTAAATAATATAAAATTAAAAATACAGTACTAATAATTGTTATTTTCCTCGCTAGAGGGCTCCGATAAACGCGTGCGATCGCTGCTAATCATAAAGTGCTATAGGGCGCAGCCCATTTTTTTTTTTTTTAGTGGCAACTCGCAGTTCAACCTATGAGGTTGTCGACTGCTTAACCGGGCTAGAGCGCAGCCCTGCGTTCGACGCGCTACTTACAGGCAAGCGCCACCGGCCGGCTCCCCGGCCGGTACCGCCCGCCCCGCAGACGCTATGTAAATGTATTTTAAATCTGTAATATCTTCGAAAATATTCATTTAAATTACATGCTGTAAAGGGCCATAATGATCTATATGAAATGCACAATGTTTTTAAGTACTTAATTGGATAAGGATTAATGCTGTATTGCCTAAAATTGCTTCTTAAATAAGCTATTATTTCTCGTAAAAAGTTAAGGATAAAAAATGGTTATTGTGGGTTATCCATACGAGATAGACATATACCATCGCGGACTTTTTTGTAGACCTTTCTGAGGTGTACAATACTGTAGTACATTATTTTGATCTATCTCGAAGGGTTCAGCCAGAGTTTACAATGTAAGCGCAAAAAAATGTGTTTATTTTCGACATCACATTAGAAACCTCTAAAATTATTAGTGTTTTTCTACTATATTATGCATGTATTATACATATAAACCTTCCTCTTGAATCACTCTATCTATTAAAAAAAACTGCATCAAAATCCGTTGCGCAGTTTCAAAGATCTAAGCATATATAGGGACAGACAGACAGGGAAGCGACTTTGTTTTATACTATGTAGTGATTTATATGGTGTACATAATTTTCAATATGTAAATCCTCGTAAACTAAAAAAAAAAAGGAAAAATATTTAGCACTTATTTTTAAATGATTTTTTTATTTATGTCTGCAAAAAATCTTAACAATTCTAAGCTGTGTCCAACAGTTATTTTTTGGGATTTAATTGGGTAACTACCGAGATGACGATTAAAGATAAGTATGGGAAGAAAAAGACATGTTGCACCGATCCAAATCAATTGGGATAAAATCAGGAGAGTAATGATAAATTGGATCATTACCATAGATATTTGTATATGTCTATAGAACTTTCAGCTCTTTTTATAGATTGATAACTTTAACGAAACTTAAGGATTTATATATTATTATTATTATTATTATTTATTTATATAGGGTGACTGGTAATTAGTGATCGATACTTAAACACATGATTCTACTCATGACAACAAACAACTTTTACTATGGGACCAAACCTGAAATCGCGAAAAAAAAATCAGATGTTCCCTACATTTTGACGACTCGTACGAACATAAATGTAGAGGCCCCAACATCTAATTTTTTTTTCGCGATTTCTTTGGTCCGATAGTAAAAGTTGTTTGTTGTCATGAGTAGAATCATGTGTTTAAGTATCGATCACTAATTACCAGTCACCCTATATATTATTATTTTTTCTCTCTTTTTGTCCAGGGCAGAGAAGTAAAATGTATAGAAATACGTGCACTTTATAAATAACGTTATCGTGGTTGGAAATTTAAAACCGTCTTCATATATTTCCATACACTTTATTTCCCTCTGTTGTGGTGTCCACAATAATATCGTTAAGTTAAAAAATATTAAAAAATCCCATTATTCACAGCAGATCCTTTAGGAATTGAATACTGGAATCGGTTGGCTACTTATCATACATAATCAGCCTATATTGTGTCCACTACTGGGACACAGGTCTCCTCTCGGTGAGACGGAGTGGGCTGTAATCTACCACGCGGGCCCATTGCGGGTTGGTAGATGTCACATGTCTTCGAATTTTTGGTTCTAGGACATGCCGGTTTCCTCACGACGGACGTTTTCCTTGACCGCTTTGAGAGCAGATGAAATAATTGACACAATGTAAAGAACCTACGAGCTACAACTTGTAAGTCGCGGTCGTTACCGCTGGGCCACCGCTGCTGTCAAATATTATCTCTTTGTTCACAACTAAGCCTACAAATGGGATTAGATTGTGAGATTTGTTTGGGACAAGCCACCTTTTCTAGTGCATTTCTGTAGGTACCCATAGGCCCTTGCTCTTACCTACTCTGTTTATAGCAAGTGGGTAGAAAAAAAAGTAACCATTATAAACCTCGTGCTGGACCGATGAGGTTGTCATCATGTTTTTAAGGCAAGTTTTAGCTGAACTGAAGTGAACTGTCATTAAACATCAGCGCGTTGAACCATATTAGCTGAGCCATGTTCATCATGGCTGGTTGATGGTCTTATCGGCTGTCGCTGATGACTGAAGGTAGATTCGATGTGGTCTTGATTTAGTCAAACCTCATGGTTAGTACTTCTTTCTGTGTAGTCAATATATAGTCAAATAATAAGACCCAGATAATTTATCAAGTTTAATTCCACTTTCTGTACTCTAACTACATTCCATCTTAATAAGTCGTGCGGTGATTCTCAACATTCTTAAGACTTAAAATGCAGCTCGGGAGCGTATTTAAAGATGCATGTGGTGACCTCGTTCCCGAGTTGGCATGGCGTATCTTGCTTGTGATTTACCTGAAAATTATACAAGGCTTTTTACAAGGGGGGCGCTATTTTGGGTAAAGGGCATAAAAGTAGTAGCTTTATTTTTTGGGAACTGGCCATGTCTCCTTTTGTTCACAGGAACATGGCCAGTTTATGCATGGACGTTGGCATAGTTATAGAATTTACTGTACATTTATACTCGTGAATAATTATCACCTTAAATTGATTTAAATAAAACACTTCAAAGAACTTGTTGTGTTGTTGTGGACGTAAACAGTTTCATTAAACCTTTTAATCTGATCGCTGGCAATACCTAAGTGATTGATTTTGCTATTAACAAAACTTAAGGCGCTTTAAAATAGCGAATAGTTGATTAATTTCTTGATTCTATTCTTGATTCTGCCTCTTCCCCTGGTTATCTAGCTCCCCACTATCAGTACATTTGCGCCAAATACAATATAAATCTATGTTCATTACACAATCGTCTTCTCCACTGTCCCACTCACCGCACACACTTCATTCACTCTGCCTTCTTCGTTCAGTTTATCTCTCTGTGGAATGCGCTCCCCCAGGAAATCAGGATGGCGTCCCAACCGATTATCCTTTAAAGTTAAGGTTCACGAGCTCATTCGCAAGAAGCTGGCAGTATCATCACAAAGGTAAAATATTTTCTCATGGTTTGTCTTATTTCTTTTTAATATATTCCTGTATTTATGTATATTTATTTGTGCTTATATGTAATTAGGTATATTATATTATATTTATAATTTTAATAGGTTTAAGGAACTTACATTTTAAACTTGTACCTCAAGAAAATTGCGTTACTTTTAAAACCCCGAATTCCCAATGGTTATAACAACTATCACCTAAATAATCCTTGTAACTTTCTGGTAGACTTTTTTGTGTCATTACTGTTTTTTTCAAACTGGGTCACATATGGTATCAGAAGGGTTTCTATTCAATCAACCCATTTCAGCCGTTACTATAGAGATGGAGTATTTATTTATTTATCTTTCAAGTGTACTGTGAACTAATAACGCCTCGTAAGTACATTTCGGCGAATTTGTGACTAGGAATGTTGTTTAAATTATTATTGTGGTGTTGACGCCAGCATATCAAGCTACTACAATCTGTCAAATTTCTTTAACAGATTTTCAACATTATCGCTAAAGCATAAGATTCAAGGATGATTGGGAAAATTTTACGAGTTCGGGTAGCTTGATGTCCTGGCGTCCGTACAATGCTGCTAGTTGCAGAAAATCCAGAAGCTAGCGGAACTATCGGTAGCGTAAATAACGTTTTTCTTTAAAACAAACATTTCTAAATTCATACACTAGTAAGTAGTAGTTGAAGTTGAACTGTGGGCTGGCCATGTCTGTCGAAAAACTACTGGCCGGTGGAGTAGAGTAGACCGCGTATCGGAAAGCATAGTGTGGCCCCCCAGATAGATGGACGGACGACCTAAAGAAGGTCGCTGGGACAGACTGGATGCGGAAGGCGGAGGACAGGGTGTAATTGGTAGTTGAAGTGGCAGTGGGCTAGCCATGTTTGTCAAAAAATCAATGGCAGGTGGAGTAGACGAGTCCTGGAGTGGAGACCGTGCATCGGCAAGCGTAGTGTGGGAGGAAGAAGGTGGCTGGGTCAGACTGTATGCGGAAGGCGGACGACAGGGTGTTGTGCCGTAGCCTGGGAGAGGCCTATGTCCAGCAGTGGACTGCAATAGGCTGAGTTGAAGTAGCAGGTAAACTCAAGTGTGAGTACACTTAAGAAATGTCTTTCTACAACCCTAAGGACCACCTAATTAGAGTTAATGAAGACATTTGTTGTTCAAACAATCTGGACAATAGTGTGCTTAATGAATGATGAAAGATGGTTGCTCTCAACGATGGCAATGAAGGTTAAATGTGTGCATTCAAAAACGTACGTCTTGACTTGTGTGTCACTGATGACTTTGTGTTGATGATCACAGGTGTGACGGCTGTTTTCTTTTTCTAGACAAAAGTAGAGGGCGTCTTTGTTTGCCGTTTTCATTCATATGCAACCATAACTTACGGGACTCCAATTGTGTGACGAACGTAGTTATCATTGTGTTGCATATTCATTTTTCTTTGAGGCTTGCATAGTTTTTTATATTTTTACAAATGCAACAGCTGTTACTATGGCGATAGATAATCATTCTACAGAGACAGTAAAATTGTGTTCGCTTGAAATATTATGTCCTAGCTCCTCAGTCTTTATTTCTTTCTAATTTTATAAACTTTGTGACATAATTTAAAAGGTTACATAGAAATCCTATTGATTATTTGATATTTTTTTCTTTTTTTTTTGTGGTACAGTACGTGACTCACGTCCTGTCGAATGTTCGCAACGCAGGTTTCAGCATTAAGGTGTCTCTAAAAATTATTTTATAATATTCCATGCACATATCACATGAAGAAACAACTAAAGCAAGTAATAAAAAAGCAGTCACTTAAATGTTAATAATGTTATTAAACGATATTTTTAACTTTATTCAATATTATACTCGTGTAGAAACAAATTATCATATAAAAATATCATTGCCTACCTCTACCTAGTGCGACATTAAAATATCGTTGGGCTTAAAGCAGTAGGTAGATTTGAAACACAATTCCAATTCTTTCTAATTTATTTTTGAGCTCTGTTAAATTACGTTGCCTGTAGATTATTTGTGATTGCTTTTTTATAAGTGGCCTTTTTTTTGTAAAGCTTTGCTATTAATAATCTGCTATTTGAAATAAATTGTGTACAATACCATACTTGAGCGGCATTTTTGGACCAAGTGCCGGGTTTGGTTTGATTGAAATGTCTGTCGTCTTTGCGAAGTCATATTTCCTAACAGATATATAGTTTACATACCTACTTACCTCCTTAACATACACGAATTGTTATCAAAATAGAAATACACGAATTGTTAACAAAATATAAACCCCTTATGACATAAGGCTGTGTACCAAGACGTTTGTATGAGCGTCATAAATATTTACCTCTCTGTCGCAATTCTCCGACACTGTTTTCATGTGTTCCAATTTCTTTCTGTTTGTGAACACAAGGGGAGTCACCGCGGTCATGAAACCAAACTTGGAATATTGGTTGCTCTTCACTACACCGACCTATAGGAATGAAAGTTTTTACTTAGAGTAGTATCGATTTTTTTTAAGAAAATATTGAAATTAGATTTTAATTAAACACATTATTAAACATTAATAGGCCTAAGAACATACAAAACCTGGCCTCCTGACCTTTTCCAACAAACACTTGATGATGCAAGCCGACTTCTCCGGATAAGGTGGCTCTTCGCGAAGGTTCTCCAAGTCTTTAACGGTAGCGTTGACGTGGTCCATGCATGTGTGCGCTGTTGCTATCACAGTCCTCTTCACTATCTCGCCGAATTTACTTTCTAAATACCATTTTAACATTATTTTAATTTTCTATCGATTTGAAATAGAAAGACATAATAGTTACCCCCATTTATAAATGTTAAAATTTTAGCTTAATGATTAACGTCTGCTTAACCATACAATTCTTTGAAGTTAAAACGTGCCTTAATTTTAAACAACGTATATAAATGAAGTAAGGGGTTCATGTTTGGATTAGACTTTGGGGCGATAAACATACGTGTCATCATTGGTGGCACAGGGCTTTTTAGCAACCTTAGTTCAATGTGTCTCCTAATTCTTGCAGAACGCGTTCACTTTTTTTTTTGGGATCTAATGCTTCCGAGACACAACCATTGTTTTTCCATAGTTTACAAATGTGTGAATCTTTTTTCAGGAGACCTTATAGGGCAAGGATAATGTTCGGTATGGCCCTTATCATCTTATTGAGCTGCACATTCCAGGCTTCAATAGAATTAGTATCTTTGTGTTTTAACTTCATAGAAAACCATTATTTTCCAAAATATGCTTTTTCTCGCAACCACGTTCTCTCTAAATAATCCTTGGTCTCAATTTTGGGGCCCTTATCTCTCTTAAGGCAATATGCGCATATTCTTGAGGTACATAAACTAGTGTCATCGTTTGCCATGAGACTTCAAGTGAGGTGATACGTTTAAAGTTAATCATCGCTAACTAGGCCAAGTCGACCATTTGTTAATCATTTTAGGATAACCAAGAAAACATGTGGCATCATCCAGGCGTAAACCATCGAGCCATTTTTGAATTTTTAACTTTATTAAAGTTCTTATAACAAAAACTGACGTTGAACCCGACTAAGTTGTCAATTTTGCATGAAGAAACTGTTTAGCGGAATAAAGTTTAAAATACAGTAACTGTAGTCGCAGTTTAGGGATTGGTCTACAGTTAGAACTCGTTTTGAAATAAAAACTGTTAATGTTTAGCCCTCCTAGGATCAAACCTGGACTTATTTTTCTGAGCATGCTATTTGTTTGCACCATCAAAAATTTTGCAGCATAAATTACTAGTTTTTCGTTGAATTGGCTTGATTGTTAAAAATGGGCCCAATTTTTAGACTTTGTGACTTAGCGAGATAAATAGTATCCATTTTATCGCAGAAATAAGTTTTTTTTTGGTATTTATCGAATCGGAAAATTTGTCAAAGGTAAGGTATTCGTTCTTTTGTGGTAGGTTATTTGGATTGATAAAGATTAGAGTTTTCTGAAATAGATTTAATAATACTTTTGTTTGGATTTGTCCAATCAGAAAATTTGTTAAAAGGTTTACTCTTTTCCGAGTTTATTTTGATAAAGGTTAGGTTAGATTCCTGAAATAGATTTAAACAGATATTATACTTTTATGTGTACCTATCTACATGAAAAATAATACAATAAGTAGGAAATATAGGGATTGATTGATTTTGATAGAATAAAGTTATTATTTTTAAGTATCTTCGCTTATTGTGAGTTCTTATTACGACTAATTGTATATTGATGGTCAAAATGGCCGTCAGTCCAATTTTCTGTCGAAACTGGCTGCACTCGTGAGCTAAAAAAAATACTCAAGATTATATCAAACTCACCCTTTGCATGCTGCCCAACCACATAATACACGACACATAGGACACATAATGTGATCAAGTATCTATAGACGAACATTTTGGACGGCCTTACCAAATAAAATAACTCGAAATAATGATGGAATAATTCTGCAGCGTTTAACCGCACCGACGACAGATAACATCTTTCCGGCTGTGCGATTTCATGAACCAATGGATAGAACGGTTTTATATACTGGATGATTTCACTTTTTTGTTTTTTCCCTTATCCGCTAAGCCGTAAGCGGCTTGGTATCTGAAGACGTGTGTAAATATTTTTTGATTGTTTATTCTGGTCTTATTGTCGTTCGATAGTTTTGTTTTATTGTTTTGCGTTAAGATCGAGCGACTTTATTATTGTAATGACAACAGGTTAGATCGAACTGCGTAAGAGCGAAATGGCGTTTCAGATATAAGTGTGCAGTTTCTTTTTCAGTCTTTAAAACTGTTAGATACTAAAAGAAGTCTACTATAAAAATTAAATGCAACGTTGTTTGTTGGTAAGCGCATCACTTGAGAACGACTGGACCAACTTGGCTATTTTTTTGTAATGTTTGTTAATGTTTGAATTAGAATATGATACTCAGTAGCAGGATTTACACAATTAAACACGAACACAGTCAGTATTTGGGCAGAGCAACGTCCTTATCGCTAATTCACAATATTATGCATGTTAAAAACGATTCGCCTCCATTTTTATACTCATAGCTGACATATTCCAAATCAACTGTCAGTTAATTATTAAAATTGTTAGAAAAAGTCAAATAAACGAGAAATAAATACAAATAGTATTATTTGGATATTAATGAAAATATTTTAAAGTAATTTACGAATAATTAAGCAACTACTACGTCATAACCGTCGAGTATCTATTTGGTGCTTGTTAACAGATAACATGGAAAGAAAAATCCCTGAAAATTTAATTTGGGAAAACTGAACGTTCTTTTGTCGACGGGATTTTGGAATGAATTATTGAAAGGAAATGGCCAAAAAATTTTGGCCACCTCGTAATTAAAAGTATTACAATTAATAGAATTCAAATTAATTAAAAATATATAATAGCTAATAACATGAACATTGTGCATAGCAGTGTCTGAATAAAATACTAAAATAAAAGATTTTAAAGTGATTTAATCTGTTCAGTTTCACTATCTTCAATGTTGCCATTTAATAATATCAATGTTTAGAGGAAATTGATAACTGCATTTGCACGTAGCAATTAAAATATTACTTTGGTACTTGAGATGGGCGAGAGAGATACCAACGAAGTATTGTTCCACTAGATGCATTTCTGGATAATGTACTTGTAACATTAAATGATTAAATGTATGTAATAATGTATGTGGTTTTACTGTCTTGTGGCGATACTAACAGAAAAGACGCACTCTTATTAGTCGTATGAAGGTTGCACACTAACTATATACTTACCTATGTTACAAAAAAGTTCAGTAACTGCTGTGCCAGTGTTTCCAAGTTATAATATGATATTTACTAATTACCTAAGACAAATATGTATATACACCTGAACCTGTTTAACGGTCAGGAAATTTATGATAATTAATAATTTAAAGAATTAATACTAAATGAACAATTTTATGAATACGATGTAAAATCATGATAAAAACCGAGTGAAAAATTAAGGCTTTCAAAATCTCTGTGAAATATTCCCAATCAACTTTGAACCTTATATTTTAGCAATAAAGTTTAAAATCTATTAAAGAAATTTGACAGATTGTAGTAGCTTCATGTGCTGGCGTCTGTACATTCTGGGGTACAGGTCTCGGCCGGGTCAACTAGTTTATATTAAAACCAAGTGTATTGTCATAGTAAGTTATGATGTTTATAGTTGTGCGATACTATGTTATGGCAATTGACTGTTTGTCATGAAATATCTTAATAATGGTTCTACCCCGCGCATCATTGATTACTTGGGCAGCATCCTAACTATAAATTAGTCCTATCTTATATAATTACGACGGTTAATATTCGGCATACATTGTGCCATGCTGGCTGTCAGCGGTCGCAATAATGATATGTACACAATTGTACATAATGAGAGGCTGCATTATGTGGACAGTAATTATTTTATGAGAATTCATGTCACTGCGGATGTTGGTAAATTTTGTATCGCTATTTATTTCATTGAGTTTTTAGTAGGAGATAGTTTTTGGTAAGAGTCGTTACTATCGTATAAGGATGACCACGGCAATCTAGTTGTACTTTCAAAGGTATTATTTGATAGTCAAATTCCCTATGCCTATCGCTCAACACGTCACTAATAACGCCTGCTAAGTTTGTGCTTCATTCAGGAATTCGCTCTCAAAATTTACGTAACAAGTTTATAGACCGACGTTAAACATATGAGCGACCTATAACTCTTGGGTTCCGCGGTACTGCCTCATTCATGGAGCAGGTGAGTAAGAAACTAAGATAGCGACATGTTTGGGTCGCTACCCAAGAGTATAAGGATGACTCGAATCGACCCGCCAGGCGCCGGTGATTTCTAATTCGGTAACAAATAGGCTACCATGTCTAATGCAGTAAGAATAACTGCCTGCATTTCGGGTATAGATTCACATGAACGCTCAGCATCACGGATCCAGCCAGTCTTTATGGCAGCTTCTGGCTGATGCCTATCTGGGCATCAGCCAGATGCCCCAGAATTCACTTGTGTCAGTACTCGGGGTGCCCAAGCTCTATATGTATTCCACCGCTCGTTGATCTAGAACATGCGATTCTACATATACCGGTAATCGCGCACTTATAGCGGTCAACCCACCACCGAAATATTATTGTTATAATAGTAGTCATGTCTGGTCTATTGAGAACCTCTTGGTTTCCTCTACTAGCATAAAATAAAATTCATACTGCTTTTCTTTCTTTTGCTATTTGTAATTCTTGTCAACTTGCATCTTTACTTGTTAGGTATCTAGTATATAATATGGATGAATTCGTCTGTTACGTATAGTATATTCATACATGGACTTATCTGTTGATACATAACCGAATGCCTGTCAACCATATGCCACATGCGTTCAAAAATCGATGCTGCATCCAAAAATTCATCAGCGCGCAAAACTATTAAAATGATTTGTCGTCTCACGAACACCGCTTGCCGCCATCAGTAAATCATTTTCACCGTCAGGCACAGGTTTAACGGAGGCTTTGTTGCTGCCATTAATTCAGTAAACAATGTAATATGGATCCGACCACTAACAAATTGGCAACAATTGGTCTATCCAATAGCGATATCCATCAAAGTCCACTGCTAAGCGTGGTCGCAGTGAATGATGAGTGACGTAATGCGATGGTCGATGGCGGAACGTGAGATCAGATTGATCGCCTGATATTTAATTATTTAATGATCAGGTAGAGGCATTACTGTATTTTGCGTTCTCTGCATGGCCGTGACTTAAATTGTTTACATTAACCCCAAGACTATTATTCTCATTGCAGGGTTTCAAGTATTGAACACAAACTCAATTTCAAAAGCATTTATTTCAATTAAACCATTCATAGGCACTTTTGAACTGTCAAATAGAGTTGGTCAGTTAGTCAGAAACTTGAAGCTAATAGTTGCTACACTTGATTCAATGGACTGTGAATTCGGACCGATGTCTTCCTACACCTTATGTCAGTGTTATTCAAGATAAATCACACTAAAAATAAACAATAATCACACTAATATTATAAAGGCGAAAGTTTATAGGCAGTCGCTCCATGTAAAATACTGGTATTCAGCTGCATCCGGTTAGACTGGAAGCCGACCCCAACATATTTGCGAAAAGGCTTGGCAGGTGATGATTATAAAGGCGAAAGTTTGTGAGCGTGTGTGTGTGTTTGTATGTTTGTTACTTCTTCACGCTCAAACGGCTGGACCAATTTTGATGAAATTTGGCACATAGATAGTTTATAACCAGGATTAACACATAGAATACTTTTATCCCGATATTCTTACGGGATCGAGACTTATGCGGGTGAAACCGCGGGGCGCAGCTAGTAACTTATAAAACGAGAGAAAGATTAATCAGATTTCAAATTCGTTTCCTTACCTACATGTAATAACGTGAGTATAGGATGCAAGTTAAGCAACAGCAAGGTAGGCAACTGATCATTATTCAACCTAAGTAAGGAATGTGTTGGAAAATCTGAGTTGAACTAAACAGAATGAATGTACTGAACTACTTAGAGTGAACTATGAAAATGCGCCAAGACTGAAGGGGCTGTTGTAAAGTATGGGTATTGGCTTCGTGCCATGACCGAGGAACTGTTTCCGTAATTTAAAAGGGCGTGCCAAATTTTTCGCATCGAATGGGGAAATATCTTTGTCAAAGGTATAAAAAAAATAGCGGTGTAGTGAAAAATGTAGTGGACTGTATTGTTTACTGGTTAAATCACCAAGTCGCTCACACAACAATTTTTTGTCAAAAACAGAACCGAACAAATGTCTATCGCAACCAGTCGTCGTCCTCTCAACGTTTATAAAAATAATATAAAACATAAAGCCTTCCAAAAATGTTACAACTAACAATAGGTAGGTTAAAAATGCAATGCATGCAGCGTTGTATACAGGTGCAGAGTCGTAGTTAAACCAGTTAGTCACACCAGTGGGTTAATAATAGGGTATTTTTATTGTTTGTCACACTGCTAATATTTCTACACTTTGTCATTATCAACTACGTATTACGGTGATATGTTTGTTTAAATAAAAAACGATTGAATTTATTATTTATTTTATAAATATTTAGCGACATGCTTAGAATGTAATACAATTTAAATTATACTGACGTTGTCGGATAATACTCAATACGGACGATAAAATACTCGTCGCTCAAGCTCAACGTCTGCGGCCGGCGTCGTCATAACCATAGTATAAAGAGGGGAAGTAGGCTATCTCCGGCCCAATCCGCGATATAATTGCCTACTGTCTTAGGGTTGTCACTTTTAGGAAAATTTTAATTCAGTGCAAACCAACACAGAAATGTAAAACAAATACAGAAATGTATTCAAGATTCAGAGCAGTATTATTTATAAAAAAGGGATAAAATAAACTGGTATTAGTCAGTTTTTTGTATTTTTTTTGATAGGCACAATGTAGTATTTGTACACATAAAGGACCATATTTATTTTTAATTAATACAAATATATCTATTGAATCACACATTTATTACAAAATGACAAATTAGCTACAGAAAAATACTTTCTTCGGTTTCGACTATTACGAAAAGCCTTGTTATTAAACTTTAATGTGTAATATATCCGCATCCTTATAAATAACTTTTGCAAATATAATTTCGGAAAGCATGGGCAGGGCGGTGAAAAATGAAAATCTTTTATTTGTTCATAAACAAAAGCCGCGACGCGCGAACCTCGTGCGGTGTTTGCCCCGGCTGGCGCTGTGAGAAACGGGTTGAGATTTTGTTTAAGTGTGCGTGCGGCGACGCATAGATACTTTGGCGCACACATACAAGCCGCGCGCGGTGCGTTTGTATGAAGATAACTTACTTCCCCTCTTTATACTATGTCATAACACTCGCAGTGGGGCTGGGTACCGACGACGGCGCCGCGGATCTGAGCGAAGGGTCCGGAGATGGTGGGCGTGCTCTTCGAGAGGGCTAATCTCATTTTCATAAATTTTCATATTTTCTGTTTTGAATTTTAGACAGTTCTTTTATAAAAAAACAGACGTCAATTTTATTCCACGTATAAAAATTATCTGTCAATTGAAAAATCAGCCCTAAGTGAAATTAAACAAATGAACTTACCTGTAAGTGAAGTTCTATCCGTAAACTGTAAAACTGTTGTAAATCTCCGTAAAAAAATAATATAACTGTTAAAATGATCTACAGAAAATAAGGAGACCGAGACGATCCGTTGACGTTGGTGGCTAGATTTTTATTCAGATTTTGTTAATTTATATTCTATATTTTAAAACACGGTTGAATTTTAGAGAAATGATCGTAATTCAATACATAATGTTACTAAGTGAAATTAAACGAACTTACCTGTAAGTGAAGTTCCTATTCTGCTTGCGTTAAAATTTTCTCATCATTTTTAGTTTTTTCCTTATGTATCAATCGATTCACTATCCGCTTCCTTTTTATTTGTTTACGAACTACCGAATCGATTGCAATTGGCTTTAAGGCTTATTACCACTAAATTAAACAGGTTTAAAAAAATATATCTCACAAAGATTACCTATGTTGTCCCAATTAAAAAAAAAAAGCTTTTAGGGGTTTATTTATAAACGTTGGTTAAAGTTTAAAACAGTCGCTAATCATTACTTAACTTCAAGCAACGTTTATAAATAAATGGGTTGTGTTAATGCTAATAACAGGCAAAGGTCGTAGTTTCCTGGACTCTGGCGAACCGTGAGGTCGTAGTTTCCTAGACTCTGGCGAACCGTGAGGTCGTAGTTTCCTGTACTCTGGCGAACCGTGGCCTACAGCACAACTGCGTGGCGAACAACAGATCTCAACGGAACTGCAGGTGATTCGACGATCATGTGTCGTGGAACATAAAGGGCTGAAAAACAAAAATCTTATACAGCTGGCAAAAGCGACACAATAGTCTGGTACCCGGAAAGAGGTCCGGATGAAGCCCTCTTTTAACTGGTCCTACACTTGCAACGGATAAGACCAGGGAAAAGGCTCGACTTTCGCTGAGAGAACAGATTAGGAAAAGTACGTACCAGATTCGAAGAATAACGTGCACAAACTGTGTGGCGATTTAATTGACTGTTAAAACGTTTGCAGCAATTTGATAATACAGGGGTTCGTAGGTAAACCCATTTCGGAAATACATATTTAGTTTGAAAATCCCTCATTTATTTAGTTACTATTGAGATTATAGAATTCTTGTTCCTTTTACTTTGAGAGCTCAAAACTAATTATTCAGTGGTTTGGCTAACCCTTCATCTAACATTAATAACCGTTCTATGACGCCATTAATATTGAAAAATAATGAAAAGTCATGAAAATCGACTCGTCTTTATCTTTTTTTTGACGGCACGGTTGGCGCAGTGGTTAAGCGATTGACTGCTGCGCTGCGTGTCGCGGGTTCGATTCCCGCACGGAACAAATATTTGTATGACCTACATGTATTTGTTCCGAGTCTGGGTGTTTTTCTATCTATAATATGTATGTATTTACAAAAAAAAAAAAAAATGTATATAAGTAGTTTATCAGCCATCTTGTTACCATAACACAAGCATTAGGTTGCTTAGCTTGGGACAAATGGTGCTGTGTGAAATGTCCAGGGATTTATTTATTTATTATTTATTTATTTATTTATTTATTTATTTATCTCATTTTTTTTTTTTATCTTAATCGAATGTTTTTGCTTGTTAAAGTCAAAATTTTAAGAATTCTGTTTAAAAAGATTGATGATGTGTTAATTATTCAGAATTAAACCCCTGGACGGTGGAGAAAGGTAATAAAAACCTGAGTAATCTCATTTGGTTGAGATTCGTTTTTATAAACATTTTGCTTGTAGTATTGGTGTTCTTTAAACAAAAATACTTCCGCACGTTTTCTTTTATTATACAAATGTCCATTATTAATCAAATTAAATATAAACACACACTATTAATTGTATGATGCAGGTAATTAGAAATATAATTCCTATTTTCAATAGTAAAATGTCTACCTACCTAAAATAGGTCAAAGCGGCTATTTGGGTTTCTACAACGTGCAACTCGACTAAAAAAAAATATCCTCTCATGAAACAATGGACCTTCTACAATTTTTAAATAGTGCTAAATTCTTGAGTGATCGAAACCAATCAGAATCATATATCCGCTAGCTTACGTGATGCAAGGTTCCCTTTGGTAAAGAACCTCTACAATATTTTAATGGTATACCATTACCATTTGGAATTATTTGCAGTAAATTTTAAAAGCTACTCGTAAATAACAAATGACTTAAATTAGACTAAGGCCTTTTTTCTCTGCTTCGTGAGACTTTATAGGCCCTAATTCCTTATTATTCGTGGTATTCGTGGTGTTAGGTTTTGTCAAAATTCGTGCTTTTCCGGGCGCTTTCAATTTAGACGGTTGGTGCCGGACTGCGATACCCGGACTGCAGTCCGGGTATCGTACTGCGCACGGGCGGCTACGATTTTTCATACAAAATGTCTCGACGCAAGGTCGTGCGTTAGATGAAAAATCATAACCGCCCGTGCGTAGTACGATACCCGGACTGCAGCAGTCCGGCAGCAACCGTCTAAATTGAAAGTGCCTTAGAACAAAAACTTAAGAAGTATACAAACTACTGACCGGCTTCTATATGAAAAGTAGAACTTTTATTTGAAAGGGTTCAAAGTAAATATAATGTCTTTATCACAGAACTTGGGACTATAATAATATGATATTTTTTTACCTTTCACAGCGTCTACTCGTACTAAAGTTTTCTCATAGAAAGTTTGTGATATATTAAAAAGTTTTTGTATCATCTCGAGTATCTACTTGAATGTCATAATCTGTCTTGATACAAGACATAAAACAACACAATAGAATTGGGATTTAAATATTAGTAAATTTTTGAGAAAAGGCCTTTTTAATTAATATGTTATAACAATAAATTTATTTATTCAAGTAACAAGGACTCAAAATAAGGTAATAGATCAAAACCATGTCATCTTCATTATAAACCAAAATAACGAATAAACGATATTATTAAGACCATTAAAATAGGTCGTCTTCGATGGAACGAGACCAGAGCACCCAAACGTTTACTTCTGACTATCAGAAGTCGAGGCGGGGCCGGAAACAGATCACGTTGGAGAAACATACTCAACCAGGCTAAGGCCCTCGGCTATAAGGCCCACATACAGCTATAAGACCTCTGATGGTGATGAAAAGAATGAAGGAAAAATATGAAATCTAAAGGATTACGATGCCAAATAACTGTAATCACACAATATTTCTTTTATTTCTTCTTAGTACTGTATGGACACAAAATGATTTTGAAAAAAAAAAAAAAACGAATCCAACATTCAATTGAAACCCAGATTTTAATTAACGTCCGGCTGAAAAATCGTTCACCTTTCATGAAATATTAAAAACCATTTCGAAACTTTGGCACTGAAATTTTGCATTCGGAAATATCCCGACAAAGAAAAATCGGAAATGAATAACAGCGGCTTAATCGGTACCGGATGTAGTAGTTTATCCGGATTTGATTGGAAATGATTCTTGTCTAGCTAGCTTTTGGCAGGCCTGTTGGTCTAGTGGTCAGTGGTCCTGACTATACGCAAGGTCGAGGTCGAGTTCGATTCCCACCCAGGACAAATAAATGTTTGTGTGATGAGCACGACCATTTGTTCTTTGTCTGTGTGTAATTTATATATAATATGTATGTATTTAGAAATATATATGTATGTTTATCAGTTGTCTAGTACTCATAGCACAAGCTCTGCTTAGTTTGTGACTAGATGGCGTTGTGTGAAAGTTGTGGAATATTATTATTATTATTATTATTTTGACAGCTGCTATAAGCACATCGTTTTACCAAGAATTTGATTCAATTTTTAGCACAACAAACGTAACATACGAAGGATTGCTAGCTTTATACTGTAAGACATACTGTTGGATAGAGCCCACAATCTGAACAATAAGATTATTTTTTGTCAAAAATAATGTAAAAAAAATAACGTCACTGTGAAAAATTATGTCAATTTAAACAAAATATCAGCCAAGCGCGAGTTGGATTCGCGTACGAAGGTTTCCGTACCATTATTTATAAAAACGGCAAAAAAATCATGTCTGTAGTATGGGAGCCCCCTTAAATATTTATTTTATTCTGTGTTTTAGTATTTTTTGTTATAGCGGCAACAGAAATACGTCATCTGTGAAAATTTCAACTGTCTGACTATCACGGTTCATGAGATACAGCCTGGTGATGGACGGACGGACAGCGGAGCGGGAGTAATAGGGTTCCTTTTTACCCTTTGGGTACGGAACCCTAAAAAACACAAATATTCGTAAACGACTTCGATTTTTTTTTTGTTTCGTCCATCGGATATCTTCTCAGGTGTCAGTACTGACTGATTTGGTGGGATATCATTGGATTTATTTCCACCAAGCATATAAGCTTAAGTATCATATAATCACAGAATCACAGCAGCTTAATCGGTCTATAATGTTGTGCCTCTTCTCTGTGAGAGGGGAACGGGAAGTTTTGTCAAATCTCGTCTAGGTACAGACGCCGGCACAACAAGCTACCCGAAACTGTAAAATTTTCCCAGTCAACCATGAACCTTATGATTTAGGTATAAAGTTGAAAATCTATTAAAGAAATTTGATAGAGAGAGGGCTTGTGGCTAAGTAACAACAGCCGCACATGTCGATCAATCAGGTTAAGCTACGCTTGCCGCGGTTGGTCCATGGATGGGTGACGCATCTTCACATACCAAATACCCCTCCGTGCCTCGGAAAGCGCCTTAAGCCGTTGGTCCCGGCTGTCATTCGTGGATCTTTGACAGTTGTTACGGGTTGTAAGTAGCCCGAAAGTCTGACAACCAGTAATAATAATAATAATAATAATAATTTATTTATTTGTATACAGTGTGTCCGGACATGGACTAGCGATATTCTAAATACTTAAATATAAGCTATTTTAAAGTACTATTACACTATAGGCTTGGGTCCAATACACTTCCCCGCTATGTGGCAGCCATTTTGTTTTTTTTGTTGAAATATGCTCTATGCGAGTACAAAAAAAATCATATATCTCAAAGTTTTAGTCATACTGAGATAAAAATAGGCTTATTCGGAAGGCAATAATATTGTCTACCGTCTGCATTACAAAGCAATGTGTTCACAATTCCATAACTTTTGAAAAAAAATGTGAAAGTCGAAAAAAAAATCAAAAAATTATGCAATTCAACCAATAATGGTTAATTACTACAAAAACAACCCCGAGAACTTTTTTATTTTTTATACTAGATCGACAGTTTTTGAGCTACGCTACAATGCAACATAAAATTCACAACTGTATGTTTAATACTTTAAGAGTTATTGTTGTTTGAACATAGCGTATGCGCAAGCACAAAACGTCTTTGTTAACCGCCAGAGTGTCATTTATGGCATTCACTGTATTCCATCTGAGAGCAGGCGAGAAATACTGTTCGTTACTACCGTGAGTAAGCGAGATAGAACGTATTAGTCCACTACCTGAAACAAAATCAGTTTTAAGGACAAATTATTAGTTGGGTTAGTTTAGTTGTCCCTCGCCCTGCGTTGTGATCGCTATCGCTACTTTCACTTACCGTCCGTGCTGTTTACGTGCTGCGTTAGTGTTTTGTATTTAAAAGTGTGATAAAGTATGGCACAGCGTCAATATTCATCGCAACATATTGCTGACATACACTTTGTGTATGGCTTTTGCAATGGAAGTGCAAATTTGGCTGTACAAGAATATCGACGAAGGTACCCTAACAGGCCTACACCGAGTCGCCAAACTTTTATCGACGT
Source organism: Eremobia ochroleuca (assembly GCA_949629135.1). NCBI lineage: Eukaryota > Metazoa > Arthropoda > Insecta > Lepidoptera > Noctuidae > Eremobia > Eremobia ochroleuca. The sequence goes on along the minus strand of OX451385.1, from coordinate 21,908,717 downwards.
GCATTCAAGATTAGCGGAAAGAGGTATTCAAAGAGCTGTTAATGAACGCAATCGCTTGGTATCGCCCGAAGATGAAGAAGAAGTGCTTAGACTAATAACCAATGATCCTAGACTAAGCGTTAGACGGATTTCAGTGCAACTTCGAATGTCTAAGTGGCATGTATGGAGAATTTTGAAAAGAGAAGGGTTACACCCTTATCATTTTCGACGGGTTCAAGACGTGATCGAACCAGATTTTGCTGCGAGATCTGTGTTTTGTTCGTGGATAAATAGAAATTTGAGACAGAACCGTAATTTTTTACAAAGAATACTGTGGACTGATGAAGCCAAATTTACAAGAGCTGGGATTACAAACCACAGAAACGACCATCTCTGGTGCTCCGCAAATCCAAGGGCGGTGCGCCCAAGCTCATTTCAACATGAATTCTCAGTAAATGTGTGGGCCGGCATAATCAACGATAGGCTGATAGGGCCATTGGAATTGCCACCTACATTAAACGGCGCTAGATTTTTAGAATTCTTACAGACACAGTTTGCGGACAGCCTCATGGACCTACCTCTATCATACCGTCGGCGTATGTGGTTCCAGCTCGATGGTGCACCCGCGCATTTTTCTCGAGCAGTGAGAGAATATTTAAATAATAATCTACAGCCGTGGATCGGTCGTGGTGGTGTAGTAGCGTGGCCGCCTCGCTCACCCGATTTGACACCCTTGGATTATTTTTTGTGGGGTCATATGAAACAAAAAGTATACGCTACAGTTCCAAATACCAGGGAAGAACTCGTCGCAAAAATTATGGCAGCCGCCGAAGAAATTAGATCCGATTTGGATTTAATTAGGCGCTCATCAACCCAGGTGGCACAGAGAGCCGTAGTGTGTCTACAAGCTGGAGGTGGCCACTTTGAGCAACTGCTTTAGATATTTTAATCTTCATTTAATATTGGAAAAAACATTAAATAAAATTCAATATGAATGTTATGTTTTTTTAATGATTTCCTGTTTAGGGTTCCGACAAAGGCCTTTTGTGCTTGCGCATACGCTATGTTCATACAACAATAACTCTTAAAGTATTAGACATACAGTTGTGAATTTTATGTTGTATTGTAGCTTAGCTCAAAAACTGTCGATCTAGTATAAAAAATAAAAAAGCTCTCGGGGTTGTTTTTGTAGTAATTAACAATTATTGGTTGAATTGCATAATTTTTTGTTTTTTTTTTCGACTTTCACATTTTTTTTCAAAAGTTATGGAATTGTGAACATATTGCTTTGTAGTGCAGACGGTAGACAATATTATTGCCTTTCGAATAAGCCTATTTTTATCTCAGTATGACTAAAACTTTGAGATATATGATTTTTTTTGTACTCGCATAGAGCATACTTCAACAAAAAAAACAAAATGGCTGCCACATAGCGGGGAAGTATATTGGACCTAAGCCTATAGTGTAATTGTACTTTAAAATAGCTTATATTTAAGTATTTAGAATATCGCTAGTCCATGTCCGGACACACTGTATAATGCAGGTACAAGTATGGTCTTAGTATAAAATATATTCAATCCCAGTACATTCTGCCTCAGTCTTTCCAAGGGGTATCGTATTTCCCAGTAATCGGGTTGTGGAGGTCAGATAGGCAGTCACTCTATGTAAAATACTGGTATTCACCTGTATCCAGGTAGACTGGAAGCCGACCCCAACATAGTTGGGAAAAGGTTAGGCAGATGATGATAATGACAGATTGTAGTAGCTTGATGTACTAGCGTCTGTAGCTACTTTATTTATTGGTTATTATAACTTTCACATAACTAAGTAAAATTCCCAAGCGATTTTCCTAAATACTTTGCAGTTTCCCATTTTTTACAACTTCATACTTTTCTTCATGCACTATTTCCTTCACCCAATATATTTTCAGAGTTAATCGAGCGTTACCCTCATACATTCATTGTTTAAAGTTATGCTTAATCTAAGGAGTAAAAAAGTGAGAGCAATACATGAAAGCGTAACCCTCGTTGTGCTATACATCAAGCCGATGACTTGGCAATAATATGAAAGGGCTAATGAAATTAAACGATTTTTGGTAGCAGTTATGTTCATTAATTTTGTGTGTGTGTTACTTTGACAGTGTGTTACTTTGACAGTGTGTGTAGAACTTGAAGATTGATGTCATGTTACTCGGCTATTGATGCGCCAGTATTTGTTGTAACGAAGTACTTTTAAAACGAAGTCCTGGCAATCCCCTTCACCATTAGACACTTCATGTTCTCAACTTTCCCCATGCGGTAAAGGTCAGAGGGGAATTCTCGTATTTTAAAGAACGTTTGCATTCTGATGTCAGTCGCAATCTGTCAAAAAAAAAAATAAACAATTCGCATTCTTTTTTGTCAAGTTTTTGACATTGATTGTCGCCGAGATGAGATTGCAACTTTTTGAACGTTTTTTAAGTACGAGAATAAAGCCTTGTGATATAGCACAAAAATGTGACCGTTTATCTTAATTACTATCTCCAAAATTCGCTAGCCTATCATTTTGTTGTAATAATACCCATGACCTATATCCTCTAACAATTATTATTTATCAAATCATAGATCGGACGCCACATCCGTACATCCGTTGTCTATACCTGTCAATACATTGCCCCGCAACCGGGTTACGAGTAATAAATTAGACAATTAATAATACAGAGTCGGGTGTCGCCATGCATTTGATACAATGGCGGACGCGAATAGTCAGCATCATGAATATGTGACGATTAGTTCACATAACTTATTCTCATCAGTATTATTTACATTTCCTTTATGACAGTTTAGCATCATTTATACAAACACATTGTTTCAACACAGTTTCAACAGCATATTATTCACTTCTCGGTTTTCTCGAAAATTGATTATAGGTACCTATACAATAATGGACTTAATTCTTTAAAAAAAATACGTGTCTAGGTTTACACTGTCAAAAAGAGTCAGATAAAAGAAATGTAAACTTCAAAGTCAACGCACAATATCCTTTGAAATAAAATGTTTATTCGTCAAAATGATAATTATACTTGAAGTTTTCAAAAAAAAACAAAAAAAAAACTGTGAAACTGCCAAAAGGAAAAGTTTGTCCGTTTTATCGAAGCTTGAAATATTCAATGTCGTTCAATACAAGTATATGTTTGTCAGGGAATTCTAAAACAAACAGGGGTCGCAACAACAACGCGACTATGAAAGCACGCTCTTTACTCTTGCAGACGACTTGTACAACTTTCAGAAGCTACAAAATATTAAGCACGAGAGACGTTACATATTACAGTTTTTGTAGGTATTCGGTTATGTGTTAAACGCTACGTGGTCTTCTCTTCTAAAATGCAATGTAAAATTGTTCCAAAAAAAAATATGTTTGCAATTAATGTTTGCACCAAATCGGTATCATACACCACTAGAACCTGAAACTACGTACCTACGTATGTGTCGTCTATCTCTATATTTGTTTAAATGATAAAATTGATATACTTTTACAACGGTTCGACGTTTCCCCGTTTATAATTCTATTGATTCTCCAATAAATTGACTATAATACAGCCGCCATAATACAGCTCAATTCACAAATTGAAAAACATGTCAAGAAACAAGATGCCATTACCGCTTCTATTGTAACCCTCTTTCTAATAAACTTTGTATAGTATCTGTATAGTTACACACCGCTTTGTCTTCTTCTTTTGAAAGTCAAATTACTGAAGACTGAATGAGAGAAATTGGTGTGTAACTGATATGATACGTTTATTAGTAAGGGGGTAAGATTATAACACTATTGCGTTCAATTAATGATTTCAATATATGCCAAATGACGTCACTACATGTCGAATAGGAAACAGACGTTGTGGCTTCCGTAATGTCTTGATGTTTCAATATTATGGTGAAATGTATTGAGATCATAAGCATTGTAAATAATGTAGTGTGTATTTGTAAAATGTTTTTAATAATTTATTAGTTCCCCATGACTTATATAGTTACACTTTGTCCCGCAAAGCCGTGTTATTAGTTTAAATGTGCGATGACTTAGAACTACCCTGGTGTTCCTCGGTCACTTTGTGTGATAATTTTGTGCCGATCCTCTAACAAATATTGACCACAATCTATTAGCACTAACATGGTGTTTCATGCATAAAGTAACAGAATATGATCGGGGTGGGTCATGTTATATAATTATGGACGCTTTCTTTGAGGGTAAAGCTTCCTCTGATTTTGCCAGGCACAACACAGCTTATACACACTTGCACAGACGCCAGCACATCAAGCTACCCGAAACTGTCAAATTTTCCCAATCAACCTTGAACTTAATGCCTTTAGCGATAATGTTGAAATTATTAAAGAAAGACAGATTGTATTAGCTTGATGTGCTGGCGTCGTCTGTACAAGTCAGAGGTCACAGATTCTTGACAGTCTGACATTAGTGACAGTCTGCCTTGGAGTTCTGTCACGGGCGAGGAGTTCGTATGATACGGATTTTCTGCCGAAATAAATGCCCAAATTATTGTAGTGTAAAAGTGTTTGTACAAAAGTACCTACACAAATAAAATCATTTATCATTTACAAATAAATAAATCCAATTACTCCAACAACAATCAAAACTCAAATCTCAATAATTCACATTTCAAAAACATTTCGATTAAACATTTTATTTTGCGACTGAAATAAGCTTTTTGTTATTTAGAACAATGCTTTTGTCTGTTACTTGTGGCGTGAGCTCTGCGTTTTGTCTGAATGCGACTACTATTGTTTTCGCCCCACTCTATAAGAAACTACAGTATCTGTTTGTTTTTGTACAGGGATTCCGAAAGACTAGCTTAGCTTTTCTTATTCTTATGGCTTTGGTGTGACGAGGAATTATTGTCTGACTTGGATGTTAAGTTAAAAAAAACTGAACATCTTGTTTGAAGTTACAAACATTCTAAATTAATTCCTGTTACTGATTCGCTTGAGAGAATTGCATTGCATTGTGTAATGTTATTACTGACATGTGCTGACATTCTAATTATTGTGGAATAGGGGGATGATTATTCATTATATTATGGTTTGGTGTTTGACTGTCTCCATGCACGAAGCTCGGCTTAAAAATGTATCTAGTATTTCTGAATTTTAGGAGATCCCTCTCCTAAATATACAATTAATTATATATATTAGTACCATATTGTTGACAAGACTCCCAGAAGTTTTACTTCGCTTTAAAAATTAGCAAGCAATAAAATGTACGTCAATTAAAACAGACTTTGAAACAATTTGTTAAATACAGGTAGAATATTATTAATATTTGTCATACTTGTTATACAAATTAGAAATGCTTAGAACAAACAATCTATTATTATTTTATTAATGTAAATTAATAAACTGATATTACAAAACCAGTTTTCATCGTGGTAGTGAATAAATTTAATATCGGCAGCCTGCTAGTCCATTCAAAGAACTTTCCACACCATTTCACTTATTTATTATTCGATCCAGGGCAATCGAAATATGCTATTAATATTAATAGACCATATATGACTTTAATACCGCTGAATAAAATAAAAAGGTTATTTTGCCAACGAAGCACTATTTATTCAAGTGGTAATGACAATGAGATCTCATATCGGACACTATAAAAGTAAGGTTCTTTCATTACCTACTCAATATATGTATTTATTTATTTCATTCCTTAATGCGAACCTACGTGGTAGGTTTTACAAAGACATGATGAATAATAATAATATTTAGTTGCAAGAAATACATTTTTACAAGGAAGATCTTATAGCCTAAAAGTCACTGTATTCGGTCTGCAAGCAAGCGTAAAAAATATTGAATTTTATTTCGTTATCACAGAATATGTCATTGATACATTTTTACAAAATTATGTCATTATTACATTTTTACAAAATTATGTCATTATTACATTATAATATTACCAAATTTAAATAGTTATACTAATAGAGATTTACATTATAGTCATTACAATCTATCAATATTAAAATAATTAGAGAAACATGAAATATTATTGTTGTTCTTTATGTTGCATAAATTCCTTAATGCTGTAGAAACAGTAACCTTGGAGCCTATCTGTTAATTTCTTTTTGAATACATTACCTTGTAATAATTTTAAGTGCTTCGGTATTTTATTATATTGATTGTGTACCGTGTCGGGCACAGCAAAGTAGAAAAGAGGAAGAGGGCTTAAACCTATCCCGTTGTAGGTGAATGTTTATGTCTAGTGGGATTTTTTTTGAGCGGGGTGGTTGATTGGTGTACCGGTAACCAATGCTTATAAAATAGGATTGTTTACTTTATCAGCATAGTGTACCGTAACTAGTTTTTTTAACTGTAGCCGCACTGAAAAAATAAGAAGGGCTTAAAGATATTTTTAATTCCTGGCTTTTTTCTTGCGGATACTAGATTTTTGACTACTTTGGTTTAAGTGAGTTTATTTATATATTAATATTTATTTCATAATGTACGTCTTATTTGTGTAGCCTTAACGGTTTTTGTATCTTTTATTTTCATGACCTTTGATTGAAAAAGCAATTTTCCGAAGATTAAGGATATATTGGGGAAAGTTCATGAAAACATGCGACAATATCAGCAGATTAAATTGAAGTCATTAAACCTGAAACAACAGGGCGACCTCAATTCCTATAAGAGGCTATTATTCGCATTAATTGACCCAACTTAATCCTATCACTCTTAGAAAGTCCAATAAAAAGATCTCTCAGGGCATCTAGTAATTAAAATGGGGCATTTATTGGTAGCCTCCTAATGTATCCAAATGACATCGTTTGGTCAATGGGATGGACATAATAATAATAATAATAATAATATTCCACAACTTTCACACAACGCCATCTAGTCCCAAACTAAGCAGAGCTTGTGCTATGAGTACTAGACAACTGATAAACATACATATATATTTCTAAATACATACATATTATAGATAAATTACAGCCAGACAAAGAACAAATGATCGTGCTCATCACACAAACATTTGTCCTACGTGGGAATCGAACCCACGACCTTGGGCATAGCAGTCAGGGCCACTGACCACTAGACCAACAGGCCTGTCAAACATAGAAGTAGCAATTGATTAGTTTTTCTAAAGAAATTACACAATTATAATAATTAATTCTTATATAATTTTCTTTTAGTCAGAAACGTTGTTTTTATACTTGTTTATGTATATTATTTTCTCATCGATGAAAGTTGAAAAAGATTCTTGAAGGATTTGGTAAGGCGCAGGCAATTTGTTTCATAATTTTTAATATCTATTGCATTCAATACCAGCTGCCTGTTAGTATGCAAATATATTCACATTTCGAGAAAATAGTAAAGTCTAAACCAATGAAGCTGATTTTTTTTTTTTTGTATGCACGTGGCTATTTAAAACTGAACCGTAGTAGTATCCTACCTACACCTTATTCCGCTCCTATTTTAGAACCTATGAGGACAATAACAATTTTAACTCGTAAAATAATCTGCAAATCGACACCAAGCTGTATAAACAAGAATGACAGATGAACCCTCTACCCGCCTATTTGTTAAATACGCGGATCATATATCAAATTTCAAAATTTTCGAAGTGGTAATCAATATACTATGGCTCGGGTCCAAACGTAAAACCTGGGAGCCATAACTTAAAGGATAGCTAGAACGTAGGAGTAAAGATTTTGTTCCAATGCAATGCGATGCTAAAATAATTTTCGGCCTGAAATACTCGGTTATTTTTCTTTTTATTTCACACTAGCATCCGCCTGCAACTTCGTTTGCATAGAATTCGGAATTCCCGCCGTTTAAAAATATGTTGATTAAATAATGTGGTTAATGTAATTGGTATATTTATAGAAAGATAGTAGATTCGGTATAGGTAGGCTTAATACATTCGTGTCTGTGAAACCATGGAAATACACATATACAAAATTTCAACCCAATCGGTCAAGCCGTTTAGTAGTTGACATACCGACAGCAGCGCCACCTACTGGGTCCAATTGTATTTTTAATAATTCAGGAAACCATCGAAAAACCCATATAAAATTTCAACCCAATCGGTTCAGCCGTTTAGAAGTTATGTGAAAAAGATAAGTACGGAAGGATAATTCAACTACCCGTTGTACTATTACCCGTTTTCCCGTAGGAATAAAGCATTTTTCCGCGGTAAAAAGTAGCCTGTTTATCAGGGATAATGCCGGCTTCTAATGGTAAAACATTTTTTGAAATCGGTTCAGTAGTTTCGGAGCCTATTCAATACAAACAAACAATCAAATCTTTCCTCTTTATAATATTATTGTAGATTTGATTATACAAGACACAGATGACTTGCTCTACTTTTCACACACATGACTTGCTCTACTTTTCACACACATGACATATTAAGCTGGAAAACGAAATAAGAGTTTTGATTCACTCAAGTGTGATAAGATCCACTCGCACAAATTGTGAGAGTTATCAGTATCTTAGTTGCAGCATCATCTAACCGATCTCGCCGTTCTACGTTACATTTTTTTTATTATATACAATTTTGTTTTCTCTAAGGATGTAAGGCTGCGGCGCAGTTTCCAAAATAATATACAGAGTAGTTTGTTTTATGGTAACAGTATGTCCCTGTATGTATATGACACGAATCACTCAGTCAAGTCAGTCTTATGGTTTTTAACAAACTCGGGATCGGCTGGAAAATAAAAAAAAGAGAACTAAAACGTACATACTATAGCGAAATAAAAATAATCACTTCACTACATAAAATAAATCGTATATTTTTTTTATAGGAAAAAACAAATTTAAATATAAAATGTAAAAAAATCTAAATACAAATCGGTTAGAGGTTATTGGGCAATGCTGAAGCTGTAAAAATAATAGGAATACGAGGAAACAATAAAGCGTATCAGTTTTTCGAGTATTTTTTGGGATAACATTCTAAAATTTTTGCATTCCAGTCGGTTTTTAGGCTCGGTACCACTAATCTGCACAGACTTTAAAAATAATTAAGTTGTTCTGAGATAAAAAGACGTCGGAGAGCTTAAGTGTTAATAATATTAGTTTAAAATCGTAGTTTCCTGCACACATGCAAAAGTGGCCTCGAAGTTCAGGCTTTCAGCCTTCAATAGAACCGCTGGTGATTTGACAACCACGCGACGTGGAATAAAGACGTGCTGGTCTCAAAGTACAGGAATAAAATACTCTGCAGCTGGGTTGGCGAATGTAAGACCTTAGACTCGCAAGCCTCAAACAAGCATCTAACAGATTATCCAGTATCCGGGAAAAAAGGGACAAAGAAAGGCCTTTTTGACTGGCTCTTCACCTACGACAAATAAAATAGGGTGTTACACCAAATAAAAAGGGGAAAAGTTCGCTGAGAGAGCAGAGGACCGGAAACAAGAAGAAGTACGTACCAGATTTGAAGAAATTCGTATACCCGTCCATGTGGTGACGTGATAAACTTATGATGTGAAGCTCAACATTATGGACATCGCATGCTGGCGGGGATCAGTGCATGCACAATTTGCAGCAATTTGAAAATAAATTAGAACTAGAATTCCACTAATATTAACATTATTTCAGCTAAAGCTTGGTGGTAAACTAAAAAAAATTCCATCCAACAAATATATTATTATGTGCTTATACTGCCAAAAATACGAATTCCGTTTAAAAAAACATTAATCACCTCAGAGTTGAGCCGCCGCATGGTAGACAATACCCACCGTAAGCCGAAACTACTTTATGTAATTTTGTAATTTTTCCTGTTTCTTGGGATGTAGGTTAGGCTTTGCTTTCTCCACGATCCATTAATTAAGTCTGAAGATAATGCTTCTGCAGTAAGACGAAAAGTGACGTAGAGAACGATATCGAATCTGCACGTTGTGCATGGTAGGAACATTGTCACCACAGGCCAAATCTACCTATTTTCACGAAATATTTGATGGGGAACCCTTGACTGGTTTATTTTCATTTATAGCTTCTAAATAATGATAATGACAGAAATGCCGTTTTTTTTTTACAAATAACATTTCGAAATTTTGGTAGAATACGTTTTGGGTTAAATGAACCTTCGACCCATTTTCGATTAAAACAGCCATTAATTGTTAATTTCTGTATAGTCACATTTATAAAGTTTATCTTCAAGTGTGACAAAACCTTTTAAAGTTTGCAACATTACCTGCATCTCAGATTTTACACTAACTTATTGTGTATTTATTTTATCACAAACTGAGGTATTTCTCCGTAGTTACCTACGGTCTTATTTATTCTGCGAAGGTTTAATTTTCCTGGATTTTTTAACTTACGGGTAACAGTAAACTGTCGGTCGATTCTGTAAAAATCTCACGGTGATAACTAAGGTGAAGTGAGCTTAGAGTGAGCTGTGAGTCATGCTGATGCTAGGGATTGACACTATTGACGACTCACTCCACGCTCACTTCACCTAAGTTTTCAAGGTGAGATGGTTACAGAATCGCACGGCAGATCATTAGAAAGCTGTCTATGGCTTGTCAAGTTTGCATTGCAAATTGATAGAGATTCAACGTCGCCCCCAATAAATGTCAGGACAATACTGATCGTCTTAACCCGAGCTGTCACCGCACTGCTTGTCCTTGTAAGCACTTTTATCGAAAGAGCACCCAAGTCCAAACCGGCATGGCCTAGTAAGACGTAATAGAGTGAAATAACCAATAATAAATTAGTCAAACGTGTTGTTGTATGAATTCCTGTTGGCCTAGTAGGAAGTGTCGAGATTTGCGGGATATTGTTCTGACCTTTAAGTATAGACATTGTTGGAAAATAGCACGCTGAGGGACTATTTTCTTGCCAGTGAGTTTCTCTGCAAGACTCTGTAACGCTGCTGGTGAATTTAAATTGATTTAATTTAACTTAATTTTTAATTCTGCTAAATTCCATGGTGCTCATCCAAGTAGGGAATATAGGACTTTGGCACTATCTAGAAGGAAGATTCTGAATCGTTTTTATTTTTGATGCAATGCTAGAGGCATTGCATCAGAATTGAATGCTTTTGTTGGCTGCGGTAGGGGTCTTATACGCATAATGGGTATTTACTTTACTTTCAAACATATCTGTGACCTAATATTTGAAACACCTATATATGCTGGTACCACTGAGCTACTCTAATGATGGAGCTTGAAGGTAGGAGACGAAAACCTGGATTGTCTATTAAACGAAAATGCCTAGTAAACTCATCAAGTTATAGCTCATTAGGTTCATCTCAACTAGTTATGTTCATTTCTCCTGATGACGAGGACCTGATGCTGGAACTGGAAGGTAGCTGACGGAACCTGAAATGCTTACTAGTAAACCCATCGAGTATGGGCCCATATATGTACATTGTCGGTTATGAAGCACAATATTAATGATAGTTAATTTATGTAGCTGACCATCTTAATATTCAGTGCACGTGCGTTTCAGAATATCCCAGTTATCGGAAAAATTAGAGTCGTCAACGTCATATAAGGCATTAAGGTTTTCAGGTCGTAAATTATAAATAAAACGATGAGGCGAACAACGACCTTCAGGAAGATTCGAGTATGTTATCTTAAAAAGCGGTTTTTGATTGTCGAGTTTACATTGAGTAGGGTTCAGTTTCCGTTGAGAAAAAAGATCTGTGGTGTATGGAATCTATCTCCATTTGAGTTTACTGAAATAGTACTGTAAAGGTTATCCGCTAAAGTTGACCTTATGTAGTTATAGGCTGGCAATAAATTAGCTCTGGTCGCATTCAAACAGTCTAGCGAGGTGTCAAATATTTCCGCGGCAATCTCTCGCGTCCGGCCCTGGTCCAGGCCATGGTACGGAGCGAGAGTGTATGGGAAGCAGTCACCTCCTTCTGCGAAGCAGTAATGCTTGCGAAGGAGGAGGCGGAACGCGTGAGGGAGAGGCAATCTTTGCACCCTCACGCCGCTAGTCGCCGCAGGAGATGCCCTGGGCGTCGGGAGTCAAGAGCCGACTCCCGGCCACCGTAGGCCGGCGAGCAATGGGCAGTTCGCCGTCCGGTAAGGACCAGGCCCGGGTCGACGGCGCGTTGTATATGTGCTTATCAGCACTTCACGTGAAGCTCTCTACGAGCTTCAGGGCACCGGGAGGGATAAATTAAACCTCAGTTAGGAACGTGTGTTCAATAATTATTCCTAGAAATCATTCTACGTATTTTGTATCTTTTTCAGACTTGCCAGCCTTTGACGCCTAATCTCTTCCAATCTTAATCTAACTTCATGTTTGTCTCGTATTTCATGCCAATATATATAATTCGCGGAGGATACATTTAAGTACCAACTAGGCTACTCTATAGAACCTACATCAAAACCGACATGGTCTTGTTTCCGCATTGGTGACAAAATACTCTTCAGGCGTCCAAAGAAGAACACTCTTTCAACGATTGTTTCATGTCAGAACATTGATGCCTAAATGTTTTCGACATACTGTAGCGAAAAAAGAAAAACATATTCTCTTCCCCACTGAACACGTTTAATTTATCTTCACATTAAAACCGAAAATATAAAGTACCGAGCAAAAATGATATAAAAATGTAGAAAATATAAAAAAACTCAGAAAGAAACTTGTCACATTACAGTGTCAGGTTTGAATAAATTAGAGAGATGTAAGAAATACTTTAGGTTTTCGTACCATAAATCATATTATTAAGATTCAATTGGGTTATGCGACGGGTTAAAGCGCGTTTGCAACCGAATTCGTACTACAATCACGTAACAAAAATTAAGCCGCGTCTAAAAGGTATTAAGCCCGATGTATTCTGTGTTTTTAAAAAAGTTCAAAATTACTCAAAAAATATCATAAACTGGTAATAATGTAGTACCATTATTAAAAGTAAACTAGGCTACTAGGAGTAGGAAAAAACTAATAAAAATATCTGCCAGGCATTCTCTCGGAAAGTCGTGACGACGTGACTGTCAGTGGTCATGGTGTACTTGTAGAGGAATACTTTATTTGCTTTAGGTGATGGATGGATTAAATCTGCTCGCTTCCTACTGCAATCCAGTGAGGTGCAAAATGGTAGGAGCTTGGGAGGGGTGGAACCAAATAAATTGGCTTGCAAAATCTTCGGGCTAAATCCTAGGACAAATAACGAACAATAAGGTCCCAAGTAGCATGCATAATTTTTTATACCAAAAAGGCGTAGATACATACCAGAAAAACGAAAAGAAGTATACACGGTTTGATTTCCAACGGGAGTCACAACTCGCCGATTTTTGTAGAGAACTGTCCTTTAGCACAGTAAGACAAATAGGATAAAAATATTCAATGATGAAGAAACTCTTCAAAAAAATCAAAAGGACAGAAAAACATACCCCGATTCAATGAATCACCATCACATCACTTAATGGAATAAAAAGTAAAACGTCCTGAGAATTTTAGCATAAAGATTCCAAAATAAGATTATGCGGCAGTTGGCTGTGACAAATTTTCGACAGGTGACCAACGTTTCTAAGAAAAAAATCCGTCGAGACGTAAAAACTATTAATCATTATTTAAAAATTTCGAAAATAACATTTCTGGTTAAGAAAAGTACCCAAAAAAAGGTTGCATATATTCTTAAAGTAGGACGCATGTCACAAAATAACATGCATGGATTTCGTAATACTGCAATACCCAATTTTTTTGCCTTTCTATATCTAATCGCTCTATGCTTCACATGCATGACTAGCGAATTTAATCCAGAAAAAATCTAATGGCGCAACTTAAATGTCGTTACCTTCAGTAGTTCCCAATCAGATTATGCATAAAAAGGAGGTGAGACGACAAGGTTGATCAGGTAGTATCTCACCAAGCAGAGAGCAAGTGAAATCAAACGATAGGCCTTGCCTCGATCCTCAAAAAATGTTTTTTTAGAATGTTAGTTTAAATTGATAGTTTACATACTTATATTTTCATAGTTTTTCATAATTACATTAACGATGGTGTTTTAAATAGAAAAGAATGCACACAAAGATAATAAGGTATCGAAAAAAGCCCCCACGTTTCACGGTAGTATACTCGTACTCAGCCTATGACGCACTATGCTTAAAAGTTTCAATACTAGGCAAATAATACCACGTAGAACTCAGCCTATCCCTTTGTCCATTCCTGATAGGCTTGACTTGACATCAGAGGCTAAACTTGACATCAGCATAATCAAAAATCGAAGCTTGGTCTGAAAGTAAAATACTACGTTGATACAGTATTAAGACATGTACCCTGTAAGGGCACTGCAAATTATATATATATCTAATTATATAATATAATGTTCATTGCCATATTATTCTAGTCATATAGGTGGTGGTCATTATTGTCATTTACTATGTCACATTTACATCAAGCATATTTATTACAAGTTTGATCGATTCAGAATTAGTCAGTTCTAAATTCCTCAACGGTATAGTAAGTAGCCTTTAACAAAGATTTCAACTGTTTCGAAAAAAATGAGTCATTTGGTAGTGATTTTAAACTTTTAGGTAGCTTATTAAATATGTTAGCTATATTGTTGGGTGGGACTCGTCTTATATCTTTTTATTTATATCACACAGAACAAGTTCTTATTGTTTCAGCTAAATAAATAAAGAAACAAAGCAAAATCGTCCCAAATCTGGATGGTGTTCTACATTATATAAACAGGAGGTAAGCGCCTCACGTTTTCCAATTTCCTGGGGAGAGGCAGTGTGTCGTACGATGCGTTATTGTTCCCTTATTGCGATCGCGCACCTCCTTTGTGTATTTTCCTTGATGTTAGGACTTTTTTTTAATGATTATATTCGGTGTGAGAACTGTCATTGATAGCTAGTGGATAGTTGCCTTTATAGAAGATGTCCCGTCTGGTTTTAAATACAGTAGAGACAATTCCTTGTCTGGTTTAAAATGACCTGTCTAGTTGTTTAAAAATACCTGCCTGATTTAAAATTACCTGTATCTTCAAAATACGTTGGTTATCTATTTTTCTATTAAGGGTTTTTCTATAATAAGCTTGGAGACGAAGACTGGACCGTGAATAAGGTACGTTCGGGCTCAAAATGCTAGTCGGGCCCGAAACCCGAAACATAATATAGGAAATCAACATACATCAAACATTCCAAAACTAACCTTATGTCGTCAACTTGTAATTGTAATTACCATCACCCAAATATTACCTTCATTATTTACGTTATATTTTACCTGTTTAAGTCTTTTTATATCAGAATTTCAAAACGAGGATACAGGCATATTTTTGTGTGGTATAACAAACATGACCTTTTTGTTAATAATATAAAAAAGAACGGACTTTTGAATATTAATTTCGCCTCTCATTAACTCAATTTTATAAAAATAAAAGCTTGTGAAAATTAAAAAAAACACGAATAGAAATTTTGTCAAATTTATTTTATTTGATACTAATGAGACTGTTAGACAGATAGACAGATAGACTTTATACACCACAATACACACAGCTCTACAATATTGTTAATATAGGGTTTTTAGTTCTTAGACTACTTACGAGTATATAGCTCCAATTTGGATCTGACAAGTAATTGCTTAAAGAATCCAGTAAAAGCAAGATCAGCATCATCGGCATCTTCCTCAAGTAGTGACATAATCAACTCTTTGAGTGATCTCCGCGAACGTGCCAACTGAAATATTTTAGTCTTTGTAGGTTTTTGTTCAGCCTCTAATTAAAAAAAAAAAAAAACAATAACCTTTGTTAGCATCCTAGTTTTTATATTCGCCAGAAAAATATCAATAGCTCTCTGGAAGACATAAGATTGATCACTTTCTAGATATTACTCTAAGCTGCTATACGTAACATTTTTTCCTATGTAGTCGTTTTTTGTGTTATGTTTGACTCTAAAGAGGATAGGACGGAAAGGCTAAATTAAGCAAATGCACATGCTTCAGTATGGCCTGAACAAATGCATGCGCTGTGCCTTTTTGATCTCATACTCCTCAACTTTGTTCGTAATGTTACTGTAATTTCTATTTGTAATGGTCTTAAAGAGCTTGATGTACAAGAAAATAGTGGACTTGTAATGTAAACGAATAAAATAAATTTAATAACCAAAATGAACAGAAACGGTAGTACAATAGTTTGACGTAGACAGACTACATAAAAAATGTACATCAATTTGACAGTTAAAAAGAAAACGAAATTATTTCACCTTTTAAAAAAAAACTGTAACAAGAAGTACTTATGTGAGTTGCGTCACTGACAGTATTTTTAAATAGATGATCATACTCGCCCTGCAGGATTTTAGAGTAGTAGAATTTCAATTATGTACACATTTGTTTATGTTCAAACTGTACAATAACTTGGATATATATCTGTAGGTACCTAATATTAAAGAATACAATATTGAAAACGACTTCATTTTTTCTTCTCTCTAGTCGATTTACGCAATATAAAAATAAAAAAATCTGAAGATGGCTGTTAAAAAATTTCATCGACTGTGGCGAAGTCCCACTGGAAGGCCTGGGGCGCCATGCAAGTAGGGCGCAGTCTTTGCAAGAGTTGTCTTTATAGCAGGGCGTTTCGGCTATACTAATTCATTGACAGTCATTTCGTAGGAATGAAATAATACTTTCATTGTACGGTTCTCTTATTAGAGTAGTAATATTCTATGAAAATCGAAGTGGTCACGATTTTTCAAACTAGGTGAACAAAAGCCGTGCAATTAATTAACGATAACTCTTTTGTAAATGATTATTGCTAAGCAAATTATTATTCATACGTTCCATGTTACAAATTTATTTTTTATTTAATGATTGACTTTTTAAGATGTAGCCCCTTTTCATTATATATCAAGGTTGCTGATAACCATGCATGCTGTTGAAGGATCCCCTTCTAACACCGCTATAGTATTACCGAAAAAGGTTGGTCCTTTATTATTTATGATAAAATGCGACCATATTTCCAAGTGTCGGTGTTGGAGATCAATTTGGCTTCATCTACACTATCGGCCGCCATGCTTCGTCCGACCATTAGTCTTTGTGATATCGCCTTTATTATGTGGCTATATTTTGCTAAAAATATGTAGTCTCGAAAAATTGCAGATATTTTAAGCCATAAATATCAATATCAACATTTGAAGCCTTAAAATTGGGACTTGGAATGTAATGTTAACGTAATGTTTCCCTTTTTATTCAAAGCTAATCTCGTAAGTATACCTTTTGTCCAATAGGCAGGTACCTAATATCTACGTCGATACTGAAACGAAATTCTATGCATTGACTTACATCGCCAAATGTCTATTCTACACATCAATCCATAATAAATCATAGTGCGACTCGTGGCTATTTCTCATTTCCCGGTGACAAGTGAATGTTTACTGACGCATTTGCGGTCGCACACTGGCAAGACAAATAAACAGATACAATGTTTGCGACGAATCCGTTCAAATAGAGATAATTGTGGATCGTTAAGGCTTTTAAGGTAATATTTTTTTTTACTTTTTGGTAAAAACATAGGCAATAATAATTACCAGGTTGGATAGCAATGCTTTGGCCTTGGCAAAAGTAACAGCTAGCCTTTGGGCCACAGGAAGTGTCAACCAACCGTTTAAAAAGATTTATATTTTGATGCAAGTGTGCAAAGTTGTAATTTATACGGCCAGTAAATTATCTATTATGTAGCGATCTAAACATTTCAGTACCAGTGGTGTTATTAGATTCTTATATTTATGAGAGGGCTTTATGTATCCCCCTAAAATAAAAAAAAAATCCCACTTTTTAGATATTCTGGTGAAAAAAAAAGTAAAGTTTGGCATTATTTTTTTTATGCAGTAGATAACTCAAATGTTCCTGCAATTTCTACTCCAATCCTGCAGACGGGCCCGACGCAATCACAAAGATTGAGCTCTTAAAAGCCCCTATTCCAATGTTTGCGTTATAAAATTACTAGCTGCTCCAGGAATGATTTCTTTAAATATAGTTGCTTTATTTTCTACTGCAGTGTGTGAGTTCTTGGAGTCTTGGTTGAATTGTGTGGTTATGCTCTAAATTAATGTAGGTTTAGCTAAGGTATGGTCAAATCCAACGCATCCTGCGGCTGGACAGAGCAATCAGCGAGGTAAGGTAATAGCATCCGTAATCATTTAGTTTCTATTCTATACATGTTTATTGCATTCTACTACAATGTGAAGTGGCAAACTTATTATTTCCAATAACATTTTCTGCACAAGAAAAATCATCTGTGTAACGTTGATCAGAACATTATATGACGGAGACGGTACGTGCATCTCGTTATTATCAGTCATATTTTAACTACTGTGGGCGAACTATGGGTAGTGTTGGTTATTGCGCAATAGAAAAACGGCTTAAAGTTCAAATCAGATTATAATTTTACGAACAGTTTGATTACACTAGCGAATCACACACTGTAGGTACACAACTCAACGATACGGAACGCGAGACAGTTTCTGAGCACATGTTGTTCGTACGATGTCCAATGGTCAAGTCTAAGTGAGCCGCTCTACCTCGCTGCTTGCTCTACTCGACCCCCTCCTCCCACGAACTCAGGCTAGACTCTGTCCAGGGCCACCAGGTGGCGCTGACGTTCCGATCAGTCAAACGAATGACGCATTTCCGACATAATATATTTTTTTAAATCCAAATAAATAGACATAGCAAATAAGAATAAAATATACATACCAAATAAATAATACTTGTACATAAGAGCCTTTATTCATCTTCAATGTATGCTGCGAGTACAAACATTTCATCTTCGATTTGACGAACGTTAATTTTCAAGGAAAATTTCATACCAGACGTGAGCGAATAACATGAGCAATGCCTTGTTATTTCGAATATTTTTAACGATGAAATAATCAGCGTATGATGTCGTTAATGCTGATGTACCGTGCTACTCGACCTGCGCTACTACTACAGAACTCCGCGATCCTACTGTCGTGTGTCGTGGTGTCTCACCACATCGACAGCGGTGGATCCCCGCAAGGAGCGTCCAGGTGCAGGCATGTAGCGAGTCAGTCAAAAGGTGATGTCGCTCAGCATTGTGCTTATGTTTGCTGACAATAGAGTCTCAAGCCAAAGGCCCGACTCTTACTCACCCAGAGCCAGTATAGGTGAAAGTTTTACCACCCACTGTTTTTAGGATGGGTTCACGGGCCAAACCGCATTCGGGCAAGCCATTTCAGAGTCCACCAATTGACTAAGATTTTTCTGGTCAACTTTTCAGTGCTGTATGGAAAGAAGACAGGAATACCATTAAAAGAACACTAGAGATTTTCCAGTCGACAAGGCGCCACCAAGTTGATCGTCCAGTGCCACATTCATACAAATTAATGTGCTTCGTATGATTTCGTCAATATTGTCCAAAATGGGAGTTACTACTTCCATGGAACGGAAAGATGTTATACTTAAGCTATTGTTTTAGACGTAAATGTAGCGAAAATAAAAAGAACACTACTTTGAAGATAATGTATAAATTTTTAAATCAAATCCAAATAAAAATGTATAAAAAGAAACCTAAATATTAAAAAATGGAAAAAAAACCACGAATCAAGAGAGCTTATCAAATTCAGGATATTTTTTTAGGATTTGATTTGAAAACGAATATCGCGAATTTTAACCTGATTGCGATCGGGTTTTAGGCTCGTTAAAACAGATTTTAAAAAGAATTAATTATAAAATATACCTACATTAGCTAATGTTGTATAGTTTGTTAAAAATTCATACCGTCATATTGTGAGAGGAATCCTTCTTCTTTAAATTAAACTCAGTTATTCAACATGCTGCACTTTTAATTTATTTTAAAACACACATTACAAATAAACAGCTCCAAATAAAATCATATCGAAAATACACTTTTACTAGACTACGTTCATTCCATTTTAATCTTGTACCAAAAAAACTAAACTGTAAGATTCTCTGTACTACACATAAGTTATTTTTTTTATTCAAACCGATTCCTAACAACATTTTTCTTTTTCTCTTTTAGACGACCATAGACTTTAAAAACTGCCAGTAAACCAAAGACATAAAATTCTATTAACCCAATATTACAACATCCCCTCTGAATTTTATGTTTATTACAATTACAATAACATCTCATAGATAACTCCCATCAACTCATTTAAAACCCAACTTAACTAACCCACCCAACTTAACTAAATAAAACAAACAAACTTTTGAATTAACTAATCTAAACACCTTACATAACTAACTTAAACATTAAAATTTCAAATTAATTTTCAAACAACCTTAAATCCTAATAAACCTACATAACTCATCACATTACAGAATGTCCTTCACGTATCACTCACTATACACTGTCTCAATCTCAAAAACTTTGTCCTGTCCAGTGGTTTAGTTAATATATCTGCCAAATTATTTTTAGTCGAACAATAATGAATTTCCAACAAATTCTTATCTATTTTTTCCTTAATGAAATGATATTTAACGTCAATATGTTTGCTTCTTCTATTCAAAATTCCATTTTTAATCAATACTATAGCTGATTGATTATCAACAAACAACTGTGTTTTTGGTAATTTATTTGTCAACTCGTAGATCAAACTCTGAATGTATAATAGGTCTTTTATACATTCGGCTGCAGAAATATATTCAGCCTCAGTACTGGAAAGAGCAGTGACTGACTGTTTACGTGAACACCAATGAATTGGACCACCACCATAAAATATTACAAAGCCAGTCGTACTTTTCCTAGTATCAGGATCACCTGCAAAGTCTGCATCACAATACGCTTTTAAAGTTAAATCGTTACCACGAACATACTGTATACCACTGCTGACTGTATTTTTAATATATCTAAAAAGGTTCTTAATATTTGCAAAATCACTCAAGTTAGGATGTTCTTGATGTCTACTACAATAACCAACATGAAAAGCCAGATCCAGTCTTGTTTTATTAACCAAATACAACAATGAACCAATCAATTGTCTATATCGATGCACATCATCAACTCCCATTTTCCCCTCTTGATGTGTATCAACTAAAATATCTGGATGACTACTATCTTTTAAGTTTTCATATTTAAACTTTTCTAAAATTTGATTTATATAACTTTCCTGATAAATCTTAATAAAATTTCGTTCTACTTTAACATCAAACCCTATAAACTTTTCAGTCTTATCAAATTTCCTCATTTCAAACTCTTTTTCTAATTTATTAATAATTTTATTTAAATCAAACTCATTTTCACCAATTAAAATACCATCATCTACATAAATAGCCAAATATATTTCTTTATCTTTATTTACAAACACACATGGATTTGATTTTAATTGTAAAAAACCCAATTTTTTCAAAAACTCCGTTAATCTCTTGTTCCACATAAGTGGTGCTTGTTTCAATCCATACAAACTCTTCTTTAATTTACATACTTTATTCTCTTTGTCTTTTATATCATATCCTAAAGGTACTTCCATAAATATTTCTTCATCTAATTCTCCATATAAAAATGCTGTCTTTACATCAAATTGCTTAATTTTAAAACCTTTTTGAGCTGTAAGCGCCAACAACAATCTAACACTAGTAGTATTTACCACTGGACTATATGTCTCCTTATAATCAATATTGTATTTTTGTAGAAAACCTCTTGCCACTAATCTAGCCTTATATCTTCCACCAGGCTTTATAGTAAATATCCATTTACTCGAAATTATTTTCCTATTTTTTGCTTCACACTTGTTAACAATTTCCCAAGTTTTGTTTCTCTCTAAGGAATCTTTTTCCTCATCCATTGCTCTTTTCCATAAATCTTTATCAAAACTATTAAAAACATCTGTATAAGTTAAAAACGAAGTCTCCAAATCATAATCTTTCAGTCTAAAAGGCAATTTCCTTTCTCTATTCGGTAAAATCCGCAATCCATCATTAATAACTGGTTCAATTGCATCCTCAAACTCATCACTAATTACAACTCCTGTATCATCTGTAACTTCCCCTCTCAAACTATTATTTTCTTCAACACCAACTCCAATGTCTTCAACGCTATCTTCAAAAATCTCATTATCTTCAACACCAACTCCTCTAACATCAACATCTTCACCACTAACTCCAACTTCAACATCTTCAATACTGCCTTCAAAAATCTCAGCATCTTCATCACTAACTTCAGCTCTATTTTCTAAAACTTCTTCATCACCAACAACTCCATTACCACTCTCACTACGAAAACCATTACCACCTTCACCACGAAAACTATTATCACCTTCACCACAAAAACTATCACCACGAATATCAACACTAACCTGTTTAAATAAATTTTCTAAATCGCATTGTTTCACACTACAATTACACATTTTCAAATAATCTGCAACGTCACTCTTATTATTATTAAACACCACATCTCTTGAATAAACAATTCTAAAACTCGAAGGATCCCATATCTTATAACCATTGTTAGTATATCCTACTAAAAGCCCTTTGCTACTCCTGGAGTCAAGTTTATGTAACTGAAAATTATTTTTATAATATACTAAAGATCCAAAAATGTTTAAATGTTTTAAATTAGGTATTCTATTAAACCACATTTCAGCTGGTGTTTTAACATTTATTTTATTTGCACTCCTGTTCAATAAATAAGCAGAAGTTAAAACGGCTTCACCCCATAATTCATGTGGTAGCTGCATATCAAAAAGCAACGCTCTTGTTCGTTCCATTAATGACCTGTTTAATCGTTCAGCTGTACCATTCAGCTGTGGAGTATAGGGAATAGTGTAATCAATATTAATACCTTTGTTATTACAGTACATTTTAAATTGTTTGCTAGTATATTCACCCCCATTATCGCATCTGAATGTTTTAACTGTTGTTTCAAAATGATTTTCCACCAAATTAATATAGTTAATTATTTTTGAAAACGCTTCGTTTTTATTTTTGATTAGAAAAACTTTAACAAAATGAGTGTAATCATCCAAAAACGTGATAAAATATTTGTGACCATCCCATGTTTCCGTTTCAATAGGACCACAAATATCACTATGAATTATTTCAAGTGGCTTACTAGCTCTGTGTCTATTTGTTTTAAAAGGTTTTCTACATAATTTTGATTGTGTGCAGACTTCACAGATGTCAATCTCCTTTACCAGGCCTCTATCTATACCTCGAACAAGATCTTTTGTCCTGTTAATAGGTACATGACCTAATGCACGATGCCAGAAATGAGCATTTATATGAAAGATGTTCACTGACCTTGATAGTACGACTGGCTTTGCATTAATGTTCAAATAATACAGACCATCTTGCTTCAGTTCACCAACCTCTATGCATTCAGAGTCCTCACTTTCGATTTGACAACTCGTTCTGAAAAATTTTAACAAATAATTATCATCAGCTAATCTAGATACAGATATTAAGTTCTTTTTGAGTTGGGGAACACATAATACATCTTTAAAAACAATATTTTTAGTGTAAATGTTGCCCATTATGTTGACATGATGAATATTACCGTCTGCAGTCATGATTTTATAATTAATCTTCTTCTTATCTTTAAGGTAACTTTCTGATGTAACAATATGACTGCTGGTACCTGAATCTATTATGAATTCAATCTCTGCTTCCGTTGTATTAGTTGTATAGAAGTTACTTACATTTTGTTTTAGGCAGAACCTTGTAAAATGTGAGTTTTCCTTACAGTTCACACAGTTAAACTTTAAATTGCAATCTGCATGTCTGTGTCCACTCTTCATGCATTTATAGCATTGAGCTATGTTGTTGTATGCTTTACCGTCACCATTTAATGTTCTGCAGAATCTTGCAATGTGTCCTTTCTTCCCACATTTGAAGCAACTCCTTACATGAAAACTGTTTTCTATTTGTTTGACAGTGTCATTCTCAACAGATGTTGTCGGTTTTGAATCTTCATGTCTATCTGTATTTTCTTGCCTCATCTTTATTTCTAAATTAAGCCTTGATATTAAATTAATTAAAGTTTTATCTGCTAATGATGTTGATTCTCAAGCTGTTCTAAAATGAATATATTTTTCCGGTAGATTTGAAAGTATTTTGGTTATGATTTGCTTGTCATCAAAATCGTATCCTAAACCTCTTATCCTCGTTGCTTTATTCTCAATTTCTGCTATGTCTGTCATTAAATCTTTATTTTCAAATTTATATTTATAATATTCTTCTAATAGGCGAGAAATTTGAGTATCCTTATGTCCAAGAAATAATGTGTCGAATTTTTCCAAAATTTCCTTGGAAGTTTTGCAATTTATTGCGTAAACCATATACTTATCACTAATAGCGCATATTATTAGTAATCTTGCTTTAGCATCTCTTTTAATAAAATCTTTCTTTAAATTTGCGTCATCTTCCAAAACAGAATCCAGCTCCCTTGCCGTCAAAAATAACATTAATTTTTGTTTCCATAGAACATACTCTGACTCGTTTGTCAGTTTTGACAATTTTTGATCGTCAATCATTTTCCAAAAATTTTATTTCCAATAATTTTAACTTGAACTCCAAAATATTTTTCAGGCTCTTACTTCCTCGACCTCCTCACAATATCAGTTCAATTTGCCCGGGGGCAGCCCATAATCTATTAAAATCTGAAGCGTGCTGGGCCCATAACCTGTTGTATAGTTTGTTAAAAATTCATACCGTCATATTGTGAGAGGAATCCTTCTTCTTTAAATTAAACTCAGTTATTCAACATGCTGCACTTTTAATTTATTTTAAAACACACATTACAAATAAACAGCTCCAAATAAAATCATATCGAAAATACTCTTTTACTAGACTACGTTCATTCCATTTTAATCTTGTACCAAAAACTACACTGTAAGATTCTCTGTACTACACTTCGTTATTTTTTATTCAAACCTATTCCTAACAACATTTTTCTTTTTCTCTTTTAGACGACCATAGACTTTAAAAACTGCCAGTAAACCAAAGACATAAAATTCTATTAACCCAATATTACAACAGCTAAGTTGTCCTGAGATAAACAAAAAGGTCAGTAGCTTAAGTGTTACAAGAAAAAATGGAATTCGATCCGTTTCCTGGACACAGGCGAAGGTGGTCACGAAGTTCAGCAGCCAACCCCACGCGGGGCTCGAAGTGTAGGAATACTCTGCAGCTAGGTTGGAGTATGCAACGCGAGTTAGCGCTGTAAAAACTACTTCAAAGTTGTCCTTGTAGCGTAAATAAAAATCATATCAGTACATTGAATATAAATCGTATATATTTTTTTGTTTTTGTAAATCAAATTTCAAATATAAAATTTACAAAAAAATCTAAGTACCCACGGTTGACTACATGACAATTATTGTGACTGTAATAGTATTAGGAAAACACGAGGAATTAGGAGAGTTTATCAAATCAGGATATCTTTTAGAATTGCAATCGGGTTTTAGAATTCCGTTTGAAAAAAACATTAAAGACCAGTCATTATGTGGAAAAAAGGTTTTAACCTAAGAGGTGAGGTTTTAATCGCAGAGGGTAACGCTTCATCCCACACAGTAGTCTGAACTCGGTTGTCTTTATTTCACTGTCCTATTTACTTTGCCAGGGTGGGTAACTTAACCGGATAGCACCTACTTGGCAACTAAGTTGGTGAAGGAAGCGATCGCAACGTCGCAGGATAACTTTGAAACGAATATTTTTGTTGAATATTCTGTGGACATGGGTATTGTCTTCCTTTTTTGTAGGATTTTTTGACATTCTATTTTAAGTTTGGTTTACCCTTTCAAAACGTGACATTCTACAGTCCGCGCGCGAGCTCCGAGGAATGATAAGGAATGTTGACGTAATGAGCTAGAGTTGTGATTTAGTCGATATTGCACTGTCGATACTAATACATCTTGAGCCTCCGCGCGAGTGTACTTCATGAAATCATTTTATGAGGGTATTATGTACTTGAAATAAAAAAAAATGATGAAAATAAACTCTCCTCACGCACTTCAATAATAAATGAGTCAACAACATTCTCCATTAAGCCATCCCTTTGACAGTAATGTCCCTCTAATGCTAAAACATGTTTGTCATATCCACACCAATCTTCTTTTCAATGCGTGATAGCTTTTTCGGTGATCTCCTTCAGTCTCGTCAGAGAAAAATCTGAAGTAATGTTGTGTTCCCTCACGAGCCTTTTAACTTTTGCCCATGCGAGCTCTATTGGGTTCAAGTCGCACATATAAGGCGGTAATTGCATTGCATCGTGACACAAAACAACATAATTATAAGTGTAGTACTATTTATAGTAGAAAATAACACTACCTACTATCGCAAAATTAAAAATGACTCGATAAGCATGTTCTCGCGTCAAGGTCGACACTAGTACTGGGAGAGTGCGGGGGATGGAGCGACGGTCGGGCGCGGCGCACACCCGCCCGCTTCCTCAGCCACCGATTCCTCGGAGCTCGCGCGCGGACTGTACTGTTGCTGTCACAAAAGACTAAGAAATTAAATGTAAAAATGGTCAGTAGCAGTTTGCTGGAACAGCTATGGATGCTAGAGCTTTCACGACCCCTATTTATCCCAAACTTTTTGATACGCATAAAACATGACCCACAAACACCAGTTCATATTGACCCACATTTTTAACGTCCCATTGAAATATTCAAGAACCATTCACGTATTATACGCAGTACGCTTGTCCTATTACGATGTTCGGTTTAATGCTCACATTGGGGTGTAAAAAATGTGTAGGTACAAGGACACTTTGGTCTCATAATGTTGGCATAAAATTTGTTGGCCGCGGTATTAAAGACTCCTTTATATGCCAACAACACCTAAACGTGCGTTTGTGTAGTAAAATATGAACTTTGGGTATATTAAAGGGATTATTATTGACTTGCTTTGTGGTAATAATTCCCTACAAACCTTGACCGAGTCTTTATCTTCCTTATCGCATTTTTATTACTTTGCTTACATATGATGACAGAATAATTTCCAATATATTTTCCCTCATTGCATAGTTGTTCGAATAATTTTTTTTATGTAAAATGTTACGAAAAATGGTTTTCTGGAAAACTAATTACGACATTTAGACCATTTTTTTTTATTGATGTCATCGGATATGAATGAAACATAGACACTTCTAGAGTTTGAGGGTGTGTTATTTAAAAAAAAAACGTGTCTGTGGGGCCTCCGGCAGGAAAGAACTTCAAAATGAAAATCCAAGGTGGCGGCTGTGAAAATTTCAAAATGACCATTTTCGCAGCTGCCCGCGCCTTCTTGGATTTTCATTTTGACCTCACTATCGACTTCAGCACATTCGAAAACCATGAAAACTATCTGTCTCTCTCTCCCCTACTCTTTCTTTTATTAGGTTGTCTCATAAGTTCTTGCCATATTTTATTTTTCTCGAATTTTCTCGTATTTAAACTAAAGTGAATCCAAGAAAGTTCTAGATCTTTCTAGTAAGGATGAGTATCTTTTATGGCGAGGGTATAAATAGGCGCGGACGCAACGCAATAATTAGTCTTTAGTGAAAATGGATCAGCGTCAACTGCGAGCTATTATGCTATATGAGCATCGACTTAAAGTCTCTTCAACAGAAACGGCTAAAAAGATTAACACTGCATTTGGACCGGGTACTACTAGCGATCGGACTGTTCGTTTCTGGTACAAGCGTCTTGACACCGGTGATATAAGCTGCGAAGATCAACCTCGCCCAGGCCGACCCACCAGCTTCGATGAAGATGCTTTGCGTCGCGAACTTGAGCTACATCCAGACTATAGTACGCGCGATTTAGAGAAGGCGCTTGGACAATCCCACGCGACTATAGATCGTTATCTCAAATCGATGGGATACCGCAAAGTGATGTCACGTTGGACACCTCATGCGTTAACGGACCATGACCGGGCCGTTCGTGTGGCCATTTGTCAAAGTTTGTTACTTCGTCCGCACAGACGAGACTTTCTCAAGGACCCTATTACATGTGACGAGAGCTGGATACATTATGAAACTAACACGCATCATGCCTATTGGATTCCTCGCGGGGAAAACCCACCAGCCCAGCCTAAACTTAATGAACACGATCGTAAGATTATGTTGTCTGTTTTCTGGGATTGGCAAGGAATAATTTTCTGGGAACTCCTCGAATCCCATCAGACTACTAACGCCAATGTGTATACGCAGCAGCTTCGCAAACGAGCAGAGATGTTAAAAATTAAGCGGCCAAAACGACTTGGAGTTCAACTTTTGCATGACAACGCACGACCTCATTGCGCCAAGTTAACACATAAACAGCTGGATGAGCTAGGGTGGCTGACTGTTCCACATCCACCGTAGAGCCCGGATCTTGTGCCTTCAGACTTTCATTTATTTCAAGCTGTTAAATTTCATTTACTAGGAAAAAAATTCGAAAATTATGGAAGTATTAAAATTGAACTTGAAAATTTTTTTGAGTCCCAGCCTGCCTCATTTTGGGAGAAGGGTATTCAAATTTTGCCCAGTCGATGGCTGACTGTTGTAGATAACGAGGGAGACTATATAATTGATTAAATGTGTTTTGTATTAATAATAATTTGTTTTTTAACTGGCAATAATTTATGAGACAACCTAATATATTTAATAAAAAGTCGCATGAAGGGGACATAACGCTTTTTTGTTACGTGACTATTTCTACCGCAAGCTCCGTTAAAGAACGTCTATAGTGTATATAAGTATGTGTGACCACACCTTATTCAGGATTAGCCAAGTAAGCGATATATTAAGATCATGTACGCTCAATATATGTGAACACACAATAAATCGAGACGTTATCCAGAGCGGATGTCTGCCATTTAGCATGACACTTCACTTCGACTTCTTTGACTTGAGAACCTCCTTTTTTTTCATCGGTTAAAAATTAAAAGTACAGGTGCCTTTTGAAGGTTTCCCCCGTAAACAAAAAAAAAATGTACATTTCGGATAGAACGACACTTTGTCTTGTTGCCACATGCGTCACCTACTACTTAATACTGTGAACCCGAACCTCTAACCATCATAAAACTGTTAGAAACTGTTGAGTAGAGCGTGACTTCTTCTTGTACTATGCTTGGGATGTTAGAAGTTTTGTAGTACAGAGCCCAGGTTGGAAGTCGGCCTTGACAACCAATATTACAGTAAATAATCTTAATATTAATACAAAGGTTTTGTTGTAAAATAATAAACTTGATAGGCCTCATAATCGATGGCGCCACATGTCTATCTTTAAGCTGCTTCTGATAACAATAACCTCAACTTTCAATAACGATACGTCCTTTGTTATCATGTTTATTACATGCCGTAACTAGATCCAAGAGTATTATAATACTGTATGCGCCTGATGTTTTACTGACAAAACGTGTCGGTAGTTCACGAAAAATTAAATCGCCGAAGGAAAAATTTCTACCTGACTTATTCAATAAGAATAAACCAAAAAAAAATCTCTATAAGGACGAACATCGGTCCGCACATTTTTTTAAATTGTTATTGTGTTTAAATTACAGTAATAATAGAACAAAGTGTTAACGTTTTTCTACTAGTATTCAAATATAGTTTAAAGTAAAACCTTCGTTTTATTGAGCACCAAGCTCCAGTGTCTCGTCGTAGACAAATACCAACCTACCTTTTACTAGAAGACAATATTACTATATTATAGAACAAATTCTATCACGGTCGCCACTTCCCACTAAAGACTTGTGTGAAAGCCCGGTTATCAATTCACACGATTAAATACTTAAGAAAAATAAAAGTATATCCAACATGAAATGAAATATTCTATAAATAGGATATCGGAATCACTTAGCTCACATTAAAAAAAAAAAAAAAAAAAAAAACTAGGTGATGCCATTGTACAAGCTTTTATTAAGTTTCACCTGCCCCGACGTCTGTAATTTGACCCACTTCCCGGTTTATTTATCGTTATTTTCGAAGTGAATTGTCAACTATATTGCCTTCTTAAACTCTTCGCTATGAGGCATCGGTGCGTGAAAAACCATGGAACGGAAAAACTTCTTAATTTTTAGGGTTCCGCACCTAAAGGGTAAAAAGAAACCCTATTACTCCCGCTCCGCTGTCCGTCCGACCGTCCGTCTGTCACCAGGCTGTATCTCATAAACCGTGATAGTTAGACAGTTCAAATTTTCACAGATGATGTATTTCTGATGCCGCTATAACAACAAATACCTTTCGTGCGCGAATCCGAATCGCGCTCTGCTGGTTTTTTTTTTTTTTGAGACACCAATGTATTAGGTATACATTGGTGTCTCAAAAAAAAAATTTAATTGCGCCGTCTGTAAAGCTTAGATTAGACAAAGAAAGGCAGATTTGACAGAAAAAAACGATCGAGATCAGAGAAGGCGGATTGATCCGCAGGCGCTGGATGTTTACTTTCCAGGGTTGAAATAGTTTCTGGAGAGTACGGCGCGCTACCACATCGCTATTGAGAGCGTATTCGCTCCCCTAATGTCACCTTCACTTATTTTGGATTCTACATGTGATTATAAGCCTCTTTGTGACTGGCACTAATTAGAGCTGGCAATTAACATTTAACGGCATTGAACACTGCACAAAAAACCATAGTAAATAAAAATTTGTCTGTTATTTCACTTGCTGACACTTTGATGGCTAAGGCCCAGGGCCCAGGTCCCCGCGGCGCAGCACGTGCAAGGCACAGCATTTTTTTTCTTTCTTAGATATTTCATTAATCAAATCAAATAATTAATTTATTAGGAAGATTTTTCATTTTCGTATTTTGGAACTATATATGTCTCCCTCTAACTATATATGTATACCTCCTTCGTATTTTCTGATTTTCAATTTATAACTGATTTTGACCTTAAAGATACTTGCCAAAATGTCTGACAACGTTTGACCACGGCCAATTTGTCAAGCTCTTCTATGCACTCGTGTGCATGGTATCTAGATTACTTACCTACTACATTGTTGTGAACAATTAAATTAAACATGGATTTTAGATATACTCTACCAATAACTTTTGAAATGTTTCGTGTAAAAGCTAACCAATAACTCGATTCTCCTAATAAAAAGCTCCCACCTTTTCATCCCAAGCTTTGCACTTTTAATTTGCAAGTAAGATTAAACACGATAAATGTATCACGGCCGATTAATTTACAACCGAGTCCTTATTAAGATAAATTGCAGCAGAACCTTCGCTTTAATATCGTGCAAAGTAAGGATTCGTAATATTGAGCTGGTTGATTATTTATATTTTAAGATATCATTAGGATATCGTGGTTATGTGATGCGAAAGGGATCTCTTTTGAACTTACTGCAGAGGATGTTTGAACATTCTATAAAAATACTTTTCTTTTGCAAGAGGTACGTATGTGACGACAGTTTGTTTATTTTAAATTAAATTTTAATACTTAAAAAAAATATATATCATAGTACTTATTCTTCAATGACTTAGGCAATCTTTCCATCGCTTATTTTATGTTAGTCAGATAAACACGTTGTGAACTCCGCCAGAGTACCCAGCATTGATGCTTATTATCGTGCAATTTCAATCGGCTACCTGCGACTGCGACATAAGTTATTAAACATACAAAATTTATTTATTTGTTTGTTTTAATTAAGGTTCACCAACAGTTGTTACAGATAATGTAGAGATAGGAACATACAAGCAATTGTGTCTTAAATCTAACTGCACAACCAATTACAGGCAAACACCACATGCAAAAAGCTCTTTGTAATTATACATTTAATTTTTTAAAATCGAAGAATCCCAAAACAAAAATAAAAATCAGGAAAAAATTGCTCTAGTATCATTTTAACTAGGTAGAAAACAAAACAATACGTTTTTTATGGAATAAACGCCATCGACGACGTGACCGCGTAAATTGGACGTGTGTGTGCAACCTTTCTTCTATTTTTGTATTAAATAGTTAATGGAACTGACATGTTTATAAGTAAATGCTAAAAGCTAAGAGTTCAAAATAATTATTTCTTTCCAAAGTTTCATTAACAGCTGCAGCTTTGTCGTTTCGTCTACCCTTCTCACAAAAATTTAAAAGTCAAAAAGCGTTGTCGCGCATGTCTATTAACCCTGCTGGACAGACACTTGATATAATCCTTTACGTCTCCTTTTCTTCCTTACCGATGTATCAACGCAAGGCTTCATTTTACTTGTAGGTATTTGTTTATTACAAAATATGTAGTTTACTTTTTAAATTTTAATAATTTCCACTCTGCAATCGACATTTTGTTTTGTTTGTTGTCAATTTCAGTGTCCCATTGTTACAAAATGTGTATTGTCTATGGATCATTATATTGAACTGACCTAACATCAAGCAATAGGCAATGTTGTAAAACTTAACAACTTGTTTTTATTTTTATTTGCCGAATACGAGGCTTTTGGCTACTTTCAATTAGTGTGTGTATTTCATATTTTGTAATGTGCGTCATATTTGTGCAGAATAAACAATTTCTTTTTCTTTTTATGTTACGTCTGTTTCATGAAATCCAACTACTGCTGATCTAGAAGTCCGCGTGTATGATAAGTACAGACGCCAGCACATGAAGCTACCTGAAACTGTCGAATTTTCTGCTGGCGTCTGTACTACATACGCATTTAAATTTTCATGGAGCGAAGCCACTTTTTCCATGTAACTGTTAAATGGCTAGCAGTAGAAGTCAAACAATTCCATATTCTGTATACACCCTAAAACACAGGATCTGTTGGAAAATCTCCATTGGAGATATGTATGTAGCTCTTAGCGATTTTTTTTTTCGTCCCGCTGGCAAATTGCAACACTAGCTCAGTCTAAACAATTCACGGGAAAGGTAACGGCGCCACCTGACGCCGTCAGATATTAATTACTACAGTTTAATATTGGTGTGCTTTAAGTTTTCATAGTTTAAAGCCATGCAAAACACTTTACAGGGTGGACGTTGGTAGCTGGATGAGTGTAGCAGAGGAT
The DNA here is from genome assembly GCA_949629135.1 of Eremobia ochroleuca. Classification (NCBI taxonomy): domain Eukaryota; kingdom Metazoa; phylum Arthropoda; class Insecta; order Lepidoptera; family Noctuidae; genus Eremobia; species Eremobia ochroleuca. The sequence goes on along the minus strand of OX451385.1, from coordinate 21,875,922 downwards.
CGACTTGAATGGTGTGCAACTGGAGAAGTCAGATCAGCGGTTTTCAGCTACAGGCTGGTGATGCTGATGAAGAAATACTTATTCTAAAGTGAATAATAATACTTATTCTTATGCTAAATTCCGGAAAAATTTATCAGATATTTTGATCCCACATACTAAGCGTCTATTCTTATGAGATAAGGGAGTCATTTTAAAATTTCACTCCATAACCGTGCTTTATGTTTTTAAGGTTTTGACAGCTAAAATACTAGCTTTTAAACTATATAAAGTGGTCAATAGAATTAGCATAAAAATTATAATAATAATAATATAATAATATTCCACAACTTTCACACAACGCCATCTAGCCTCAAACTAAGCGGAGCTTGTGCTATGAGTACTAGACAACTGATAAACATACATATATATTTCTAAATACATACATATTATAGACTATGTGGGAATCGAACCCACGACCTTGGGCATAGCAGTCAGGGCCACTGACCACTAGACCAACGGGCCTGTCAATTGTAAATGTATGCTTGGTCAATCCCTAGTATCAGACGGGATGACACTGACAGCTCACTTCACCTAAGTACTCACGGTGAGATTGGTACAAAAATAGAAAATACAACACACTCACAATAAAACTTGATAAAAAGCACGACGGGGTAGTTTTAAATTAGAAAAACAAAGAAATAACTTTGGCATGTGTACCTTTATCTTTAAGCGTGTTTGTGTTAGGCGTCGAAATATGATAGGATTGCAATCGAACCTTGACGAACACGTAACTTAAATAGGGCCGCTTTTAGAAGGTAACGGCCCTAAGCGTATTCAAATTTTACAACATCGTATTTAAAAAAAAAATATTGAGGCAATGTTCTGAACTATTTCGTTCATGCTCGTATGCTCATATATTCGCTTTGGCAAATCGCAAAGAAACTAGTCAATGCTGTCGCTGGAGGTGTTTCAGCACGTTGAGCAATATTCAACGCGGTGAAATATACTCGTTGACGGTTCTCTAGATACACCGCCAAATGTACAACAATGGGATGACGTCATGTTGAAATTAAATGATAACTATGATATTGATACTCACCATTCAATGGATTAATCATCTTGATATTAAAGTAATATCCATCGTCACCTTAGCCCGACTTTCAGCTAAATTTACACTTTAATTCTGACTTTAGTGTAAATAGGATCTATGAGGACTTCTCTAACAAACATGAGGAAGTTTGGTGAAAAACCAGTGGCTAAATTGATACATGAATTCAGATAAAGTAAACCTCGGTTAAGGAAGAACAATTCGACGCGTGCTGAGCTAAATCGACGCTGAGTCTGACTATTCGCACGGGTAGAATCTATAAAGACTTCCCTACCGTTGTCACAGAGTAGCTAAAGGTAATCGTAAAATTAAAAAAAAATCTCCTTTTTTGAAGTCGGTTAAAAATTGTTCAGACTAAATACGGACATGGCGTGTAACTTTTTAAAGAGAAATAAACCAGACATAAATAAAAAACATCTACCATGGATAAAATATACCTATAACCATAATAAGCAACAGGCAATGGACCTGTAGTGACCTACACACAAGTCTATGCCCACTCGGCCGGCTGTACGCATGCGCGAACGCGCGTCATCTGGCCGTAACCATAGCAACGCAGATGTAATAAAATAAACTACTTTTTAATCGTTCATAAATATTGTTTGTATGTGATTATTTAAAGTTATTTAAATAAATATGTACTACCGTGCCAACTAGTAACAATTGATACCTACTTGTGCTTATATCCATCTTTCCGTGCTGTTCTTCGCTATCTACTTTCCTATCACTCCTTCTTAACTAAGTGAACTCTTGTGTGTGAACTGAAACCTGTGTCTGTGCAATAAACTTTCATTCTTCTTCTTGCGTACTTCGGACTTTTCTTCATCCCTTCGTACACTCTCACCTCACACACGCCTACCATACCTGCAGACCGATTACATCGATAGGAATAACCACCTTCATCTGCTATGTTAGAATACAATAAGGACATAACGAAATTAAATACGCAAATCTGATGTCTGATGGGGAATTATACTCATGCTTAATCCTCGATAATTATCTTGATTTACTCTATAGTTCCACTAATGTCCATTGTGTACACGCGAATATTCAGAGAATAAAATCCTGCAAAAAAAAATATACTGGCAACTATATCCAGCCTGTATTATTAACCATTTTTGCGTCGTGTAGCGCACGTTACTTTAAGAAAAATATTAATTTTTCTTAATAAAGCTTCTTATTTTCATACTATTGTTAACAATATACAATGCCAGACGACAAATTGTGGAAAAAATTATAGAAAATTGAAAAGAAACTGCGTAGGCGAGCTATTGAATTTGTTTTTTTTTCGCTACAGTTTGTATTATGATAAGATAAGATAAGATAAGATAAGATAAGATTTATTTGCTCAAACATGTGTATACATACAATAATAATAAGTGCATGCAAGATAACATAAAGAAAATTGGTTCAGACATGTTTGCCACATACTATGGCGTGCAAATGTTTTGAATAACAATTGTGATTTTTAATATATCTTTCAATCCAAGAGAAGGCAAAAAAATTAACATTACTAAAACATAATTTAATCTAATCTAATCTATGACTGCACAATTATCAACAAAGTAATGAATGTCAAAAGTAAAAAATATAAATCATAGTTAAAAATAAAAAGGTATTAATAATACAATATGTCAAAGTATACACAGTCATGTCAAAAGTATTTAATAAAATTATAATTGAATCTGTAATACTCATAATTTATAAAGTCGGGCAGTCAAATTATTACAAAAAAAGAAATGTATGATTATTTATATAATAAAACATAGATATGTAAAATATAATCAGAATCTCTCAACTAAAAACTCATTCAAATTATAATAAGCCTGATCTGCTAGAAAATTTGTTACTCTCTTTTTGAAAGCTACATCATTTAACTGCTTCCAGTTTTTTGGAAGTTTATTATAGATTTTTGGAGCCATGCAAAAGACACTTTTGCGCATAAGTGCGGTTCTATATTGTTGTAGGCAAATTTGGGTACTGTCACGTCTATTACGAGGGAATCGATCTGCCATGCGAGAAAATAGGCAAGGGTTGGATCTTACGAACATCGCATTTTCTAATATATATAGTGATGGTAGGGTCAAGATTTTGTATTTTTGAAAATAAGGCTTGCAACTCTGAGTGGTCTCAAGTTTGAACATCGACCTAATACAGCGCTTTTGAGTTTTAAATATAAGTTCCCGGTCAGTTGAGTTACCCCAAAAAATTACGCCGTATCTTAAAATGGACTCCACCAAGCCGTAGTATGCGGTGAGTAAAGCATCTTTACTAATTACTGCTGCCAGTTTGTGAAGAGCATATGCTGAGGTACTTATTTTCTTACTGATAGTCTCCAAATGTGCCTTCCAATTTAATTTCTGGTCAATAATAAGTCCTAAAAATTTAGTTGTATCAACTTCGTCAATGTTATTATTATCGTAGTTTATATTTAGGTTTTTTATTAATGTCAAGGAGCGCTGATTAAAGTGCATGATTTTAGTTTTATTTAAATTTATTTTTAAATTATTATTACTTAACCATTCTATAATTGCAATTAGTGAGTTATCAATGTCAGATTTATATGTGTCTCGATTTTTACACGCGATTGTCACTACACTGTCATCAGCAAAAAGACTCATAGGTTGTTCTGTGGACTTAGGTAAGTCATTAATATACAATGTAAATAAAGGAGGTCCCAGAACACTTCCCTGTGGGACACCATACCTAACTTCACGTTCTTGCGACCGATGTGACTCTTCTCGTTTTGTAGTTATGTTTACCCTACTGACTTCCGTTATTTGCTTTCTGTTTTGAAGATATGACTCAAACAGTTTTAATATATTACCTCGAATGCCATATGCTTCGAGTTTCTTAAGTAATATATTGTGTTGAACATAATCAAACGCCTGAGTCATATCGCAGAATATACTGCACACCGATTTATGTTGATCCATATTCGTCATCACTGTATATAAAAAATCATAAATTGCCATATTAATAGTCTTTTTTTCCCTGAAACCTTTTTGTTCATTGCAGAGGATCTTATTGTGTTCTAAATATGAGTTGAGTTGTTTATAAATATATTTTTCAAAAATTTTGGAAATTACTGGGATGAGGGATATCGGTCTATAATTCATCATCAACTCTTTATCGCCTTTCTTAAATATTGGCTTTACTATTGATGTCTTTAGTGCGATTGGGAATATTCCAGCACTGATACTCAGATTAATTATGTAACTTAACGGCGAACTAATGACGCCAGCTGCCGTTTTGAGTACTTTTGTGGAAATTCCATCGTAGCCTACACTATTTGTATTTTTGAGTGTTGATATGATTTTTATTACGTCATATGGTGAACTAGGTGCCATAAACATAGAGTCTCGTGTATTCAAAATATTTTGCGTTACTGTAGTTCCAGCATTTACAATGGGTTGAATTTTGTTGATGAAATAATTGTTAAAGATTTCCGCTATGGGTTTGGGCTCTGTGATCGATTCGTTATTAACTTTAATTTTATCTATAGAAGGTTTTGGTATATTAAGTTTGCTTCGTTTAATTATTTGCCAAGTCGTTTTGGACTTATTTGTAGATGTTTTTATTTTATAATTGTTTTGGGCGCACTGTGTCAGCTTTATAATTTTTTTATATAATTTGGTGTAACTTTTTAGACTCATTTTATTTGTCTGACTAGGTTTTAACCTATAATTCCACAGTAGTTGTCTTTTTTTTTGGCTACAAATTTTTATACCACGAGATACCCAATTTACTTTTTTTCTTAAATTTACCGTTATCCCAATGTGTGGGAAACATAAGTCATAAAGAAGTATGAAGTAATCTAAAAAAGCCTTATATGCAATATTGGGGTCGGTAGCATTATATACCTCTGTAAATGTCAAGCTGCTTAAATGATTTTTAAACTTAGTTAAGTTTTCTTCACTATAATCCCGTCTTTCTATACGCCACTTGTTAATTGCGCACATTTTGCTTACGGGGAATTTGAGAAGTTGCGCTGTGTGATCAGACAATGCAAGTTCGAGAATTATAGTTTTGCAGGACTTATTGAAATTATGAGCTAAATTGTCTATGCAAGTTTGGCTCTTCAATCGTGTAGGTTTATTAAGAGCTAGTCTTAAGTTAAAATTTAATAGCAGATTTTCGAATTCTATTGTATTATTGTTTTTTTTTAATATGTCAATGTTAAAATCTCCCGCTATGACAATATTTTGTGGTTTCTTAGTACAAGTTTTTAACAGTGTTAATAATTTATCGAAAAATTGAGATACATTTTTGCCATTAGGTACCCTATAAATGCATACAAAAATAGTGTTATGGTTAATCAGCTCTATGGCGCAGCATTCGAATGTACCAACAGAAGCTATTTTAGAAATTTTTGGTATTTCTCTCCATTGATGTCCGTTCTTCACGAGTATACACGATCCACCTCTTTTACTCTCTTTTCTACTAAAGCATGCTGCCAAACAATAATTATCTATGCATAATTCATTCTCATATCCCTGCATCATGAAGTGTTCAGTTATGCATAAAATGTCAATTTCCATGCCTTTTTCTGATAGTTCTTGCAGACAGACAGATAGAGAGTCTGCTTTTGATAGCAATCCTGCTATGTTTTGATGCAATGCATAAAGGTGGTTAGTCACGAAAAAATCTATTACTCTCTCTGTTGTCATCCGCGTGATATTTAGCTCTCGAGACGGAAAGAGGTGATGATTCACACTCCTGTTCTGTGTCCAGTGAGTGGTTTATGTTATCTTCACTGCTAAAATGAACAAATTCGTCAATCATTAAACTTAGATTCTCAAATATTTTCTCCATGCCGTGATTATTGACAGATCCACTTTTCTTCCAAAACATTTTATAATCATATGTCAAGTAAAAGTTAGTATCGAACAAATACGCGTAATTGTAAGTACTTGCATCGAGATACATCAGGCTATTAAAAGTTTCTATTCTGCTGTTAAATAACGTAGAAAAGTCGTTCAATTTAAACGTAGGTGCGCATATTACAACATTTGTGTGTTGTATTTTTAATAGCGTTTCTCGTATGGTAATTATTAGGTCAACGTAGTTGGTAGTTCGTCGAAAGTCTTCTTCACCGATGAAAATCAGGCAGTAGTCGTTCATTGTAAAGTTTCTTAATTTCATATTAATGTTATCAATAAGCTTCTTCGTTCCACAATTCGGTGTTAAATAATGGCAAAGTTGATAATTTTGAAACGTGTCTTCTGCGATTGTTAGAATCTTGTTATTATTATTGGTACTTAAGATACATAGTTTGTGTTTTTCAGAGACTAGGTGTCTTTGTTTGGGTACGAATTTCAGAACGTTACCAGTCGCGCCATCTGTTGGAGATAGATGAGAATCTTTGCCTTCACAATCGGACGACAAACTGACGACAGACTTATCTTTTTCCTGATTTGATATAAGTAAACTTTCTGTTTGTGTTCCTTTGTTTTTATTTAGCGATTTCTTTATGGGAATAGACTTTTTGTGTTTTTTAACTGGGCTGCTGAGTGTTGTGACGAGATCATTTTTCTTTTGCAAGTCTAAATTTATTTGCTTAAGGTTGCTATTTTCTAAAGAAAGGGACTCGATTTCCTGGTGTGCGCTATTTAAATCTACCACAAGCTTGTCAATTTGTTCCTTTAGCTTTGTTATTTTGTATTTACCTATGTATCATTGAGGTTTGTTTAGTAGAAAACCAAGATTGGTCTTCTTACTACAATGATTTAGTGTCTTTCATAGCCTAACTGAAAGCTTAGAACTGTGTTCATTGAAATCCTAACATAATATTGACTAAGCAAACAAAAATAAAATGCCGATTTATATGAAGCATCAGCCATATATAATATTCTGCCAAGCCCAATCAATCTATGTCATACATTTGATCATAAATTGGGGTAGGTTTGTTATTATACATATCTGTCAAGTATCGATGACTAATATACTAAAGTGGCTATCGTTGTTTATACTAGTGTTGTAGGTACCCGAAACTGACTAATCATCGAAACGTTCGGATTTCAGTGTTAGTTTTTCATTTCAGTAAGTATTTTGTTGATGTTATTTTACGAAAATGTTACGGATATTTTATTTTTTGTTTAATAACTTGTGCCTAAAACATTTTACAAAAATACATTCAGTCAAACTCGATTCATACTTTACTGTCCAATTAGATAGCTACTACCTTTTCTATTATAATAGGTTCTATATTTTTTCTATAGTCTTATTTACTGTTGTCACCGACATGTCTTTAATTTGTTTATTTTTTTATGAAACTGCTATGCTTAGGTCTGCCTGAACATACTCATAACATGGTTCTAAAGTGAACTCCGGAAATCGTCACATCTCTTAAGATGCCGAAGACTTGTCGACTCTAATAGTAAAATCAATATGTTCTGGCAAAGTGCCAGTGGGCATTGTAGGGAAATATGTTTACCGCCGTCGACCTATGTCCTGATCATTGTTTTTGAGACCGAGACGCAGATGGAACAGGCAAACAGGTCAGACTAAAACAATATCGAAGATAAAAACGAAAATGTACTAACTAGATGACGTAGGTAGTTAAGTAGTTTCGAATAAGATTTTCATGTTTGAATGATCTAGAACACTGTTTTCGGATAGGCATTCTTTTTTTTCTATGAACGCGTTATAAAGAGTTACGAGACATCGACGCGCAAACTGAAACCATGAATTTAACACGTCATTCTACACATAAAACAATTTTTTTTTTTAATAACCCACGAAAAATTTAACGCCCCGCGAATAAAATTTTCGTCGGTTATTAAAAAAATATTCATGTGTGAAGCGATGTTGTCTCCCTGTCATCTTGTATGTAGTGAGTTATTTCAAAGAGGCTTTCTTTTAAATACTTTCTCAGCTAATTAAGGATGACGATTTAGATAACGATGGAGGACGCATCCTTTTCTAATATAATGGATTTATTCGACTTCTATATAACATGAGATAATATAAAATGAGGTATTTAAAAGCAAAATTTCCAGGCGGAGTTGGTTTAATAATTTCTTTTTATCTTAAATAACCCACTCTGCAGTTATCCTTTAACTATAAATAATAAAAATAAAAAAATTGTAGAGGTAAATAATAAAAACGAAAACTTATTTTATACTATACTTAGTAAATACAGTCTTGAAAGAATGCTCAAGCTTTGCTGCTTATTCAGGTGAGTAGGATATTTGGAGAGTTTCGGTCTTTTTTATGTAAAAGAATGCATCAAAACTCTCTCATATAGTCTAGCACTGGCTATCTTGGCCTTGTGGTTGTCAATTGTATTAAGGTTGGGGTTCATAAATTTCTCCAGCGTCATTGCAATGACTATCACATATATCAGTAGGAAGAATAAGATGGATATATATGACTTTCTTATATCTCACTTTATTATATCACTTTCTTCTTACCCATTGGAAACTAAGTAATCAGTAATAATCTTTCGACGCTCACTCGAATATTTAAGGAGCTGATCAGGCAATGGTGTTACAACTGCATGTCCTTGAAGGATTACCTGGTTAATAAATGAATAGGTTGTTATCTCTGATAATATTTTGAATCATCAGTTAACATTTGAAGTATCAGTTAACATTTTAACCAACAATTAACATTTGAATCAACAGTTAACATTTTAATCAACAATTAGCATTTTAATCAACAATTAGCATTTTAATCAACAATTAACATTTTAATCAACAATTAACATTTGAATCAACAATTAACATTTTAATCAATAATTAACATTTTAATCAACAATTAACATTTGAATCAACAATTAACATTTTAATCAACAATTAACATTTTAATCAACAATTAACATTTTAATCAACGATTAGCATTTTAATCAACAATTAACATTTTAATCAACAATTAACATTTTAATCATCAGTTAACATTTTAATGTTTGTTCTGAGTGCCAATGCTTGTGGTTCTTCTGGTTTTGATTTAATAACGGCAAGAACAGCCTTCCTAATACCCGGTCTAGATATCGCTAAACTGTTCAAAAGTTTTCCCCCAACCTGCGAGTTCAATCTGATGTTTGCTTTTGGTGTTTTATGGAGAGAGGTAATAAGAGCCGAGAATCGTTTTCTAGCCCACTCAGAGAAGTCCATTTTGTTTGCTACTGGACGGCAAAGAGGCGGCATAGGATCCAAATAGTGCGTGAAAAATGATCATGTTAGCTTGAATTCTCTGTGTCCTCATCTTCAGTTCATTGTAAGGAGATAGACCGGAAGATGGAATTGTAGTACTTTCATTTATGGGGCTCAATATTAGAATCTTCAAAATCAACATTGAAAAGATAAATGCCTGAGATAAGACCTATTGTATAATAATGTGAGCTATTTTTTTGCACATTGAGCGTTTTCGCTCTTTCGGCGTAACACGTACATTAATTATATAATAATATGTGAAGATTAATGAATTATGTGATAGATACATGGTGCTCACGTATTTAAAAACATTCTAAAAGTATACGATTTCATAAAAAAAATAATAATAAGTCAGGATGTGCACTAAAGTAACAACAGAATGTAAATCAATATCCAAATAATATAAATTTTACAATTAAATTAGCAACCAGTTTGGTTTTCTCTAGACTATAGATAATCCTCTAACTTATAGTATGCTTGTATACAAAGTGTAATAAACTTTTAATGTAAGTTTTACATTTTCTTTAATTTAATTGTTATATATCACAAGGTATTTCATTGTAACAATTGCCTATAAAGATACTTTGGATAATCTGAAGATTGGATGATGTGTTTTATTTCTCGTATTAAATCTATGTCTATTTTATTAAAAAGATGTTGATATTTTCTTACATATATAATTTGGCAAGGTACTGTCATAATATTAATCCTTTTAAAATGTTCCCTGAGAGATTAGCGGTGACGTACATTATAAATGGTTCTGATAGCTCTCTTTTGCAAAATAAAGATGGATTCAATGTCAGCAGCCCGAACCAATAATAAAATGTCATACGACGTAATGCTGTGAAAGTAGTAGCTAAAATAGACTAAACACGCGATTTCTACATCTGTTAAATGTCTTATCTTTCTAACAGCATAAGCGGCCGAGCTAAGCCGCCCCGCAAGAGATGTTCTCCATGGAGAACATCTCTTGCGGGGCGGCTTAGCTCAAACGCGATTAGCGGCTTCCCCATTGTATTTTCTCGTCTACCGGGATTCCTAGGAAAACCGTTTGATAAATAAATTCCAGATCTTCTCCATTCAATAAGATGTCACATTAGCTACTTAATGCATTTGGTTTTCATTTTTTTTTTTACTCTCAAAGACTATTTGTAATAGACGGATTGTAAAATACCGTTAACACTAAAGGCAAAGATTTAAATACTAATCCGCGAGTGACCTTTAGGTCTTTTGTAGAAATCGAACAACTATGTCAATAAAACCCAATCCAGCGCTACCCCAGTAAAATATAAAACGGAATAATATATTTTCTACACAATAACTGCGTACAAAAGTTTAATTTACCACTATGCATTAAACCTCTAACATATCACCTCATCCATAATTGAAACAAACAAAACGGATTATTAAACTACGCAAAAACTAATTAGTCGGCATGCATTCACACCGTAATTAATTTATCGTAGCGGCACAATATACGATGAATTTGTGTCACAAATCACGTGCGGGCAGCCATTATGTGCGGTGTTAGTGGCGGTCGCGAAACAGAGATAAGATTCATACAAAGGTTCGGACCGGCCTCACGATGTCATTTATGTACACTCCCACATTACGTTTGGATGTACTTTACACCGACACGTAACATTTGGTTTAATGAGTTTTGATTACAATAATATTGTAGGTTCATTATAAGTCATGTGGCCGATAATCAATGAAATTTGACCATGGTGTATCTGGTAATTCTTGAAAATGATTGTTCGCTGTAAATTGAAACCCGTATTCACAAACAGTACTTGTCAGTAGTTGTCTCTCAATGCGTTCCATATGACAAGCCTTTCGATTCATAAATATTAAGAGACTCATAATGCCTATCGCCACTCAAGTAATCTGTGGAAACGTTGTGGATTGTACATTTACCCATTTCCAATGTAATCTTAGATGTAATATATAATGTACAGTTCTTGGTTTTCAGATGAGAGAAAAGGTTTGGCAGATGATGATGGTTTGATGTGTTTTTAAATGTTGAAGAAATGAAAAATAAAGTTATACGAGGACTAATTTGTTTAGTTAATTACAACTTATAATCAATGTGTCTTCTATGTCTCGTGTCAAATAAAGTCTTTGGTCGTTCGTTATGTAAAGCTAATCGAAACTTGTCCTCAAGCCACAGATTGGTCCCTTTACCGCAAACCTCACACACTTCGTGATGCTCCACTATCCTTAAGATTGAATTAAATACAACATTCTCGGTTCTGAAAGCGGTCCTATATTACCACAATGACGTGTGCAAAGAAATGCACTTTTTATCAATAAAATGAAGAAAACCCTCATCTTTAGGTACAGACGCCAGCACATCAAGCTACCCGAAACTGTTAAATTCTCCCAATCAACTTTGAACATTATTTTTAGCAATAAAGTTGAAAATCTATTAAAAGAATTTGACAGATTGTAATAGCTTGATGTGCTGGCATCTGTACCTCCCTTTCTAGTCACCATTAAACGTGGTATGCATGCTTAAATAAAAAAATATCAACTTTTTACTGTCCCACTGCAGGGCAAAGGGTTATCCCACACAGAGAATCCACGATACACGTGTCAAATTCTTGTATATTTTCATTCACATTCGTAATAAAACAGTTATCCCAATTATTGATCTCTTTCACACCAGTCATGCAATTCATCATTTTCCTTTTTTACATGTAGAACAAACTGAGATACCAAAATATTACTCGCAAGTTTCACAGAGAGTTCCCATATAAGCATTAACTTAAATAAAGTATTACTTTAAAACTACTGAAGTTTACGTAAGAAGTTCGTAAATAACGTCATACTCGTATTTTCTTCCGGAATCGTAAAGTTTATTTCGTGTTTTCTTACTCCGAATACTTAAGTTTTACTACTGGCAACGTCTTTCAATTTTAGCAGTGTTAAGGTATTATTGAGAAAGTTCGATGCTGAAATAAGTTTGGAAATAATGTTTGCAGGTGATTTTGATTTTTAAAAATTAGGTAAACATGCTTTGTTTCTTACAATTTCGATTTTTTATGACCAGTTTGTCAGTTTTGTTTGCGTTTCTTGACTGCGTTGCGACATGCGTTGCAAAGCGTGCCGTGGCCGTCCCTGCCTCGACACAGGTGGATACAACGATTTGTGTAGAATCGTCGGCCCCCAAACGAGCCTATGCAGCAATAGCCGCCGCTAATAAGCCTGCTAAGTCGCAATCGCAAAACTCGCAGGTAAAACAAGCGGAAAAACCAAAAGGGGGTAAACGAACCCGGTCTAAAACCAAGAGGGTTTTGGTAAGGCAGGGTCTAGGGAAGGACACGAGCGACGAGGATGGTTTCATCAAGGTGGAGAAGAAGAAGAAGCCTCCTTGTCGGAACCAGTACGGCACCGCGCCGGCAGGACCCAACATGCTGCTGCGTCCAGCAATCCCGACGACTCTGCTGTACGTGTCCAGGCTGCACCACTCAACCACGAAGGTTGAGGAGATTGTGGAGTACCTGCGTGTGAAGACCAACTGGACTTTGAGGGTCGAGAAGTTGGAGCCGCATCACAACACGAACTGCAAGTCGTTCGTGGTGCGTGTTCCGACACATCGTCTCGAGAAGTTCCTCAAGGAAGAGTTCTGGCCGAAGGGTGTTGTGTATCGCCAGTTTCGTGGCCGGCTACATGACACCAGTCAGCGAAACACGACGCTGACACTTCGTGTGCAGTAGTATAAGTTGTGTTATGTTGTATTTATTTATAGTATTTTTAAGTTATATTATTATAGTATTGTATTTGTGATAATTTTGTATGTATTAGTTTATAAGTATGTTTGTAGTAGTATGTATTGTTTCTTCTATGGGCCTTAGTTGCCTGAAATAAAGGAATAAATAAATAAATAAATAAAATAAATATTATTTCTCATATTAACAAAAAATATTTCATTCGGTTGTTGAACATCAATGGTTTTTCATGCACAACTATGCTTTTGTGGGAATTGGCTGCCTTTCTATATAAACAACGACCGCAAAATTTTTTAGTAAAAACAATCTCAAGTAATCAATCTCAAGTTGTCGCTTTGGTGTAACAGGCGGCCAATGGATCTACTATAAAAGTATCCAGCCCTCGATTACGGGATGCGGCGATGACATCATTACCGTTGAAAATGCCACCGAGCAATTTACCTTTTGTATACACGCAAAGATTACAAATTCGGGGATCGGGTAGCCCACAGCCTCTACTATGTGATCACGAAAATGGTTAGGATTTTTCGTCTCAATTGCCCCTTTTTCCGGATTATGTTAGCTTTTTTATGTACGTAGGTTATTATAGTGGTTGTACTTTTTCATACATGTTTCGATAGTAAAATTGGTTTATTCGTTTTCAATGCTTGTTATTAAAGTATTTTTTTGAATAAAAACATACTAAATGACTGCAATACTCTAATGGTTTCTGGTTCAAATACGTCTACTTCCACCTCGTCACTATTATTAACAACTTCGGCATCGTGTTCATACTTGGTTGGCATTAGAATCCAAATAGCACTCTATACCTATTTATATTCGTAAGGTCAAAAAACGAGTCACATACCATCTTGGATAAGCACGTGTTGCTTTATTGTTCTAGTTTTGTACGACTCAGAATTACATTGATTATATTAGTATTGTATTTCTGGTAATTTTGTATGTAGGTAACACGGGCTGGTAACACGGGCTGGTGTCCGCAACTCCACGTCAATGCGCGTATTTTGCGTACGAATTTTGTATGTATTAGTTTATAAGTATGTTTGTAGTAGTATGTATTGTTTTTTTTCTATGGGCCTCAGTTGCCTGAAATAAATAAATTACATTCCATTGATTATATTACATTTATTGTTTTGTACATTTGAATGTCTATAGCTGTGTTGCGCTGTGTACTCTGTCGACTTCCTCTATGTAGTTTAAGCTCAAATTGTTGAGAAGAAAATGTTAAAACAATTCCTAAGCCTCTGTGACTCCTGTCGGCTACTGCATGGTGTAAAGTTAGTACAACCATTTCAGTGTAATTACTCTTAATACTCTTCTACTCTATTAGTAGTAGGTATTACATCTGTGGTATGCGGTAGTCCCATCTGCACCCATGCTACCGGATTATCATTCCTAATTTTCTCTTTCGCGCCTGTAAGAAGTCCTCACATTTTTCCTCATATTTTTGTTTGGTCAAGTAAAATTGATCCGTTCCTGAACTTGCCTTTTATCTTGGAAGTGATTTTTAATTTTACCATAAAACAATGAATTTCAGTAGTAGGCCCCTTGAATTTATAATTGCTATACAAAAGATAATACCTTAACTGATGGAAACTTTATAATGAATGCCGGATTATTGAGAATTTAGTTTCGTCATATCTTAGGATATGACGAAACTAAAGAACTATTTTAAAGTTAAATTTTACGTAATCTGCGCCCTAATTGCGTAACACACTATTAATTTCAATCTGAATCATTTTGAAGGATATTGCTAATCCATTGCTTCATATGTATTTTAGGTGCTCAAAAACATCTTTGTATCGCTGGTGGTCTGCGAACTTGCATTGTCATGATGCAGTATCATACGACGTCTTGAGTTGTTTTTTCGAAACTCTGTGATGACTTGTGGCAAACAAACAGTGGTATACCAGTAAGCGTTAACCGCTGTCTTGCGATCTTCTAGTACAATAGTGGCGACGTGACCACCCTTTGCCACAAACGAGGCAACCATTTTTTTTTAAGTGCTCTATGAGCGTATGACTTTGGTCGGTTTTGGCTCATCTTAGAAGACCCAGACAGTTCACTGCTGCTTGGAATCTGGATCGTAAGCATATATCCAAGACTCGTTACCACTAATCATATCATAAACGTCTTTTGACTCTCCTCGGTTGAATCGCTACAGAGTTTTGCGACACCATCTAACACGGGCTGCTTTTTGGTCGTTGTCAAGCAAATGTGGTATCCAACGAGAGATCAACTGTTTACGCCGAGTTCTTCGTACAGGATTTTTTGGATAATAGTCCCTGAAATGCCCACGGCAGCCTCTATTTCACGGTATGTCACATGACGATCTTCGACGATCAGCTGCCGCACGGCGTCGATATTCTCTTGCGTCATGGCGGTTTTTGGACGACCTTCACGTGGCTTGTCACTGAAGCTAGAGTGCCCACGTTGAAATTCTAAATACCAGCATTCTACAGTCCTAAGTTCTGTGTTTAGTGATGCAGCACCATGTGCTGCATCACTAAACACAGAAGTGATCTCCTCAAAGCACTAAAGTCGCGTAAATCCCCTTTGAAAGTTGTAGAAAATTATCGCACGCATATTTTCCTTTCATATTTCCATTTTTACAACCGACTTGTCACTTTTGAATAGACGCTACAATAAAATTATTCGACCGATCAAAAAACATTGTTTTGTTTTCAAATTCTAAATTCAAAAAGATGAAAAGCCATATGTTTTTTTTTTAAATAATTGCGGGAGGTTTGCAAACGACACGACTTAAAAGGCAGACCTCGTATTATGAATTATATTATTATATTATTATTATATTAAATATATTATGTACTTAAGTGGTCAAAATTTATGGGACTGCAATTTTTTTTTTTAATAATTGACTGACGAAACTTTTTTGACAAAAAATTTCAACGCAGGCAGGGGTTCGGAATCATGTACTGAATTCATAGTAGCAGATCGAGCGTGTGCCACTCTGTATATGACCATAAAAAGAAGGTGTAGCAACTGTTCTACACAGAATAATATAGAGTACCTACACGTGTAGCAACTGGTCAAAAAAGAGGAAACGACACACTGTCGGTACTCAATCACAACACAATAGCTAAAATGGACAAATTACATTTCACAACGAATCTTAATATACTTACTATTATTTGGATCACCCACAATCTTAAACAACTTTTCCACCAGAATAACATAAAACCATTGTTGTCCCACATAAAACGCGTAAAAAGCAGTGTAAAAAGAATTAATACCACCGTTAAAATAAGGGACGATGTTATGGTCTGACTGAATGGGTTTTTCTACGCTTCACAAAGAATCGCGCCGTGGAGCGTTCGAACTGGGCGAGTCGCCTGTTCTATCTGATTGAATGTTTAAGAGTGTTTGGAAATATGTGCTATGCCCATGTTACAATAAATAAATATAATCCTATCGATATATAAATTGACACATACTTACATATAGCAGCCATAATAGTAGTACACACTGTATAATTTTCAGGTGTCTACCTATAACGGTTCAAAATATGTGAACCCTGCGGCAGGTACGGACATAAACCTCGAACCTGTGTCATGAACGGACAGTTAGTAATAACCCAAAGCATGCCAACGGGAGTTGGCACTCTCTAGTTGCGGAAGTCTAAAAAACCATAGCAATTTTAGTGAGATTTCTCAATACTCAATACTCAATATCTTTATTGCTTTACCATTATGTGTACTTAGGTGGTATACATATAATTTAGATCATGATGGACCCTGTAGGGCACAGCAAGGTGATGGAAGAGAGGAAGCCCTGTTTTAATGATACTTAAGTTACTTTTGTGGGAACAAGTTTTAGTTCACATAATAAATATAATCAAAGTCAGGAGGTTGCGAATTGAATACTAACATTTTGCCTGTCTATAGTTTATGCATTGTTTTTCCTGCTAATTAAATATACCTAAATATACTATATTATTTTTATGTACCTGTAATTATATATTATAATTCTGTTTATTTATTTATATACATTGTTATTCTTTGGATAATTCTTATAGCTAAATTGTTAAATTTAGTATTATTGCTTTTTATTTATTTTTATTTTTAAATTATATTATTTATTCATTTATTACCGTGTCATTAATATATTTTAAACATTTCTATAAATTGCGTGGTTAATTATTATTAATTATAATACTTTTTTGTTCCTATTATTTCTGTTTATCATTTAAATATTCGTCTAAGGAGTAGTAGCATTTGTTAATAAGTTATTTTTAAAGTTTTCTTATAAATATATTCAATTTTTCTTCTTTCTTTATTGTTTCAGGGAGTTTATTGTAAATTATTATAGACATTACGTAGGGACTTTCTGAATGCATTTTTAGCTTGGATGTTGGTATGTTTAGTCTAGATCGGTGTCGAAGTGTGTACTGTGATTGGATATCTTCACGCTTTGTGTAAAACTTCTGATGCTTACGGACAAAAGACATTGTCCACTTAGTATGGAACTTTGGCTTGGCTCGGCGTGAACAGACACTTTAAGCATAAATATAATACAGGTCTAATAGCTAATTTCAGTAGGGAAGAGAATATTGTAATAAGATTGTATCACGATGCTTGTAAGACTTGTTTTGCTTACTTGCTTTTTTTTTTAAATAAACACATTTGTATTCATACATTTTAATATTATTCTGACTCATATGTTAGTAATATGTTGTCTAGAAACTGGACAGGTGGATATATATTATTATCTTGGTACCTTACCCAGCTTGAAAACCAAATCATAGTCATCTCATGAGCGCAGCAACCCACTGTTCTTCGGTCCACTATACAATTGCAGCAATAGATACTGCTTGATTGAATTTCGTCCCGGACTGTTATTTTCGTGTAATATATACACGCATGCGGTATCAGTGTCCATTTTCAAAGCCAAAACAATACTTGCAAACAATAATAAGAGTAAAACGAGCAAAACAATATTCGATAGAAACAAAGTCATGATATGACAAGTGACTTGAAGTGACAACTCACATTATGTCAATGTCAGTTGTCACTTCAAGTCTTTTTTTTAATAATCGATTTATATTAGATTAAAAATCGAATTTAATGACCAACTACGATACTTTTGTTTTCCAATTATATGGATAAAACATGTTTGAGTGAATGTACGTGATTACAAATAACAGCTTTAATTGACTGTAGACTCTAAACTCTTATAAGAATGAGGAGGACTTAGTAAAACTTAAAAAATAACAATTAGAATCGATTTATAAATTATTATTTTACAAATGGCAACACCGTGAAGGTCGAGTACTGTCAATATGTCGAAGAATAAAACAATTTCAGTACTTTTTAAATACACTATTCGTGGGCGCAACTTGATACAAAAAGTTAGAATAAATAAGCGTCTAAAAACAAAACATGATTTTTGATTAAGTTGTTTCTTTTCGAGCATCGTGTCCACGCCAAGCCGAGAATGGACAATTTCCTTTACATATTTCTAGAATGTATATACTGGGGGGAGTTAGAATGTTATATTTTAGAAAATAGGGTTTCCAGCTGTCGGTTTGATCAATGCTAGCCAAGATTCGAATTAATTTCTTTTGTAGGGTAAAGAGTGTTAGTAAATCTGTACTATTCCCCCAGAGAGTTACGCCGTAGCTAAGCCATACATTGGCATACGCATGGTAGGTGCTGTGGGCAGTTTGTAAATTAGTTGTCTTTTTAATTTCGCGGAGAGCGTTTGAGAATTTTGAAATTTTAGAACGGGTATTTTGTATTTGTGTTTTCCAGTTGATGTGTTTATCTATTGTAAGTCCGAGTAGTGTATATTCATCAACAGTTTCTAATTTTGAGCCATTAAAGGTGAAGTTTAAGTGTAGAGGAGCTTTTTGATAAGGGTGGAAAGTCATTAATTTCGTTTTTGTATAGTTAATTTCTAAATTATGTGAGGTCATCCAGTTACATGTTGTTGTGAGTATGGAGCTAAGTTTTGCTTCTATGTTTGTGTTGTTTTGACATGAGACTAATAAAGATATGTCGTCCGCGAATAACACACATGGCCCCTCTATTGTTTCCGGTAAGTCATAAACAAGGTAAGGTAAGGTATAAACGTGGAATAATAGGCACTCTATGACACTTCCTTGGGGTATAGAGGCGTTGGTTATTTTGCTCTTAGATCGTATTTTTTCTATTTCTCTACTATTGTGGTTAAAGTATTCGATTTCAACTATTTGTTCTCTATTTTTTAAATATGACGTGAGCCATTCATGGGCTGTCCCGCGGATTCCGATTCCATACAGTTTATTAAGCAGTAATTTGAATTGTACCTTGTCGTACGCTTTGGTCATGTCCAGTAGTATTCCTACGGCATATTTCTTGTCATTTATAATGTTAAGGGTGGGTTTCTTGGATATATTTATAGACAGCTAATGTGGTGGAACGATTTTTCCGAAAACCGTTCTGACAGTCGCTCAATATGTTAAACTTTTCGCAAAAGGTACCTATATATTCGATCACACATAGCTTTTTCGAAAATCTTGGAGGCTGAGGGCAAGAGAGCTATTGGACGATAAATTATTAGGATCTGTTTTTGTATTATTTTTGTGGATTGGTTTAATTAATGATTTCTTTAACAATTCGGGGAAAGTGCCTTCTGTAAAAGACTGATTTAATAGTAGATAAAAAGGTAAGGTGAGTTCATTTGCACATTCTTTCAATAACTTCGGTGGAATTTTGTCTAAGCCGTGACTTTGCTTATTTTTTAGATTTTTGAGTAATTTGTTTACCTACTTCCCAAGCTTCTACTGGGCTGAGGAAAATGGTGTTCTCCGTGGGATTTAGTATTGGCATGTCGTGCAGTGCACTGCCAGATGGATTGTTACCGTTTTCCCCTATAGACGCAAAGAAGTCATTAAAAATGTTCGCAATTTGTTTGGGTTCGCATATTATAGTATTATTGTGTTGTAATTGTATGTTATATTTTTCCTTTTTTCGAAGTTTTGCTAGGCGATTGTAGTGTTCCATTGGGTGACAATTGAGAAGGGAACAAGTTTGGAGCTCAGCAGGCTTTTCAGATTTTAATCCCTTGGATGTCCT
This sequence comes from Eremobia ochroleuca, assembly GCA_949629135.1. Classification (NCBI taxonomy): domain Eukaryota; kingdom Metazoa; phylum Arthropoda; class Insecta; order Lepidoptera; family Noctuidae; genus Eremobia; species Eremobia ochroleuca. The sequence continues at coordinate 21,855,872 of OX451385.1, read as the reverse complement.
CTTGCTTTTTGGTTGGCTGAAGATTGGGAACTAGTTCGTAATGACGTCATAATCTGTTGAGTGGCTTGTTCGGACGACTCAGAGATTGGTTGTTGTCCGGTGAGAGTTGTTGCGATTTCGGAGATGTATGGCATTTCCTCTAGAAGAGCCTGTTGAGGTTCTCCCTGAACATCTCTTAAAATATTACTTGTTCCTGCCATTATTAAAGATAATCCAATGCCTGTTAAGATGGTTCCTATATGTGTCTTATGGACTTTAAGTATTTCAAGTATAGATTCTAAATCGTGATAGTACTCCCCTGGGTAGAGAAAAGAAGTGAGAATAATGAGAAACTTACAAAAGTGACATTTAACTACTCAATTCTTTAAACGAAATAGTATTGTTTTTTTTTTTTTACAGAATGGTTTTACAAAGTCAATTTTAGTTAAAACTTCTAAATTCCAGATATCCTACCTACGTAAATACACGGGGACTATGGAAATCCCTTCGAAACGACTAATCGATTCCATTAGTCCCTACCCAACGCGTTCAACCCCGTCATTTATCGGACCAGTCATCGGCAAATGTGAACGAACCATCAAGTACTTAAAAGTATAAATGAATTAAAATATGGAAATGTATATTTTATTCCATATTCCCTAGACAGTCTGCGTCTTAGTTATTAATTCGGCAAAATTGTGCAAATGGCGGTGCTGCATTCCAATTTAGTTTGTCTGGTTTAGTGTACTTAAAACTTAGATGTTTGGTCTAGCCAGACCATTTCTCTATTCATTACAGAAATAAAAAATGGTGGTCATATATCATCGAGAAAGTTGCACAATTTTAATTATGGGCTAAGAAATGAAAATTAGTTAAATTGCAGCGTGAATCGTTCGTCTGTATCGCTGTGGTAACATTTTTTGTAGGACATTACCAAATCACCTCACTTGTCAAACGGATTGCTGATCATATAAGGTTGCTTTCTCGTAATCGGCCTTTTTTAACACTGATCATGATAACATCTTCTTTATGAAAAGCAGTCTTAGAGATTTCTTTTGTTGTCGTGCTCGAAGCGAACATCAAAACTTTAGTAATAACAATAGCATTTTATTTAGTATAATTCACAAAATTCAATAGATGACAGGAATTTCATAAAACACGCATGATCTGTGCCTATTTTGTTATTAAGCATTTTACTGAAAAACAGATTCCGTTATATGCTTATGATATTTGGATTTTTGGTGGAAATATTTACTGAATTGCCGAAATATGAAATTTGCTAGTCACGATCGCAGCTGGTTGGTGGTAAAGGCGGCTGACTGACTACGCAGGATAGCCATCCTGGCCAACCAGCTGCTTGGCTAATTTTTGTATTTTGTTGTTTGTTATTAAAATGAACGTTGAAAAATAGGAATACAATCGTTCCTGAACCAAACTGTGCATTTTATTCATTTTAACTGTTCGACGGTTTCGAAAAAATAATGATTATGTTGTTTGTTATTAAAATGAACGTTGAATTTTTGTAATTTTCACAACTGATATGAAAATACTGCACACAACTAATAAATACCTAGTCACAAAATAGCATTAAATCTTTCCTGAACCAAACTGTGAATTTTATTATAGTATTTTAACTGTTTGACGGTTTCGAAAAATTATAACTTGCGACATTTAATATGAATCTGATTTTATCACACATAAAAGTTAAAAATTGGTAGTGTGATATAAAGTGTTGTTACTCGACACAAACTCATAAAGACCACTGTTTAACATCATTTATTTCGTAAACTCTTTCTGTTTCGAGGTCCTTATAGATTATTCGTGTGACAGTGCCTCGCTGATGTGACTATCGTCACGTTTAGCACTTTGAAATCCTCATGAAGATTTAACCAAAACTCAGCTTTTATTTCAATTAACCCATGAAGGACACTGAACTTAAACCAATGTTTAACACATTGAACGCCGTGGTAGTCACCAGTGAGCAACAGCAATTATTTTTTTAATTATTTGCATAATAATAATAAATAATTATTTAGACTATTTTGAACCGTATGAGCCAGTGAAATATAATGGGTAAAATTTGTCGAAATCGCGAATCGGCGCCAGCTCAGATGGAAAGTATAGTGTGGTCACCGGTGACCACCACGGCGTTCAATGTGTTAAGAATGAAGAAGTTTTATTCATTGTTATCACGTCTGGGTGTGTGTAGTGCTCCAGAAAGTTTTAAGCCGTTTACGGGCTTTTGAACTGTCAATGAGTCGGTTAGTTATTCAGAAAGTTAAAAGTCCATTCTATGCCTATTCCAAAACGTAGATCTCTATAACAGATTTCAAGCAATATAAAGTACCGTCAAAATACTTCACCTCAGCTATTCGTTACCTACCTCTCCTTAACAGTTTAGTGTTTATTACTGTTAATATTCCATAATTAGGAAGAAGACAGGCCTGTTAGTCTAGTGGTCAGTGGCCCTGACTGCTATACATAAGGTCGTGGGTTCGATTCCCACCCAGGACAAATGTTTGTGTGATGAGCACGATCATTTGTTCTGTGTCTGGGTGTAATTTATCTATAATATGTATGTATTTAGAAATATATATGTATGTTTATCAGTTGTCTAGTACCCATAGCACAAGCTCTGCTTAGTTTGGGACTAGATGGCGTTGTGTGAAAGTTGTGGAATATTATTAATATTATTATTATTATTATTATTATTATTATAATGCAATGTACAATATCCAATCGAAACAAATAGGATTCGGACGTATTGATGTTAATTAAATTATAGTCGGCAGGTACGTATTGATTAGAGAAAAATGTAATGGTATTTAGTGTTTTTTAGTTTTATAGCTTTTGGAAAAAACGCAAACGATTAGAAAAAAAAAATATAACAAACAAACAACAATCTACTCGGCCTATCGCAGTCAACTACTGGACGTAGGCTTCCTCTATGAGAATCTGAATCAGCAAATGTATCAGACTATGGTCTCCATGCAATTTCCTTCCATACAATAATCTTTTTTCTTGTAAAAAGGCACCTCCATAAGAATCATATTGTTCTAGCCCTTTTATTCAGTACAAAGGCGTCAATAATAGTGCTATTGTTACTTTCTCATTGCGAACTAAAAAATGCTTTCTACGGAAGTTACTTCCTTCGTGTGTTGTATGTACCTTTTATTACGTATCACGGAGTTGTAGGTCCGTATATCATATGGGTTATTACAATTTTTCAATCTCATGAACATGCACTCATGCTCACTCCCTACTTCTTAGCGTTTTGATGGCAAAAATTACACGAAAAAATGCTTAACCTTTTTAGAAAATCGAAATCAAAAGTCATTTATTCAAACTAGGCTGAGAATCAGCACTTTTCGAACTTCAAAATTACAAAAGACAGTCCCCCAAAACGCCCGCCCTTCACCACTTCCTAGTGCTTTCGCTGGGAAGAAGAAGTGGCGCAACAAACTCCCCACCAGCACAGCTGTCTGTTCAGTTAGAAAATACTTGACTGAATACAATACAAGGTATGCAAAGTAATTAACATTACAAGACACAGAACACTAAATTAAATTATTTGCCATATAAATGTCAGCTAGCAACGCCAATATACCAAGAAATACAATAAAAAACTATACGTACTCAAGCAAAAATTAATAAATGAAAATTAAATAAAAGCCTCCAGGTATAAGGTGCGTGACCGCTAACATATTTATGCAATGCTGGGTTCTGTTTACATAGCTGTCGCTTGAAGTCACAAATGATAAACTAGGACCATCGAAGGAAACTAAATAAACAAGTTATTACTAATGACAACAATAATAAAACCATGGTCAGCAAGACGACCAGTCACCACAAGCAGCACGCAAAGAGCAGCCATTACCCCCCCCCGCCATTAGATTGGTTTTAACAGGATTTTTTATTAATTTCAGGATCTCGTAAGAAACCGGCTGGTTCTTATCGATTCTGTAAAAAATTCACCGTGAAATCATAAGTGAAGTGAGCTTGAAGTGACCAGTGTCAATAGTGTTAATCCCTAATGACAGCTCACTCCACGCTCACTTCACCCAAGTTTTCACCGTGAGATGGTTACAGAATCTCAAGGCTGGCCTTAAAATGTACGCTCCAACATTCTATTGAAACGTTCGACTAGCATTGTATGTAATCGTTTACATAAACCTACTACACAAAATAATACATAGACATGACTGGTTAACATATTTAGTGGTACATGTACCGAAACACGTTGGTAAACACGGCGGCATAACAATTTCCATGTTACGGCTCCCATTCTATTTGCAACCAAACATTTAATTTGCAAAATGAGCTTTCATTCCGTACGAAATGACGGTAGACTGTTGTTTAGTAGAGGTAACAAATTGTGAGGGAACATGTTTAATAATGAGCTCATGTTTCGATATATTTGGGAAACTGCAAATGTACTCAGTAGCATGTGACCCAAAAGGGCACTTATCACACAGAGTGGGAGGAATATCGTATCACGGAAAAAGGAACATAGCATTAAAATACGAAAACAGAATTTAATTAGTTTGCATATAAAAAAGCCTTGACAACAGCGAGCGTCATAATATTTTAGACAAGCTAAGCAAGTTTTGGATTCTGATATAAAACAAACTAAAATCATTTTTACCTACCTTAAGCCGAATTTACATTACGAAACTAGTTGCGTATTATTAGTTTTATGACATTAGTTTCACTGATAGTTTCACGTGTAAATAGACAATGTCATCGTGCATGCATTCGTTTCAAGCTAGTTTAAACAAGCTATTCTACAAGTGAATCAGTAAAGCTTATGTGATTAAAAACTAATATTGCGCTACTTGTTTCGTAATGTAAATTCGGCTTTACTTCGTTTCAAAACATATTCAGCTTCATAAATTGTTGAATACAAAGAGGACAAAAATAAGTTATTCTTTCCGTACATTGTCGTGTTATCATGTTATTTCGTTATCCAATTGCTACTTGGGTCTAGAAGAAACTTACGCGGGCCCTATGTTTAAGTGATTGGCACTTCGCTCAGCCTTTCAGCTTTTATATCAACGAAATATTGAACAAGATACATTTTCAAGGATTTGGAATGCTTGTCATTGTGCTAGATTGACTGATCTGGTGTCAGCAAGAGAAATAAGATTAGGTTTAATATTTTGTCACTTGCACCTCGTATTGCAAGTGACAAAATATTTTGAATGTGTTAATTTTTAGAGTTATATGTGTATAAATTCATTGCAAGTTTCCTCCTTGCTCCGAAATGAAATTCGATTCGTCGCACGATCACGGAGCATTCAGTTAACAGAATGTGTATGGACTAAATTAGGCCGGTTACAAACGTACGATATCTACTTGAATATAAAAAAAAACACTACCACAGTCAAAACTCAATCAGTCAGTCAATCAGTCAAGTCAGTCTTAAAATAAAATAACACGACATGTGTATTACATATTATGACATAGAGAGAGATGTAGACATATGTCTATATGTCTCTGCCTAATCCTTCGAGGAATACAGAAATACAATACACCATGTCGTGTTATTTTATTTTAAAATTGACTTGACTGACTGACTGACTGACTGACTTTTGACTGTGATGTTTTTTTTTTTTATATTCAAGTATCGTACGTTTGTATAATAGTAGGTACATTCACAAAAAAAAAGAGAATAGAGATGGTCAAGGTTATTTTAAAATCGTAAGAAAATAGCAATGCACCTTCACACCTGTATAGCTAAGTCAGGTTTTATAGCAATATGTAATAAAACTGTATAACTTTAAATCACTGTATCCGTTTCATTTATTATTATTTCATTTTTGACGACATTATTACGAGCCACGAGCGACATAATTTAGAACTAAAATCTTCAATCTGGCGTATCATTTCACGCTGTTTCACATAACCTGTAATCGTTGACCCAGTGCATTGATAAATGGAAAACGTTTATGCTATTCTGCGGGTAAAAGTTTAATTATGGAAAATCGCTAAAAGTTGTTTAGACGTTTTACGTAACAGTGCTGTTTTGCAAAACAGCTAGCAGCTAGCGGCTATGTAAAACATCGGTTTCAACCATCCATCTGCGACATAATATTATATATTATTATAATGAAGTTAAAAGGAAACTATCAAATCTAAGTAGGATTCAACCGACTACATTTGCGGTTAGAACGTATCGAGTGATACTCGACTACGTTTGCGTTTGGAATGTATGGGAGAACATGTTTTTCAACTACAATGTTATGTTTGTTCTTGGAATAAATTCATTTCAACTATCTCTTTGTTGTGAGTGGTCCGACACGCACTTAGCCGTTTTTTTTTTAAATATTAAATGTTTGTTTTGCAAGGTGCTTTAGACATTTTAAATGTTACCAGCAGTAATAATTCATATTATATCATGATTCGAATAGTGACATAATCGAATCGGGAAAAATGTTAATCGATTTTAATATTCGTTGAGCTATCGAAACATCGGATGTGAGATAGATGCAATTTATAGCACATTCAATATTTTAATGGAAATATTGTTTTCTACCTGGATTTCTATGAGTTGAGTTAGGGTGGGTATCTACTGTTTTTACACTGTCGTGTTTTTCATAGCGTTCCCTAGAATTCTGACCGGATCGTGAATACGATTGAATATTATTCAATTATGTGGTATATTATATAACGTTGAGATGTGAGTAGAAGTAGGAGAATTTTAACTTGTAAATATTATTCTTCACATTAGATTAAATCATTATATAATTTATACATACACTGATATTTTCTTACTATTTTAATTATTGTGAATGTGAAGACAGTGTGGATAATTTTTGTTTTTTTTCCTGTATTAGGTTTTATCATGGTGTATGAAATATCTTTTCTCAGGTACTGTTCGTCAAATAGTTGAGCTCCTTATTAAGTTTTTGAGTTGAGCTGCACGATTATAGACAAATACGTGTACTGAGTGCACAGGTCCCTTAAAACAGTGTGGTTCTTTCAGACATCAATCTACATGGTCTTCACATGATGTGACCAAGATTATGTCTGGACTTTATAAGAGAGTGTGGACCTCTGTTTGTGTCAGCCTTTCTTCAGAAAGTAATCAGATAGAAAACGACGTCCTCATTTAGCTTATAAAATATGATTGACGTGTAAAATTGTTTGTGCAAACCTACTTACAGAAATTAAATCATTTGTCAAAGTCAAAGAGTCAAAGTCATTTATTGAAATAACCAATGTTTTTATCGTATTTCTTATTCTAGATTAAAGTTCCTGTTCCAGGTATGACGGAAACATACCAAGTAATTTGTCAACTTATTGCGTCTTCATTCTTGCAAATCAGTATACTTCTTGTTTGATTTTCTTTACGCCATCGCAGTAAGAAATGGTACAGGAAAAATATTCCGAGTTTGAAGTACAGAATAACCGAATAACGAGTTTGGATCTAAGATAGGACATCCGCGTTTTAAATGACTATCTAGATCATATAACATCGCATGTTGATTATTTAGATACTTTTTCTAACAAATAGGTATCAAATATAATAAGGTTTTAATTATAAGTACAATCCAGCGTTGGGGATTTGTATCTCATACAGTCTTAAACATTATGCTGAGCGTTGGCCGTTTCGCGTGGATGCGACGTATATTTTCCCCCAATCTTTTTCTGCATCATGTTTACCGCAAATATATGTATTTTCTTTCTTTTCTTTCTATCAAGTGTTCAAAATCAACATTTTTATTCAATATTATCTACAGCTAATTCTTTTTCAGGAACAAGGTAATTGTACCATTTAATGTAGTGATTATTTTCTCAATCGTAACATGACCTTCACAAATATAATTACAAGGGCGGTGCTAACTGATAATTGGATTTACGAAACTTCGATGCCTCGAATTTGTCGTAGGAACCGGGATCGGTGACGCAGTCCATTCATCGTGCGACTCAGTCGACAGTGAAAAAGCAATTTGCAGGGCCGATCAGATCCATCCTGCATATTGGACGTGAATTTGTGATAGCGTGTAGTGTGTAACAATAAGCACCTATATTAAGTACCTAGATTACATACATAGCCTAGTTCGAGGCTTAGAGCAAACAGATGTTGGTTTAAGGCAGTCTCTAAATATACGCAGTACTGACAAGACGTGTTTTATTTCAACACTACGAGTATAACCACGTTCCTTTACAAGCTCCTTGTGTTCGATTTGGACAGTAGGTGTTTTTTTTTATCGTTTCCGTCATTTAAAGAGGAATTTTAGAAGAATTCATTGAACAGTCAGTTCGACAGTCTACCTTTGTGATCTACAATGCGCAAAAAAATCGTATTCCGTTTCCCGTTTCCACAAAATGCACACAAATAATTCTAGAACAAGTCCACACTACATCCAAGTGCTATTGATCACTAGCTTACCGCATTTTCACCCCAACTATCGAATCCAATTTAAAGTTTACACTGGAACCTTAACAAGAAGAATACCGAACAAGCGAGCCGAGCCGTGCTAATAAAGTTATGTTAACTAGATCGCCCCCGTACACTACGCGATTCGAATTCATATGTATTGGGTTGTTGCATAATTTTTTTCCCACTTTGAAACAAAACTCACAATATTCTTAAATTTCTTTACATAAACAATTAATCGACAATATAATCACCTTTATTATCGAGAACATGTAGCCATCTGCTAGGCAAAGTTTCAATACCTTTAGCCCAGAAAAAAGGTGGCTGAGAGGCAAAGAAACAGGAAAGGTCATTTTTTAAGTCGTCAGAATTTTCAAATTTCTTTTTACGAAGAAGCTGCTTTAAAGTCCGGAAAAGATGGAAGTCGGATGGTGCTAGGTCAGGGCTATAAGGTAGGTGAGGAATCGTAGTCCAGCCGAACCTCTCTAGAATTACAGGGGTTATTAGCCACATGTGGTCTCGCGTTATCATGAAGTAATGATACTTCAAGACGTTTTCGCCGTCTTTCTTTAAGAACGTTCGGCATTAATATTCTGATTGTCGTCAAGTAACTCCCAAAACAACATTTCTTTAGAATCCCAGAAAACTGACAGACGTTTTTGACCATGCAAAGTGCTTTTTGGCTTTGTTGGTGGTTGTTTATCGGCAGGTATCCAAAAGGCCTTTCGTGTATCGATTTCATACAAGATCCAGGATTCGTCGCCGGTGATAATCGACTAGAGAAAACTCTTCCTTTGCGGGCGCAACAGCAGACTTTCACAAATGCTGACACGTACTGCACGTTGAGCATCGGTCAAAGCGTGAGGCGTCCATCTTGACAAAACTTTACGGTAACCCATGGACTGCCGATGGCGATCTATGGTACTGTAGTGATATTTTAAAGTTTTCTCTAAATCTCTGAAGCTAGAATCCGGATGCAACTCAAGCTCGCGCCGCAACGCTTCTTCGTCAAAAGTGATGAGTCGACCAGTATGAGGAATATCTTTTAGACTTGTGTCTCCTTTATCAAAGCATTAAAACCAATTTCGTGCTGTGCGATCGGTAGTAGTATTTGAGCCAAAAGCGGTGTTGATATTATTTGCCGTTTCCCTCGAACTGGTTCCCAATTTGTGTTCGTATAAGTATATCGCTCGAAGATGTTGTTGATCCATTTTTTAAATTTTTACTGAATCTCAGTAACAAGCCACCGCCTTATATACCCTACACGAAAGATACGAGAACATTCTACCACATCCTAGACTTATTCTAGAAAAATCCTAAGACTCCTGGAAATATCAAGGAAATTTAGAAGTGGGAAAATAATTATGCAACAACCCAATACAAAACCTGCAATGTTTGCCGAACTCATAATGTATTTTATTTATTGTTCAAAGTATTATTTTTTCAAGTGAAAGTGTAAATGGAACAGGGTTTGTGTAATTTATGGAACTCCCTGTTCGATTCTGTAGACATTTAGCTACAATTGCCTTTTGTATGCATGGTACACAAAAGTTGCAGAAACATGGAAACATGTTGCTGGCAACACACGTAATATTGCAGTGTTGAAAAGGTTGACTGTATTGAGAAAAATGTCATTGTTTCTGATAAATAACATTCAATGATGCTTGAAATGTTGTTACGAGGTACCGAGGCCTATGTCATAAAGGTGGATTAACGGTCAAGACAGGCACGTAACTTAGTCAGCCAGCTTTGTGAAAGCTATATTCAAATTAGCCAATCCTTGTACCGACCGTACCGTTGAGTACCCACGTCGCAGGTTGCAACCAGCTTACATTGTTACAGAGAGCTCTTGGCAGATTATAACAGTAGAATAGAATAGAATACTCTTTATTATGTACACCATATAAATTACAGACATAAATATAGAACGTTTAGTCGACATTTGACAGATTCAACTTTTGACATCATAGTCTACATATGACAGATTCTATATTTGGCAGATTCTACATTTGACAGATTTTGAAAAAAGTGAGACAAGCAAAGAACATTGTGGCATCAAAAATAATACTATTATATAGTAATCATTAGATTTATTGATAAGCATAATTTGATTTTATAACTAGTATTAAATGTTGTGTAATATTTAGCAAGTAATATTTTTCGAAACAGTCACAATTACCAAATTAACGTCAAAATTATGTTTTTGTTAACATAATTACGTGTAAAGAATCACAGTGAAAACATTCGAAAGCTAATAATTAACAGGCAACAACCATTTTTATCACATTAATTATTACTATTATTTTGTAACAGTTAGTTACCTAGGTATTTAAGCAATCACATTGAAAAATAAAAGGAAAAGTGGTACTTTTTAGTAAGTAAATAAAGATTAAAAATAAAAATTACAGGAGTAATTGTATGTAAGTGATTTTCTTAAAAAAACCTTCGACCGATATTTCATCGCTTTGAAGTTTCTTGACCATTTTGCTGTATTTTTTGTCAAAATTAATGTCGCGGTATCGGCGACGATTTTTGCGCACAGAATGGAAGTAGCTATTACGGAGCCTAATACTGCAGTGGTGGGCTTCTTTACGCAACTTTTGGATAAAATTGAACAGGCTTGGTTGCTTTGGGATTAGGACGTTAATTCTGTGATGCCATCCTTCTAATGCATTGTTCGTTCGATGACGTTGGTTGGCACAACTTAAAATTGAAGGACTCAAACGGGACCATTGCCTCTTGTAATAATTTCTGAACTCTTGCATTTTATCGGTATGAACAGATTCTATTTTGTCCAAAATCAATTGACGCCCCTCTGAAATGTACTAAGCTGGTAGTAAAGGTAGAATAGCAGCCATTCTTATAATTCGTCTTTCTTCACTGGTCCTATTTACCTTTATTTCATTGGCTTTCTTCCACACAGCTCTTTGATAGTGGTAGTAGCATCCACTTACTTTTGATTCCGGGAAAACTGATCTTACAGCATTCATAATGCCTACTTCGTAGTCGCATTTGAAATTACGGATACTAAAATCTAAATTTTTAATTATTTCAAATAGTCGAATGTATGTAGCTTGGGATTTATTTGGCAGTAACGCGTATAACACGGGGACTATATTAGTTGAGTTTGTATCAGAATTTAGGTCTATGTGGAGAGTAAAAAGTTGACAGAATGGCTTGGGAGCACTTTTAAATGTACCATCACCGAAGCAATACCTTGCCCTGCGCAAAATTTTTTTCGATAATTTAGTCATAAAGACCAATATTTTCTCTTCTGTACCTTCTTCAATAACCAGGAAATTCTCACCTAGGGCTTTGGGAATAAACACATCTTCAATTTTATTAAATGACAATCGTTCTGCGCCCAAATACTTTTTTCTTGCATTATAAAAGCTATCTTTTTTGTCGTGAAAGATCGGGATTCTGCTCGATCCGGCCATTGCCGCGTCGGTACTGTCAAAATTTGTTCAAAAATCATTTTAATTGGACCCCAGTTTTTACAAACTTCCCTCTTCATCATGTTAGTTTTTATAAATAACACGTAACTACTTTGATCTTTATTCACTCGTTTGATTTTGTTAAAACGGTATCCTTTGTACAAGATTGAGTTAAAACCTTTTTTGTTTTTTTCAACAACAAATTCCTTTTCTTCCTCCATATCATGAAAAAGACATACAGAAAGGTACGTACCAAACTTTAAGAATTATCAGAAAAACACAAAAACTGAACTAGATTAGCAGTCACAGAAAGAGATCGATCAGATATTTGTCCGTTTTGCTATGTGTAGTGAATACTGCTACGGTCGATTATAATAATTATTATATTTTTAATTTCAAAAATGTCTTTGCATCATTACAAATTCAATTTTAATGTACACACATATTTGAGAAAAAACAAAAGAATAATAAAAATAGAAAAGATAAAATAATAATTTAAAGAGTGTAAAGAGGTTATGTAGTCCTAGGTCACATTGTTACGCCGGGTTGGCGCCCCTGTCTCCGTACAAATATATATAACATATATATTTATATATATAAATCAAAGTCAGGTTAGTTACACCATTTAAAACTCAAGAACGGCTGGACCGATTTTTACAAAATTTGATTCTTTGGATTTGTCACCGCCCTGAATAGCAGAAAACTAGAAAAAAAATGAGAAGACATTAATTTTCTTATACTTTTTGTATGGAACGGCTTTAACGAATCTTAAACTTGAACGAAAAATATTACTTGCTAAATATTACACAACATTTAATACTAGTTATAAAATCAAATTATGCTTATCAATAAATATAATGATTACTATATAATAGTATTAATTTTGATGCCATAATGTTCTTTGCTTGTCTCAATTTTTTCAAAATCTGTCAAATGTAGAATCCGTCAAATATAGAATCTGTCATATGTGGAATCTATCATATGTAGACTATGATGTCAAAAGTAGAATCTGTCAAATGTCGACTAAACGATATAGAAATTTTACAAATTTTACAGTAAGTGTTTTGTGTCTGAAATACCATGGTCCGTGTGTACATGTAAATAAACCCCATGTTATCTATGTAATAAAATAGTAACGAAGAATTTTTATCGTTGGTCTATCTGTATGTTCTGGATTGGCGCAAAATTGAGATTGGCTGATCAGATTTGGATGAATATTGGCACACAGATAGTTTATAACCTGGATTAACCCATAGTATACATGCCAGTGGATCGATTCCGAGGGATATATATCCACGCGGGTGAAGTTGCTGGCAACAACTAGTTGTTCATAAGCGGTATTTATTCTTATTTCATATCGGCAATGAAGTTTTAATCCTAAGAAAGGGGTAAAGATAACATCACCGGAAATGTATTTATTTTAAGGGCAGACATGGTAAATTTTCTTACCGTATACAAGCGCCGTAACCTGAAAACCAGACTTTCAAAGTTAATAATAACATTCAGGTAAAAATTTGCAGGAGTATATTAACCTAAAAAAATAACCTATTAACCTGATTAGTAAAAATGAAGAATATCGGAACATAAACATTTTGAAACAATCTGACCCGGATCTGTCATAACATTGTGATGTTAACCAGCTAATTCGGACATGTACCGGCTGTTTAACTATTGTTGTAAATGAATCAATGCCGTCGGGATAAGTCTGAGTAATGTCGTAATTTTATCGTTTCTACTTAATTTACTTTTCAGTAACAGAAAAACCAGCTTGCTGTGCATATATTGGGTTTCTAGATTCCTAGATTATTTTACAAATAGTTATTCTGGACTAATTGTTTCTATTAGAAGTTACTTTCTCTGATTTCTTATAAGAGTTTCAGCTTTGGGTCTTACAAATATTGGTTCCATGCTCAGTTACTGCGCTTTTTCGTCGTTTATTCAAATTAGTCTGAGAATCAATACTTTTTGCAGGTTAAAAGTTAGAAAAGACAACCCCAAAACGTCAGACCATTACCAGTTCCTAGTGTTTTAACGGAAAAGATATGACGCAACAAAAAGTCTAGCAACAAGCCTATTGCCAAAAGTACTTCATCTAAAGTTAAGCATCAAACACAAACAAACTGAATAAATATGGCCCATCCTATTTAAATAACTAGGTACTGAGCAAATTCGGTAGATACTAATAAATTGCTCCGAGGACTGAGACAAGCGCCTTAGCGAAATAAGTCTTCGAACTCTCTATTCCCAGGTGAACTGTACACCCAAAAATCTCAGTTTGAACCTTGGACATGGAGTTGTACCCGGGGTTAGTTACATCGGGCCGCTGTACTGTGACATGGGTCTAAATAACACATTGGCGGACTCAATCCTAACAGATTTTAGAACAACTGTTTTGATTGCAGAGTTAACACAAGACGAGGTTAGACGAGGTTTGCCATCTTCTATCTTTCCCTTTATTTCAATAGGACTGATTTTTCAATCGACAGATAATTTTTATTCCTGGAGTAAAATTGACGTCTGACAAATTTTGTATGGAAGAACTGTAAAAAAATACAGCAGCCCGTTATTAGAGTGTTTGGAAAAGCTTCTTTAATTCCATTGATAAGCGCCATCTCATAATTGCATTTAACGGCCACCATGTCTATTTCAAAATGCTACTTGATGAGGCCAAATAAGCGTCGATAGCGACCGCAACAACGTCTCAGTGTCTGGGAAAAATAGTCGTCGCTCGAGATCGACGCAACTACCGCGGCCGGTGTCCTCACAGCGCTCACAGTGGGGCTGGGTACCGGATGCTGCAAGGCGGAGTTGAGCGAAGAGTCCTGAGATGGTGGGCGTGCTCGATGTCGTCAACATTTTCTAATTTTCAATTATTTGTTCTGTTTTATTGAAGGTGACATAACAGATGTCCACCTCTGGTTTCGCAATTTTTGATGGAAGTTTATTCATCCCAAATAATCAAGATATCATTTAAAAAAGTTCAATTAACTATAATAAATTATTATTATAGTTCATTGTACTTATTTTAGGTTTGGTTTCTAGGTTCCCACATTAAATATAAAAACTGCTTCTAAAAATTAATTTAACTGAAAATTATGACAATGACGTGACGTTTTGACGTTAGTGTTGTCAGCTTCGCGTTATTATCATCAAGAATATTATATTATCATTTAAATGTATCTTAGGGCTTAAAAATTGTAAATGTCTCTTAACAATTAATGTAAATATAATTAATCTCTTATCTTAACTATTTATTACCATTAGCTAAAAAAAAATGTTCTTTCAATTTTATTCATCTACAACTCCGCGTGATATCAAATCTCAAAATGTCTACATTATTCGTACTATAAAACTTACCCACCACATCAACATACAACTTTTACTCCCGAAGCCTACTTCGCCGACCTATATCGAACACGACTTAAGCCGTAAAATATCTCAAGAGGTGGGTAAGCAGAGTTTCACGTCGTCAGCGAAACGTGAGCTACGGGCGAAACGTGCCGTCCGCCCGGACATCGCGCACTTGTTGGCAATGCACTTTCGATGCAGCTTTGTAGACGGAAAAATTGAATCCTTCCATAATTTTATCAACTTTGGATAGATGTCAATTATGATTTACTGGAGAACAAGGTTTGTGAAGGTTTGTGTCAGCTAGATTATGTATCTATCTGAAAAAAAAAAAAAAAAAAACTATAGAAGAATATGGTGTTCTGAGGTAGTTTCCGGTCCATGAAAAAATGAGTTGTAATAACCACTACGGCATTATATTGACTAAAGTCAATAAACAATCTAACTTGTTCTGTAAAAAGATTCACTTTCGGATTGTACTAGACTAGGATTACTTTCGACATAAATGCAAGACTACTTTCCTTACACAAAATGTTGGTTTAGAAGCGTAAAATCCGAACTTCGAATCGATTCCCGATTTCCACAAAAATAAATGAAATGGTTTTAGCTCATTTAGATCGTAATACCATCCGTGTGTAGGCGTGATTGGCGATGCATAAATTGTACACTTGTCGTGCCAAATGTTGATTTGTCGACGCTAAGCCGATACGACGTTAATGCCGATTTGGATTCAATACTGACGTAATTTTGAAATGGGTCAGCGTTAAATTCGATGCTATACTATTTTCTATTGCTAGAAAACGACAAAATCTATTTAATAGTGAGCTGTAGTTTTTTGTAAAATTACTATTACTTTCCATTTACAATACTAAACACAAGAACAATTCAAGTTAATTAATTGCTATATCTTAGAGAAAGAAACGTTACATTATAATAGATATTGCTAAAAGAGTGTACTGAAACTAGCACCGAAATCAAGTAAGTAGGACTATTTTATTATTTACAAAGAACATCATTGTTTATGTTACTGAAGAGAATTATTAGGGACTCTGCTTTTTATAGCAATGACTGCCTGAATACTCCAACGATTAGGGCAAAATTCTCTAGGAGGTTACACATCCGTAGGATCCGTCTCCATTGAAAGAAGTATTGCAATATGGTAAGTAATATGATTTTGTTAACTCCGTGTAAAACTATCGATTTTTATGGTCGATCGATATCGGTTATACTGTCGATTGATATTGGTTATACTGTCGATTGATATCGGTTATACTTTCGATTTGACGTAAAAACGTTATTGTGGTCGCTGGACAGTTGAATGCTTGCTCGTTGAGATGCTAAAAGCTTGCCCACTACTTAATGCACCGGCTTGGTGATAGCTTTTAGTGACGAGTCTCCTTTGTTGCAGAAGGCAGACGTCTTGAATGTTGTCTTCTTCAATTGTCTTTTACCCATTTATATTTAAGCGCCATTTACATCTAAAATAACAAGTTTTTGTCAAACATTTACAAGTTCAATCACTGATCTTTGCTGTCAGAATTACATTGGGTTAGGACAATATTTAATATCAATAAATATTTATATTGGGTTGGAAATAATTATTTATATTAATATTATTAAACTTTTTGGTTGGAAGTCAAATATATAAATAACTAAATATATTATATAAATAATGAATTTCCTCTTCAGAAGTGTGGAGCCAAAAAAATTATTATTGTTCTTGAAGTTCTAGCAGTTTATATTTGGATAATCATCGCTTGTCATCTTGAGTATGTATTGCATTTTTTGTAATAATCAAAAATGTTGACTATCATCCGCAATGAATACGCAATGTGTTTTCCAAAATTGTCAACACGTCGTGTCTTTTTTCTCCAATCCTACACGTATTTCTGTATCGTCTGATTAATAGGTGATTTTTTTAATTTAACTAGAAACAATTAAAAACTGTGAGCAAAATCGAGAAAGGGATGGGATGTCACGAATCTCGCTGACCTTATTCGCATATCAGATTGTCAAAATAGCAGATTCGCAAAATATTTGATCCGCTAAATATTATATTCTCAAAATAGCCGAAATTGTACATTAAACTCGAGAAGGAGTGAAGTTTAATTGCGCCAAACCACTGATGAGACATTGTTTTACAAAATAATCATTGAATTTAAAGACCAAACCAATTCGAAGGAGCTTTACATTTATCTTCATCTTTATCTTCTTCGCTTAATTGCGCCACACAAGTGAGCTAGAACAGAATCATGACGCGTATACGATAGATGTCCTACAAATTCAGCCGATTAAAATCAAAATCAACATGTAGGCCTACGTAAAGTTAAAATTTTACAATTGTAAAATAAAATAAAAGGAAAACACAGACACGTACGAAACGCAAAAATAACCAAACATCAATTAAAATGAAACAATCAATCCTGGAAATTTCACACGTTACACTGAACTGGATATCAAATATTATATTTTTCAGACACGTTTCCATTCAAACTGGAATGAAAGAATAACATTGTACTCGCATATTTTTTTGAGTTTTTTTTTTTAGAAAGATGCACAAGAGATGATCCATTTGAGACCAAATCAGTTTATTTTACTCTTCCTCGTTAGTACAATTTGTTGATGATGATGTTAGGCGGGGTTTACAAAATAGGACAAGATTTTATGATTATTTTCTATTTAAATCTCTTTCGTAAACATTATTGATTAATTTATTATATGCAGTCTACCTCTATCTAGGCAATTGGTGTTGTTTCCATTGTAAGGTGAAGGGTTTGAATTTGAATTTGTAGCATGTCATTGGACCCTTTTTTATGAAATGTAAATTAAAAACTTTCACATTTTTTCAATAATTCTTAGAAATGTATGCTCTATGAAATCATGCACATTTTGTGATATTACAATTTCAACAGCTATTTACGTAAACGTCAATCAGCACTGTGAACGAAACTGTGCATGACGCGTTGTTAAAATAACGAGGCAACGATCAACATGTTGTAGATACGGAGAGTATTATATTTTCTAGAAAATTCTTCCAAGCTAGTCGGATGTTTAATAGAATCGCTTGAAACTCCGTTATGCCGAAGGAGAAATTAAATTAATATTTTAATTAGTTAAGCAAGTAATAGGAAAGTTGAATTAATTTTGCTCAATCTGCGTATCAGTGTTTCGGCTCTTGCTTTATGGCAGCTGTTTTGCATATTAAGTCTGTAATTATAGCATGTAATCAACATAATGTGGTTTGCTCCACTTTTATTTGTTGTGGTATGCACAGATTGTGTAATGGAGTATTAAATATATAAACTCTTTTGCAAAAAAAACGGGCACTTTAGAATTTTTTCTCTACTCCAATGAAGAAGAACAAGAAATAGGTTTTTATTAATTTGACAATGTATTGGCAAGTTATTTGAAGCATCCTGGCATGATTCTTTACGTTCCAAATTTAAAATTTGAAATTAATAAAAGAAAATTAATGATTATTGTGGATTATTCTAAAATTGCTTTACTAATGGCGCGAATTGCTGAAACGATTTTTAACTGATTACGATATTTTAAAACTTTTTGGGTATTTTCTGCAAATTAAACAATTTAATCTTTCTTTATACATTAAATACCACTTTTTGATATGAGTGATAAAGCGATAAGGGCCGGTAAAATTATAGTCCTACTTGAAGAAGGTTGTTCGCAAACTTACGTGTCTCAGCGGCTAAATGTGAGTCGTTCAACTGTCCAGAGGACTTGGCAACGGTATCAAGAAACCGGTTCGGTCAAAAGAAAACCCGGTTCGGGAAGAAAACGATGCACAGAACTAAGAGATGACCGCTTTTTGGTGAGTCAGGCATTGCGGAATCGTAAGGCGTCAATTGTGGACCTGAAGAAGAGCCTTGAAGAAGTAAGAGGAGTAGAAGTTAGCTTGTGGATGGTCAGGAGGAGGCTTTTGGCTGCCAATATCAGGAGTTACCGCCCAGCTCGGGGCCCTAAATTACTCCGTGAGCACCGTGTTGCTCGACTTCAGTTTGCTCGGAACTGTGCTTCATGGACTCTGGAGGACTGGAATAAAGTATTGTTTTCTGATGAAGCTAGAATCTCTTTGTGTGGAGAGGACCGACGCCGGCGAGTGCTGCGAAGACCACGGGAACGCTATGCGGAAGTGTGCTTCGAAGAAATCACTCCTTATGGCGGAGGCTCCGTTATGTTTTGGGCAGCAATTAATTCGACGGCGCGTACGGAGTTAGTTTTCATAGAAAATGGAACATTAAATGCACACCGGTACATAATGGAAGTCCTAATTCCATATGCACAATCCACATTGACTGCACTTGGGGAAGATTCCATTTTTATGGACGACACTGCTCGCCCGCACAGTTCTGGCGACGTGGAAGCGTACATGCAAGAAGTTGGGATCCGTCGTTTAGATTGGCCAGCTCGAAGTCCTGACCTCAATCCAATTGAGCATGTCTGGGATGTTCTAAAGAGACGGGTAAGATCAGTGCAACCTGCTCCACAAAACATCAGGGAGCTAAAAAGAGTCATTGCAGAAGAGTGGGAACGTATTCCTCAAAACGTTATTAAAAACAACGTGGAAAGCATGCCCAGAAGGATTCAAGCTGTGATTTTGGCAAGAGGAGGTCACACTCGTTATTAGGTTTTTACATTTGTAACTTTATTTAATTAAAAAAAGTTAAAAAAAAATCTTGTCTTTATTGCCGACCACTTCTTATTGTTTGGGCGTGTACATCGGTTTTAAAGAATCCATCGTTTTTTTTCTTTTAATTGCCCGAATTCACTTCACGCGCATTAATTTACACGATTATAAGTATACAGACTACGTCAAAGAAATAAATTTCATTTAATTAACTCGAATCGACCTTAGAACGTAAATTTCCTTAGGTGCCCGTTTTTTTTGCAAAAGAGTGTATAATGATACTATAATCTATAAGATATAGAATATCGTACCTTTTATAGATTAAAAATTTCCTGTATTGGTTTTTGTTACGGCCCCCTTTTCTACTTGATCTTGCAACCGGCTCCAGGCTCAATTTTGGCATAAGTTACTGTATACAAGAAAAAATCATCTTAAGAAATAAATCTTAGACACATGATACCCTCATGCGCTGACGCTGAACAAAGATGCATTCAAGCAAGCGATGGTATGTAAACTTACTTCGCTTAGGATATTTTTTAATCTTTTGGACGGATTCATCGACTAATGCCAGATTCTAGAAATGCCAGATTCTAGAAATGCCAGAAGAGTTTAAAACGCCAGATTCTATGAATACCAGATTCTACAAATGCCAGATTCTACAAATGTCAGATTCTATAAACGCCAGATTCTAAGAATGCGAGATTCTACATATAAATGCCAAATTCTATTAATGTCACATTTTTGTTATAGTTGCAATATAATAATTTCCTTACGTGCATGTATATTCACAAACTAACAGCTGTGATCGCTGTCAAATACCATCCCATGGGCCTACACCGGAGCATTCATTGTCTACATGCAATACCACATTACCGGATCCCTGTGTTGATTTGCCGATTCCTTCAATTCCTTCTGTTAATAGCTCCTTCATACCGTGTAAACAAATTGTAAACAATGATATTGTAATATTTTGTGATGAGATTGGAAAGGACTTAGGTCACTTGTTGACAGATGAATATCCAGGACACTCTGTAATAAATTACTGTATGCCTGGTTGTTCTTTATTTGATATTATGAAAGAAATTATTAAATGTAACTTTAAGCCGGAAACAACTTTATTAATTTTTATGGGAAATAGGGGAAATTTAAATAAAGGAGAATTGCTCCAATATCATAGAACATTGTGCAACCTTAGTTTAAGAAAAATTGTGTTATTTACATTCCCTTATAGTAACAGTTTGCCACAGGAAGAAAATAGGTTAAGATATGATATAAACATGACATTGCATAATTTAACTTACAATGATAAGCTAATCCATTTAATTGACACGAACTATTATATTAATAGTAATTTATATTTGACAAAAGATAGATACAATCGTGTTATGTACTATCTTTCTACCTATCTCAAAAGACAGATAGCTATGTCGCTATCATATTTTTGTTCTATTTCAGCCAAAAATTTGGCTAGTCAAATTGCTCCTTTTGAGCAATGCAAAGACATTTTAAACTGTTCTGTCAATAATTTGCTCAAAATTAATGACATTAATCATCATTTAAATTAGAAATTAGGACAATAGAGGCAACCTCTAGCAAAAATGGAACTAAGGCAATTAATAACTCAAATGAAAGTGTAAAAAAATTAAACAGTATCAATCTGGTGCATCAGAACATTCAAGGTTTTTTAAACAAAGACTTAGAAGTAGAATTATTCCTGAATTGTTATAATGTAGATATTCTTTGTATGACAGAACATTGGCTTAAAAGCCACCAGTTCATGTTCAATTTTAGTAATCACCAGGTTGGTAGTTCATTCAGCAGAGTAAATACATGGTGGCTCATTAATTTTAGTACATAACCAGCTAAAATTTAAGGACCGAAAGGACATTGTGAGCCTCTCTGTTGAGCGGACAATTGAAATAGCCTGTATAGAATTGGAGCAGTTCATTATATTAAGTGTATACAGACCTCCTTCAGGATTGTATGATTGTTTTGAAAAGGTTATGGATGAAGTGTTGCACAAAATCTGTAATACAAACAAGTCCATCATCACTTGCGGTGATTTCAATGTTAATTTGTTAGAAAATTCTGGGTTAAGTACTAAAATCATAAGTTTGTTTCAGTCATACAATCTTGTTAACCTATTTTTGGAGCCCTCTAGAATAACTCCTACTAGTGCCACATGCCTAGATAACATTTATACAGATATTATACCAAACCACAAAGAAATGATTAATTTAATAGACTCAGATCATTGCGGACAGCTGATCACTATTACAAATCAAAACAAAAAAGTTATTAAAAAAGATATCACTGTTAACCCAAAAACAACTAAACGCTTAGAAACATTTAAAACTAAACTCTTAAGTAAATTACCACTTCTGTTGACTAATGATGACCCTAACAAACAATATAATGATTTTTTTAATATGTATTGCACACAATTTGATAAAACATTCATTCCAAAGACATTATCAGTCAATAGTAACGCTTCCTTCAGTGACTGGGCCACCATTGGTATACATAAAAGTAGAAAAAGACTTTATGAATTATATGATGAACGAATTTGTATAAACACTGCTGAATTTAATTTATATGTTAAAAATTATTCTAAAATATTTAAAACAGTCTGTAGTATGGCCAAGTCACGTTATTTGAGTTCAAAAATTAAAAATAGTAATAACATTATTAAAATGACTTGGAATGTCATTAATAGCGAAACAGGAAGGTCATGCAACCGAAGTAGTGACTACAGCCTTGCTATTGATGACAATGTAATTAGATCAGATTCCCAGGTTGCCGCGGCCTTTGAAAATTTCTTTGCAGAGATTCCTGTGTCAACCACTAAATCTCTAAGCTCCTCACCCACTGCTGCAGAGTCTTTACTTAAGGAAAACGTTCCAGTTTGTGATTCGGAATTTCACTTCGAATTTGTCACTTGTACAGATATAATTAAAACTTTTCACATGTTAAATGTAAAAAAGACTGCAGATCTATGGGGTAATTCTGTGGATGTTGCTAAGACAATTATAAACATTGTAGCACCTACTTTAGCTGTTATATTTAATAATTGTATTCAATGTGGTGAGTTTCCTGATCTTATGAAACACAGTAAAATAATACCGTTGTTTAAATCAGGTAGTACATCAGACCCTACTAATTATAGACCTATTTCCGTACTACCCACCTTTAGTAAAATTTATGAAAAACTTATTTTAAATCAATTGCAAAGATTTTTCAATAACAATAAATTACTGAATAATAAACAGTTCGGTTTTACAAGGGGTCGTTCAACTACCGATGCCGGAGTTGAACTTTTAGGACATATTTATAATGCATGGGAGGACAAATGCGATGCTTTGGGCATCTTTTGTGATTTGTCCAAGGCATTCGATTGTGTTCTTCATGAAACCTTAATCAGGAAACTTCACCACTACGGAATCCGGAACGCCTCTCTGGATCTTCTCACTTCTTACTTAAGTGATAGGATTCAGAGAGTTGATGTTAACGGGAAAAGGTCACCCGGATCTGTAGTAAGAATGGGGGTCCCACAGGGCTCAATACTTGGACCATTTTTATTTATTGTTTATATCAATGACTTGCCTTACCTCATAAAGGATGAACATGATATAGTTTTGTTTGCAGATGACACTTCACTTTTATTTAAACTCAAACGTCAACAGCTGGTTACTGACAGTATAAATAGTGCCCTCGCAAAAGTAGTTAACTGGTTTAATGTTAATAATTTACTTCTTAACGAAAAAAAAACCAAATGTATTAAGTTTACGATACCAAATGTTAGACAAGTAGAAACTAGTGTTCTCATAAAGGGTGAAGAGTTAAAACCCGAAAATACCACAGTATTCTTAGGCATAACTTTGGATGCCAAGCTTCAATGGGGCCCCCATATAGATAAATTGTCAAAAAAGCTTAGCTCTGCATCATACGCCGTTAGGAAAATTCGTGACTTAACTGATTTAGAGACAGCCCGTTTAGTTTACTTTAGTTATTTTCATAGTGTGATGTCATACGGTATTCTGTTGTGGGGAAATGCCGCCGAAATTCAGATAATTTTTATTTTACAAAAAAGGGCAATTCGTTCCATTTATAAATTAAGTCCCAGACACTCCCTCAGAGACAAATTTAAAGAGATTAATATAATGACTGTGCCTTCTCAGTACATTTATGATAATCTTTTGTATGCACATAAAAATATTAATCTGTTTAAGAAATACAGTGATATCCATAATATAAATACTAGGAACAAACATAAATTTGTTGTTCCTACAACAAGGCTCAAGAAAATAGGTGGCTCGTTTAGATGCCAATGTATACGTTTTTATAATAAACTTCCTAGCCACATTCAAGAACTAAGCATTAATAAATTCAAATCTTTTATAAAGCTAAAACTATGCCAGAAAGCCTATTATACTGTAAAAGACTATATTGAGGACAAAAACGCTTGGGATTGAGCTGCTCCAATAGGTCTAGACAGTGAATGTTGTTTATTTTTTATTTTGCTGATTTACACATTTTTATTATTTTTTTTCTTTCTAAATATCTATTTATGACATGACATGAACATTTACTGTTTAAAGTCTTATATTATTTTAATTATTGTGAATGTGAGGACTATGTGGGTCATTGTTTCCGTTTTAATCATGGTCTGGCAGTTTGAGTGGTTTATGCGGTCTACACAAATGTTCTGTCCTTGGTATTGCTCGTCGAATCGTTGAGCTCCTTAAGTTCTGAGTTGAGCTGCACGGTTACTGACGAATGCGTGCACTGACTACACAGGTCCACTCAATCTGTGTGGTTCTTCCCTCAAAATACCACTTCAGACACCAATCTACATGGTCCTCAAAGATCAAAGATGATGTCCGGATTTTTATATACACATTGACATTGATGAATTTTATATAAACAATGACATGGATATTTACTTTGTATAGTATCTTATTTTTTATTATTATTATTGTGAGTGTGAAGACTATGTGGGTCATTTCTTTTTTCTTTTTTCCTTCTTAGTTAGTTTTAATCATGGTCTGGCAGTTTGAGTAATTTATGCGGCCTACCCAAATGTCCTTTCATTGGTATTGTTCGTCGAATCGTAAGGCTCCTCAAGTTCTGAGTTGAGCTACACAAATTTTGACAAATGCGTGCACTGACTGGACAGGTCCGCTCAATCTGTGTGGTTCTTTACTCAAAAGACCATTTCAGACACCAATCTGCATGGTCTTCACATGATCTGACCAAGATTATGTCTGGACTTTAAAAGAGACTGTGACCTCTGAGTTTGTTTCGGCCTTTCTTCTCAGAGTAGTCAGATAGGAAACGCCGACCTCATCTAGTTTAAAAAATATGATTGACATGTAAAAGTGTTTGTACAAACCTACTTACAGAAAATAAATCATTTATCATTTATCATTTATCATTTATAAAATTTCGCTAATTTCAAAAGTTGTTGTTGGTAGTTATTGTTTTTTTTTTTGCATTAAAAAAGTGTATGCACACAATTTTGTGGTGCGAAAATTTGAAATAAGCTCTTAGAAATGGAAATTTTATTAAATATGGTGTTTGTCAATGTTGGCAAAATTATATGGAAATGAAAAGACAGAGATAGTGGGAAATTATTTAATAATTAACAATAACAAAATAAGTAAATATTATAGTAAATCGTATGTATGTGTTTAAAACCTATTTATGTATTTGTCTAGTGTTTTTTTTTTTTTTAATTTTTATCGTCGTCGTTTCAACCGAAGCACCTGCCATCGAATCTCTTCACCACCCTTGGTTGACTGGTAGAGAATGCCTAAGGCATTAAGTCCGCCTTTGTACCTTTTGTGCGAGAAGTTTAAATAAATAAATATGAAAAAACACAAAATCTTTTCTATCCGTGTAGTTAAAAAAACTTGTTGTTGTATTATAAAAAAAAAACATAATTGCTCTATTACAATAATCAAAGTCATCAATTTCGTGAATAAAAATCATCATTGCTCTTAGCAATCATTAATCAAAATTATCGTAAAAATGACCTCTACTATTATCAGAAATAAATTTTACTGCAGCAGTTGTATGTATATATTTTTTTTTTTAAAGTCTATATCGTCCCCTTGTAACTGATTTAACAATCGTTTATACTTTTTATCAAATACAACATATTTATTTTGGCAGTTCTTCCTTTGGGATTCGAATAAAGAATTTTTTATTTTTATATCAAAATGCCTAGCTTCCTTTCTTAGTTTTTGGATAAATAAGAGCAGACTGGGTCTTTTCGGGATCAGCACATTCATACGATGGTGCCACCCCTCCAGTACATTAGTGGTTCGGTGGCGTTGTCCAGCGCAACTCAGAAGCCTTGGATGTAGTCGTGGGTACCACTGATTTTGGAAATATAATTGAAATCGATCCATACTATGCTGAGTTTCCTCTTCAATTTGTTCTAAAATTATATGACATCCTTCGGGTATGTGACGAGGTGGCAAAAGTGGAAGAATACAGACCATGCGGATTATTTTTCTTTGTTCGCGTGATCGTGTTACTTGTAACTCTTTAGCCTTCTTTTTAATCGCTTTTTGGAAATGAAAGTAACATCCAGTAATGTTTGCTTCTGGAAACATATATCTAACCGCGTTCATAATAGCCACTTCATAATCACATTTGAAACTAGATATTTTCACATGTATAGCATCTCTAATTAGTGTGAAAAGTCTGGTATAAGTAATCTGTGTCTTATCAGGCAATAGTGCATATAATACGGGTATTATGTTGGTGGCACTATCATCAAACAACAACTTTTGAAATAAGCGAAATTTTTATACATGCACTTAAGGAAATTATTATATTGCAACTATGACAAAAATGTGACATTAATAGAATTTGGCATTTATAGAATCTGGCATTCTTAGAATCTGGCGTTTATAGAATCTGACATTTGTAGAATCTGGCATTTGTAGAATCTGGCATTCATAGAATCTGCCGTTTTAAACTCTTCTGGCATTTCTAGAATCTGGCGTTTTAAACTCTTCTTTCATTTCTAGAATCTGGCATTAGTCGACGAATCCAATTTTTCTCAGCTCTTTGTATGTGATCACTACATACAAAATCATCTAATTGACTTCCGCGTCCATTGTAGGTACCGACAATGATGTATTTAATTGCGACACCTGCTCAGGCATTTTACACTAGACTATAATAAAAAGTAGGAAAAAGCCAATAAATATCTGCCAGATCTTTTCTCTGAGGTCCCGACGTAACAACCTGACTCTATCAGTGGTCACGGTAGCTTTAGGTGGTGGAAGGATCAAATCTGATCGCTCCGTACTGCAATCCAGTCAGGTGCAAAATGATAGGAGCCTGGAAGGGGTGGAGCCGAATAAAGCGGCTTGCAAAATCTTTGGGCTTAAACCAGAAAAGGAAAAGAACCAATACATGGTTTGTTTCCAACGGGAGTCACACCTCGCCGATTTTTGTGGAGAACTATCCCCGATTCAATAAGTCACCATCACATCACTTAATGGAATAAAAAGTTAAACTTTCTGAAAATTTAGCATAAAGATTCCAAAATAAAATTATGCGGCAGTCGACTGTGACAAACTTTCAACAAGTGACGTGACCAACGTTTCTAAGAACAAATCCCATATGACGTATATTGAAAATCAAATTTCTGGTTAAGCAAAGTACCCAAAAAAGGTTACATAGTTACATTCTTAAAGTATGTTAAAAATAACCTGCAGGATTTGCTAATACTGCAGTATGCAATGTTTTCATTGATTTCATACCGACAGATATTCCTTTATAATACAAAAAAATTGACGTCTGTTGTTGTATAGCACGTTTTAGTGTCCAACACAAAATATCAAATACAACAAAAAACCTAAAACCTACATTCAGAGATAGAACTGAAAATAAATTAAGCACCAGCAAAAATGAACTGGCCATCAAAATTTAACGACCTACAGAGTACTTGTGATCAATTTGCTGAACGACGAAAATCCCGTGAAATTCTGTCAGTAAAACGGAATTAAATTAGAGGTTTTAATTAAATTTAAAGTCGAATAAAGGGGTCGGCTGCGAACCAAGGATTTGATAGGATCATCTGATGTCGTTAATATTAATTTGGCTATCGACTTCTAGAACTAAAGTTGGAATAGAACTTCTTGAGGTTCGGAATAAATGTATCGTTTATCTTCAAGTTTTGGGTTCACTTTCATCTTGGTTTTTGATTGGGTCTGTCTGGGGTTGTATCGGTTTGAAAGTTTTGTAGTCTTATGTAGTGAGAAATATATCATCATTTATTAACATTAAATCAATGTTTTTACAGTAGATATGATACTTTATTTACATCTTAGGTACATTGGTCGCTTAGTTACAGCTTAACAAGTGCATGTAATTTTAATATGGTTTTCTTGATTCTATAAAATTTAATTTCCTAAACGACACAATATTGAAGATAATAATTCGTTCTAACTCGACAATCTTCCATCTAAAGTCTGGTATTCGGTAACTATCCAAAAACTTTATAATAAGTCATGGAGAATTTCACTGGAGAAAGCAAATGCCATCCGAGACAGATGATCAAATTCTTTTGATAACAATATGTTGCCGTACAAAGGGGTCGAGATAGAAAATTATTTCTAAACAAGGTTCGACGTAAATTGGATTGTAAGGGCTCAGTCATAGAAATGAAATTGGCTTAGACTGTGGCTGTGTTGACAGAGATAATGCCTTATCGACAAAACAGAGTTTAAGTGCATTGTCTGTGTATTGTCTCTGCGAGGATTACGACTTGTATGGTGTGGACCGGAATCCTGTTTGTGAAAACAGTAAGAGGAAAATATATGAAATAATTAGTAACAGTAAAGATGACGTCACAGTTTGAAGATTTATTGAGTGCTGTAATCGTCTCGAAAGGGAGGATACGAATTTATGCCGTTTATTTTTTGTATTATGAAAATTTATGACACTGCTGCTTTGTTTGTTGCGAGTATCTCATGTATAGTTCAATTCCTAAAGCTTGCTTTGCCGAGAACCTTAACACTTACAATTATATAAAACACTAGCGACCCGCCCCGGCTTCGCACGGGTGCAATGCTGGTCACTACATAGTAGTGAAAATAAAGTCGCTTCCCGCTGTCTGTCTGTCTCTATGTATGCTTAGATCTTGAAAACTACGCTACTGATTTTGATGCTGTTTTTTTTATAGATAAGAGTGATTCAAGTGGAAGGTTTATATGTATAATACATGCATAATATAGTAGAGAAACACTGATAATTTTTGAGCCATTATTTCTCGTGTTTCTCTACTATATTATGCATGTATTATACATATAAACCTTCCTCTTGAATCACTATCTGTTAAAAAAAAACCCATCTAAATCCGTTGGGTAGTTTCAAGCGCCACCGGCCGACTCCCCAGCCGGTAACGCCCGCATTTTAAATCTGTAATATCTTCGAAAATATTCATTTAAATTACATGCTGTAAAGGGCCATAATGATCTATATGAAATGCATAATGTTTTTAAGGTACTTAATTGGATAAGAATTAATGCTGTATTGCCTAAAATTGCTTCTTAAATAAGCCATTATTTCTCGTAAAAAGTTAAGGATAAAAATGGTTATTGTGGATTATCCCTAAGAGATAGACATATACCATTGCGGACTTTTTTGTAGAACTTTTTAAGGTGTACAATACTGTAGTACATTATTTTGATCTATCTCGAATGCTTCAGCCAGCGTTTACAATGTAAGCGCAAAAAAATGTGTTTATTTACGACATCACATTAGAAACTTTTAAAATTATCAGTGTTTCTGTACTATATTATGCATGTATTATACATATAAACCTTCCTCTTAAATCACTCTATATATTAAAAAAAACCACATCAAAATCCGCTGCGGTGTTTTAAAGATCTAAGCATATATAGGGACAGACAGACAGGGAAGCGACTTGTTTTATACTATGTAGTGATAACATCACGCCTTCTGTCCCTGAATTGTTAGGCAGAGCTGTACCTATAGTACACCCACATTTCGCCTGTTATGTTTAAGTCCCATGTAATTGCCATCAATCGGGCACAGTTCCTGACTCCGGGCTGCAATAGAGGAATCCAAGATAGAAAAACCCAGTAATATTTTGCTCGCCTTAGGAATCTAACCCAGGAGCTCATGCGCAGCAGAAGTGCTTGCAAACACCAGACCCACAAGGCTATCAAAACTTGCCAGGGTCGCGGGTTGTTCGAAAGAGTTACCGTGGCCCTTGGCACAGGCAACTGAAGGAACACGGGTGGGTCAGTAAAAGTCTGACACGCACTCCCGCTCCGCCCGGAGCGGGAGAAGTTATTTTATAATTTCCCAACCAAAAAAAAAGGCTATCAAAACTATACAGAAAAGTAAAAAGAACCTCGCAACGATTTGCTTATCCAAATAGTTTCAGTGAGTGAATACCTGACTGATTTTGGGGCTAATATGTTCACGATTGTTTTGGCCATTAGACTGTCACGTCTTAAATTCTACCGTTGTTACTTGTTGTATGGGAGGAAAATCTGGCTATAGCAGTTACTGACCAAGATAAGATGAAGGGGCTGAAAGTGTCTATGTATCGGCTAGGGCTTTGCAGGTAGGATGCGCTGGCCGTTAACAATTAGATTAGGTAAAAAAACACGCAAGCTTCAACGTATAATCTTCAAAGTAAGAATTTAAACTAGGTCGCGGTTAAGGTCACACAGGTAACTTGGTAAAGCTACCGTCCTTGGCTCTCGGGGACGCAGAAGCTTGGACACCGGCAAGTAGAGCTTGCCAGCACGGTTCCAGAAAGCCGGCCAGGCCCTCAGTAGACCGCAGAGCGCGGCGCAGCAGCGTCGCCGGTAGCACGTGGATCAGGGTGCGTGCAGCGCACAGTTTAGCTCCACGCGCAGCGTACGTGTGCACAGTTAATTTGCTTGGACGTAGAACCCTGGAAGGCACGATAGGGGGTGCGCATGTTATTATGGTGCGAAAGCAGCAAGCCGCGTGCGATGTGTCCAGTCTCATTCCCATGCACCGGACAACCGCGCAATCAAATACTGCATACTGTAGCAAAAATAAAAATAATCACCACATTGAATATAAAACGTACAATTTTTGTAAATCAATTCGAAAGCTATATGTATTTGGGTATGTCAGAAGCGTTAGGCATCAAAGATGCTGACATGTAGCAAATAAGGTACGTGCTTTCAACGGTTGGGTCATGCCGGTTTTCATGTACTCTTTCGGCATACTCAAATGGACTCACACCGAACTGGACGCCCTGGATAGAAGGGTCCGTACACTGCTGACCGCAAACCGGATGCATCACCCACGATCATCGGTGATGAGACTGTATATCCCGTGGAAGTGCGGGGGTCGAGGCTTTTTAAATGCGAAGACCCTTCACAACCGCGAGGTGTACAGTCTCAGGGAATATTTTTTAAAAGCCGAAGTGGGTAAGCACCTGGATGTGGTCGCAGTGGGCAAGGGGCTCACCCCGCTCTCTATGGCTACAGAGAACTGGCGCAAACCTGTAGTACTTACTACCGATGACCACAAGAAAGTATGGCAAAGCAAGGAGCTTCACGGACACTTCTATCGGGCTCTTCACGAGCCCGATGTAGACTTCTTAGCGTCCGTATCCTGGCTACGTTTTGGTGACCTTTTCGGGAAACCGAAGGTTTCCTCTGTGCAATTATGGACGAAGTTATCTTGAAGAATAGCTACCGGAGACATATTATGAGGGACGGGATGGTTGACGTGTGTCGGGCATGCCACCATCCGGGTGAGTCCATCAGACATATTATCTCTGCTTGTTCTCGTCTGGCTAACGGCGAGTACTTACACAGGCATAACCAAGTAGCCAGGATTATTCACCAGCAACTTGCTTTGAAATATAAACTTGTGGATTCTGAGGTACCTTATTACAAGTATGTGCCCGACCCAGCTCTGGAAAATGACCATGTCACATTGTACTGGGATCGGTCTATCACCACTGACAGGACCATTGTCGCCAACAAACCGGATATAGTGGTGATAGATCGATTAGCGCGCCGCGCAATGATTGTCGATGTTACCATTCCACATAACAGGAACCTTGTGAAAGCAGAGAAAGAAAAACAAATCAAATATCTTGACTTAGCACACGAGGTTGACATGTGGAATGTGAGCTCGACTATCATTGTACCGATTATCGTATCGTCCAATGGCCTGATGGCAAAAAGCCTCAATCGACATTTATCGAAGCTCTCGTTAGGCGGTTGGATCAAGAGCCTGAATCAGAAGGCAGTACTCCTCGATACGGCTCGCATTGTGAGGAGGTTCTTATTTCTGGAGTCCTAACCACCGGTAGCTTGGACCCTGCTCCCGTCACCGGCGGATCACTATTTTTTTTATATTTTAAATGTTTTTTTTTGTCTGTACTTATATTATAAGAAATATTTAAAAATTTAATAACATCAGATAAAGAAATGAATAAACGACATAATAATAATAATAATAATAATATTGGTGTGAAAATCTGGTGTGACTACGAGTCACTAACGATAATTTTCCTCAAATCTAAATTTAATTAATTTAGATTATTAAGTTTCACTCATTTCAACATCCCAAAACTGCACAGTAATAAAACTTGTACGTTTTCCCATCAAAACACGCGCGATTGGCGGATGGATTGATTAAACTTTTTCAATCATAACTGTCGATTTCTGACGGCGGAACAACGAGCGCGCTGTACTGTCGATCAACGAATATTATCTCCACTTTTTGTTTGTTTTCCATGTTTTTCTTTTTTTTGTGTATTTGGCTGTTTGCGAGCCAAATTTTACCGCCGGTAGCGTAGTAGGTTTAAATTAAAACTTTCAGTTTAAACTTTGTGAATCTATTCAAAGTTGAATGTAAGAGTAGGGAAAGAAAGATCAAAGAAAATATGGATCGACTGTGGAAGATGATTTGGCTGGTGGTGACTACCGAGATGACGACTAATACAAAAGTTTAAATGAAAAGACAATGTTGCGTCGATTTCAAATAAATTGGTATGAGGGAGGAGAATTAATGAAAATCTATCCAAATTATATTTATAAATATGCGATGGCAGAAGATTGCATGCTGCGCCAATCAATTCCAAAAAAGAAGGAATAATTTTCGTGATTGATGTTGATTTTTGTCAGAAGCACAACTTAACAGTCGTGAGTTTCGATCGTTTGCTTGCCAGGCATAATACCCTAACCGTTATATACCCTAACCGTTGGGGTATATGCACAGTAATAATAATAATTTATACCATTAATTCAACAGACAAACAGCAACAATAATAATATTATTTTTGTCGTTCTCGTTCTCAGATCCATAAAACCATGGTTTTTATCAGCATACCTAATTTTTTTCAACTTGCAGCACAATAACACCTCAAGACATTACTCGTAAAATTACGAGCGAAATTCTTGCACATGTTGCAACAAGCAAGTATTACCTTCACCTTCATACCGCACGACGTTCCACGAGCCGTTAGCAAACTTTGTATCATAGAAAGCCACACAGCCTTCTCACAGTAAACTCTAAATTAACTTAGTGTGCTGCGAAATATCCAAGGGAGCTCAGGTGCTTCTCTCTTAACATTTATTATGATAAACTTCCACTTTTACCGCCTCCCATTAGCCTCTAACTGTGCTCGACGAAATTTTGGAATTGGCCCATTTTTTATAAGACTTTTAAGGAGTGCAGAAAAGTAGTATATTTTTGGTGAAAATAATTAAAATAAATCATCAGTCCTCTTAATTATAATCGTTGCTTAAATAAAGATAAAACAAACTTTAATGACAAAAATGCATGGCAAAAATAACGTTAGTACGTACGATAGAGCATATTTTGTTTGTCATGTTTATGTGTTTGTCATGTTTATGTGTTTGTCATGTTTATGTGTTTGTGATGTTTATGTATTTATCATGTTTATGTATTTGTCATGATTATGTATTTGTCATGATTATGTATTTGTCATGATTATGTATTTGTCATGATTATGTATTTGTCGTGATTATGTATTTGTCATGATAAGGTACCATACCAATAAAAAGTATTTAAAGAACAGTTTTTAGAACTAATCACTGTAACTCTGAATAAGTAACGAGTAATAAGTAAGTCTTCTTGATGACTCATTCAGTAATTTTCAGGTAAGCTAATCTCGTTACCATTTTTCAAGATTTTACTTGATTTCTCAACATCATGAGGACCAGACACTAATTCGGCGACACAAGAGTAGAAAGTTTCCATATTTAACCGTTTTTCTACAACCAACGATTAACGGAGTCATGTTTTTTACCCCCGAAGTAAAAAGTTTCAGAATAATGGCTTTTTGATGCAACCACGTAAATTTTTAAAACTCATTCCCTTTTCATAAGTGGGTAAGTAAATAAAATATTATATGTAATATGAGGATTTTGTACGGACCCGCTGTTTTATCTGGTACTATTTTGCACGCTGCAGAACACGGGTTTTTGGATATTTAATTATTGCACTAATATGTCACCACGCGTGTTTTTCAAGAAACACGCTGAGCAACAAAAGAATAATGAAATTAACAAAAAAAAAAAAACAATGTGGCGTTCAACAATCTGTGGTGAGTTTAGTTCAAGTAGCAATATTTGTGTCCAATCGTCAGTCCAAAAGTGACACGTTTTCCATTGTGAAGTGTCACTTCAAGGGAACTTAAATCGCTACATAACTAATTCAAATGTAAATCAATCAAAAATTGATCAACAAAAATTAGTTCTAAAGATTGGCAACATTTTCTATAAGTCTACAAAATTACGAAGGAACGAAAAATTTGCATCATTTTGGAGCTCTATTCCCAAAGCAGTGCTGTGACTTTGAAATAAAACTCACCCAGGGAACGTAGATACATTGCCAGATTAATTGAGTGATTGATCTGCTGAAGGTCCAAGGTAGCGGCAAGCGAACAACATGGCAACTGGCCAACGAGTTTGAAATGAAAAATTGGATGCCTCTGTTTCAGATGATAAAGATTTTTTTTTAATTTTGAATGTTTCTGCCTTAAGGCACAAGTTCGTAGCCGACTGCAGAAGACAGCGGCAGGTGACATGTCGCCGCGACACTAATTTCTATGTATTTCTATGAAATACGTGGCAGACAACGTGTCGCTAGCTACGGAAGGTATTTCATAGAATTACATAGAAACCAGTAGTGTGAACGTGTACCTTGTGTTACCTGTATGTACATTAAAATTAAAAACCATACTTTACCGAGGACTGACACCTGAATGATGCCTGGAGTGCCTTTGTAATTGATCCAGCAGTGCTTTTATCTGTTTTTGGTTTTAACTTTGGGTAACATTTTACATATCCATAGTTTTATTATGTTTTTACAAAATATCCCTCAAATGTCATGTCTTTTGAAATATCGCCTCTTTTAACTTGTCTTCATTACACTCGGTTGGTTGTAAGTACGTAATCCTTGTCGATATGGCCCCAACAAGGTCAGACAAATGTTATCTTCAAACCGTTTAATATAGTAAGTCATTTCGATATCGCATTTCTATTATACTTCTACACTAAAACTCGCAACTAAATAATAAGTAAAGCAAAATAAATATTTATAGCTGCTGCATCTGTAACGAAATTCAGCCCAATTAACAAAAGTTAATTCGAAGTCACAGCATGGGATCTCCCCAAGGGAAATGTAGCTATGTAGCAGATTAAGTGAATGATTGATCTTCCGAGGCCCAGCCCAGTGAGACGGGAAAACTGTACGTATGCGTGTGTGTGTATGTGGCCAAGCGCTGTTGGATCAGAAATGGTACCTATTTTAGCAAGTGTTAAAAAAAAAATCTCAGATCATGGATGAGCAATTTACCTACTTGTTGTAACAACAAAATGGAATAAGATTTTAAAGATGTCTTGGTTCGTTTTTGCGGCTACCTTTAATTTTTATTTGGGCTACCACGACGAAAAATGAAGTGTCATTTAAGTGTAATAATAATACAGAATGTGTCAGGCGAAATTGTACCTATCAATTGGCACTTTGACCTGGCCCGCGCGTCACCTGTATCGCACGTCACTTGTCTCGCACATCACCTACCTAGCCTGCAAATGATTATAGTACCGGGTACGATACAAATATATATTTTTATCTTGTGCTTGCTGAATTGAGGGGCAGTTCCCGTGTTTTTAAGAACGATCGCTTTCTAAATCTGTCAAATATTGTAGGAGATTTTTGACACTTATTGTCGCTGAGATGAGATTGCAACTACATTTTGTAAATGTTTAACGGGATTGACCCTTTAATCTACAAGAGCCTCTCTGTATGCGGTTTCAACTAATCTTGGTGTGCAAGTCGTAAGAATCAATGGAGCTTGTGGAGACAATTAATGGTTTTAGACTGTTCAGGAGCTAGCAGCTTGCCACTGATTGACGGTTACTACCTTCAAGCTCAGTATGTTAGGACTACAGCTTCAAGCTGGTAACAATGTATCTAAGCCTATTTGCCTTCTCACTTCACTCTCGAAATGACGACTAATAGAAAAGTATGGAAGGAAAAGACATGTTGTGCTGACCCGAAATAAACTTATATAGGTGAAGCTGCTCTAACATCAAATTTTGGCTAGTAAATTCAAAAATATCAAAATGCTAATTCTTATTGATTTCTCCCATGCTGATAAGTTAAGTAAGTTGGAGACACACGCGACGAAAGCTAATGAAAGTGTTATTGTCATCATGCAGTCTCCTGGAATTTGATCCTAAAATTTACGTATAAAAACGTCACCGATGTATGTTGTATTAGATGAACACGAAGCATTGGTAGAGTCTTATAGACAATTTTACTTAGTAGCTCTGTGAAATACTACGTTGCATGTATTGTACCAAAGGTTACTATTGGAATGGCACTTCAATACAACCGTCTTTGAAAAGACTTTTACTAAATTAAGTATATGGCAATTTAAACACAAGTAGGCTAAGGTTTCTCAAGCAATTCACCAAAAGTATTCGTACCGTCTTAACAAATTCCCGTGAAAAATTGCTCAATTATGAGGGCCTTGTTGTTGAAGGCTTATGAATCTCGTCTTATAAATTCCGTTAATGTTTTCATACTTAACTTATTATCTGAACATTAATTACCTCCTTGAGAGAAACAACGATGAGCCGGATATTAACATTTTAAATTCATACTTCGACTAAAAGAGCGAAATTTATATTTTGACATAAGGATGTGTTTCGAAATACAAATTATTTTATGCAGGTACATTCAAGAGCATACAGATATTAGTATTTTTGGTGCCGCTTGTATCGCCACATAATTTTGGTGTTCCTTCGAAGTCACAGTCAGAGCGGCAATTCTCGTAATTAAAAAAGTTCAAAATCTAGTGCCAGTCTCATCTCGGCGACAAGCAAATGTCAAAAACTTGTCAAAATGTAGGAAAATTTAGAGATATTTTTGACAGATCAAGAATTGCCCCTCTGACTGTAAACATTCTTAAAATTACGAGAATTACTGCTCTGACTGTGACTTCGAAGGAACACCAAAATTATGTGGCGATACAAGCGGCACCAAAATATGTGTAGGATGCTTGTGTCAATGCAATATTAATTATTGTCACTTAAAACTCACTTACCTACAGCAAGATGGGTAATTGATATTGGTACAACATTTTGGAAGCTAACTTCTTCATTATATAAGGTTCTATATACACACACACCAACAGACTAATGTTAATAAATAAAAATTATCACACTAATATTATAAAGGCGAAAGTTTGTGTGTGTGTGTATGTTATGATTTTTATGACTTGCCTAAATGCATTGAAGAACCTGTGACTCTATTCGCAGACGACAGTACTTTGACAATACCTTGTAAAAGTGTAGAGACGTATGAAAATGATAATAATAATTCCTTAAAATCAGCTACACAATGGATGCAGGAAAACAATTTGAAAATAAACCTAAAGAAAACGAACGCTTGAACCTAAACATACAATAATACAAAAAAAGATAGAAGAAGTTAACTCTACAAAATTTCTTGGCCTCCATATTGATAAAAACCTTCAACTGGAAAGCACATATTGAGATTTTCTGTAAAAAACTTAGTGTATCCGCATACGCTTTACGCACACTTTCATTCACATTATATACGGATGCTCTACTTACAGCGTGCTATGGTTAAGTAGAATCCCATCTACGCTATGGGCTACTATTTTGGGGTAACTCGACGGAAAAAAGAATCAGAATTTACAAGATATTAACTTTACAGTGCTTGTACATATTAGAAGTAGCTGTTTTTGTTAAGTCGAATCCGAATTACTATAAGGGTTTAGCCGACATATTCCCACGCAATAGACGTGACAATTGTCAACTTTGTCTCCAATCCTCTAACACTAACCTACTATTACCTACTTACTTACGTACTTCGTGCTTTTTGACAGTCAGAGCATATTATAGCGTTACTGAGTTCCTTCATGAAAAGGAATTTATCTTGACATAAGTAATTAAATTCATTTGGAACTACTTTTATAATAATGTTGATCTACTCTATAATTTTAATAACCCATTAATCATTAAGTATGACATCTTTTAATATTTTGTTAATTTTTTTTAATTGTATAAATCCATTATTTTGCACGTCACGTAGTGACAAACATGTTTGCACTTAATTTACTTTATCATCTTGTATGCACTTTCTATGTATGTACACACACATGTTTAAGCAATTAAAAACAATCTTATCTTATATTAAAATTATCACTGGACCAGCCGAGGTATTATCCCACAACATCTAAAATATTGGTTTCAGATTTTCCCAGTCGGAGCTGCGAAGATTACTCGCTTCTTGGTTTATAGGTTCTCGCTTCTAAGGCTATACGAACTTTCTAAAATGGGGATCAAAACCAGAATCCCATGCTAAATAGTCGCGAATCGAGGCAGATCATATTACTTGGTACTACCCAAAACAGAACACTTGGGACAAAACCTAATATTGGCTATTCCATTTCGTATCCTATCAAAACATTAATCTGACAAAGGACAATGCTACTGTCTGTGGTTTAGAATAGACATTTCCATTTAGTGTACCCATCAATTTCATGATGAAAATAATGATGTGACATTTCCCAAATACAGTATAACGAATTTGAAAATAGATTTCATTTCGGTTTAGTATAACATAGTAATAACATTTCCGTAAAGCGCTCCACCACTCTGAATCATGCAATGTTTGGTTACATTTTTATAATTTCCACAAACTCTTGCATCAAATTCAAACTAAAGTTACTGTTACACTTCTTTCCACAAGTCTATAACACATGAGAACTAGTTTTTAACCCTAAAAAATAGTTCACAAAAAGTACAGTTAAAAGGAAAGGGTTTACAAGTCTCAACAATACGTAGTGACGTGACTAAAATAAATTTTCGATTTACGGTTCCGATTATTCGTATCAATTGAATCGAATGAAATTTATTATGAAAGGGGATATGAATCAGCGTTCAAGTTCTAAGGTCAAGGTTTATTTTCAGGATTTAATCGATTATCGAATAATTGGAAGCGGAAAATTGTCGCATTTATTTTGAAAACACTAGGCGTTTTCTTCGTAGTAATATTTAATAATGGGAGCTGGTATTTTATAGCAGTTTTAGTTAGGTACCTTAATCTTTCAATGCTAATACGTTCGATCATTCTCCCTATTTTACTCTTTCTTCTACTTTCTCTGTCATTGTGTAACCGACAAAATAATTTGTTGAATATGGTAACATTGATAGACAAATGATTTTGTCTCATTATCTCGTAACATCTCTTTATGCATCTTTTTAAAGTCATTATTCCATATTAAGTTTCAAGACACTGCTATTTCAAAATATAATACAACGGAAACCCTCTTTTCTTCCCCATGATAACTTGTACTGTGCATACGAACCGACAAGGCAGTCGTCACCCTATAATTTTCTTAACTCCTTTATTAACATAGGAATTGGTTGAAAGTTGAGTGTTGAGTCGAAATTAACTGAGTGAATGCGTCCCCTGTGGTTTTAAATTAAGTGGGAAGTTAAACACATTGTTTCTGCTTTGGTTCAAAATTCACTGTTTGTCTTTTAATTAAACACTGTACAATTTTAGCCTTTTTCCTATAAATGGTCTTCTACGATCATTTCTAAGAACGGTTTGAGGGGGTCTGCAGAAAATAAATAATAAATCAACAAACTTCAGTAATAGACCAGTCCTGCAAATTACTGATAGACACAGACTGTTGTTTTGATAAATAATTATGTTTCACTTGTATAGTTCCTGGTTATTAAATCGATGTATAGTTATATTATTGTTATAAAAGGGTTCTAGTGTTCATTACAAAAACCGATCCGAACCTTTTAAAAAGCCTAAATATACTTATGCAGCAAACGAGAAATATTCTTCCAATACAAAGATATACTCCAAATAATGGTATCATTTCCATAGTCACGTACGATATTATATACCTTATATATAGTCAACATCTTCATAATAATCAACGAGGCAAATCTCGTCCAAATAAGATTTCGAAACAAAAGTAGACAAAAGAAATTTTAGACGAAAATGACAAAATGAAATGCTCAAAAAAATATACAACCTTAACTTTTTTGTAATAAAACTTTTGTAATGAGATCGTATTAATTTGAATGAAATACATTGGTCAAGGATCATGGCCTTATATTTTGTAGTAATGGCTTTGTAGGGGTTGACATAAGCCGTGTTTTAAATAACTTGCTTTTGGCTACCGGTCTAGTAGTTTTCTCCTTTCTAGGCAGTATCACAGATTACTAAATAGTTACTACGTAACAGATACTTCACTTAGTAGAAAGTTTTCAATACCTACTGCTATAATAGCCTACTCCGTCGCGTCAGCAACCGCTCCATGCTAAAATGTGTCTAAATGCTCAAGAGTACAGTTGTGATTGCTTCGCACCGCGCGATCCCACAGCAATCGCAGGGCTGCCTCTTCGATAAAATTAAATTAACATGACTTTTTGTGTATGTTATTGAGAACTGTGAATATGTTCTGACTATAGTTGGCAGTTTAAAATTGTATCGTTTTAAAATATTTTTTTTATAAATTAGTGCTGACTGTGCAATACATCTAGATAAAACATAATTATAGAGGTCAGTGTGTAGGTAAAATAAAAAAATCTTTAAGAGTTACAAGTGTTTTATTTTTATATCATTTTTTATAAATTTCTTACATTTTCTAAATTCTCGGTTATTAAATTTTAGTGTAGAAAAAATCCTGAATCTAATAAAAAGAGTTATTAGATATTGTTTTGGGAAACAAGGGCAGGGAGAATCAAAATGTATGTCATTTAAAATTTCATAAAGAGTACTACCCGGCCTTTGTTTCATATTCTTTT
Organism: Eremobia ochroleuca; assembly: GCA_949629135.1. Classification (NCBI taxonomy): domain Eukaryota; kingdom Metazoa; phylum Arthropoda; class Insecta; order Lepidoptera; family Noctuidae; genus Eremobia; species Eremobia ochroleuca. The sequence goes on along the minus strand of OX451385.1, from coordinate 21,814,697 downwards.
CAAAATTATTTATAAATATTGTCTCAAGTTCTCTTACGTAATTATGAAACGCATCTGTTGGCACTTTTAACTTTCCGTAAAAAGACGATGTTTTGTTGAATGCTTTAAAATGGATAAACAATCTATTCGTAGATTCATTTTAAAAGGGTTCATCCGTTAGAGCCATGTTGGATATTCAAAATTGATGATTTCCGACGGACAATAAAACCATAATGTGTTTAATTTATAGACGAGATATTGACGTCATATTATTGGGAACTTTATAATCTAGTGCATGGCTGAAAAACATTTTAAATTTTTCGTATAGTTTTCTCATCAGAACCGTTTTTATGCAAGTTTTAGTATTGCTATATAATCGGCGCGGATTCACGCCACCGCTCAGCGAGCCGCTCTAGCAATACTAAATAATTCATAGTAAAATAAACATATAAGTTATTAAAAAAATATTTGAACCATATTTTAGAACATAAATGTCTTAATTTACTAGGTCTAAAAGAAAATATAAATATTTCAGATTTCATCCTAAACTAACACGTTTAATATCTCGAAAAGTGGCTACAATTGACACTATTGAATATACTTTTCTTTAATGAAAAATTACAGCAATCGTGTTTTTTTTTCAGCCATGCACTAATAAATGTTATTAGATTTTATAAAGTAATGTTGTTATAAATTTGTCGTATATGTTTTAACTAATATCTCGCATCTGCTTAGACCGTCGATCGCTAGTTTAAAAAAAGGCTTGCATAAAAACGGTCCTGATGAGAAAACTATACAAAAAATTGAAAATGTTTTTCGGCCATGCACTAAATTATAAAATTTCCAATAATATGACGTCAATATCTCATCTATAAATTAAACACATTATGGTTTTATTGTCCGTCGGAAATCATCAATTTTGAATCTCCAACATGGCTCTAACGGATCATCATCATCTGCCTAGCCTTTTCCCAACTATGTTGGGGTCGGCTTCCAGTCTAACCGGATGCAGCTGAATACCAGTATTTTACGTGGAGCGACTGCCTATCTGACCTCCACAACCCAGTTACTGGGTAATACGGTACCCCTAGGTAAGACTGGTTGTCAGACTTGCAACAAGGCTCTAACAGATAAACCCTCTTAAATCAGGAATGTTCTGTAATTCAGCAACAAAGCCAGGACAAGTATGCTTCGTCATTTTTCATTCGTCATTGACAGGTAAATAGAAAAATGTTAGGTGTTTATCCCTTCTTTTACTTGATTTGCACCCATCTACAGCACATAAGGCACCAGACGGCATCGTAGGTACGCGTACGAACGAATGCAACGATTAAAATTGAACAACGTGCGTGCGCTTCGCTTGCGAAAACCGCACTGAATTTGGTCCGCAAACGGCCCGAGACCGCTCGGCCGCGGGCGGTAGGTAATTATAGCGCGCAAGTACATGGTGTGACGGAGGCCTGGCAGAATGTTAGTGAATCGATCATATGATTCTATAAGCTAGCCAAACTTTAAAAATACTGCACCACGTGTGTTCTATCGTGTATATATATCAGTATCGTGTCTTTCAAAAAAATAATTTCACATGGTAGATAGACCACGCCCAAGAAAATACGGAAAAGAGGCAACATAAAACAGCATCCTCCTGACACGAACCGACATTCTTCACGGGCACGAATAAATTAAATAAGAAATCCCTAGCGTGCCCTAATTTTGAGCAGGCAACGCAAATATGTCCCGGCTTAATCCCCCGGTTGTAATTAAGCTTAGCCCGGGTCGTTGTGGCTGCTCGCCTGTTTGGGTTTTCATCACCATTGTGGGAGCAGCCTGACTTGTTGGTTTGTCAGCGCAGTTTTCAATGAGTCACAAGGCCTGGGGTGCTACCAAACGCTCTTATTGCAGGTCAGTATTTGAAATCAAGTGTCCTGAGGCTTATACCACGTTTGCACCAGCAGTTACTGTTCGACCAATCGGCTAGGACGCTACTCACATTAACCTGTTAACTCAAACTTAAACTCGAAAGCATTTATTTCAAATATACCAATTACAGAAACTTTTGAAATTTTCAAGGTATCGCTAAGTCAAAAATATGAAGTCCATTCAAAGCGTAGTAGGTACCTATGGAGAACAACGGTCAAGAAACTCCACGGACTTTTTAAAATATTGTTACAATATATTGGTTTTATCATTCATGTGAGAACGATGTTGAAAGACGTAGACGTTAATTAAAAGCGTTCAAAATAAAAAAAAAAAAAGCATAAAAAACAAACAATTCTGAAATTAAAACCGTAAGCCGTGGCAGCTAATAGATGACCAGTCACAAACTCAAATCACCAATGAGCCAAAATATCACAGCACTAGTATTTCAATGCGGGCCAGGCTACTTATTGGTCATTTGAGTTTGTAACACGTTAACTGAGTAACGTCGTATACGAATAGGCTTAACTGACACCTTGACCTATTCTGTACATTACTTAACCTGCTAATGAGATTACGATAGAGCCTCTGGGGCTGAACAAAATCAAGGCTCATATTTAAAACTAGAAAGAGTAGAAGTTTATTTTAATGTGTTCTCGATTAGAATCTCATTTGACTAATTCCGAAAATCAAATTAAGGTATTTGACTGGATTTTTTCCATTCGATTTCTTGGAACCTAGAAAAAGATAAGATACAATAATAAAAATGATTAAAAATATCTCAAAATAAAAAACAGCGATTTGAAGTCTATGCTAGATAGCAACAGCACCTGACGTCACAAGACAGAAGTGCCGTTGTAACTTCGGGCCATTATGTACTTTTGCGCGACAAGGATAGAAGTAATGAAATGAATTGAAATTATTTATTCTGTAAACAGGATATTCGAATCACGTTTGCACAAATGCACATAATATTATACAAAAAGTAAAAAATGAGGTCGTCGTTTCCTATCTGACTACTCTGAGAAGAAAAGTCTCTTCATAATCTTGGTCAGATTATTTTTAAATATACAAATATTATTTTTTAGTAACATATTTATAATAAGTATAATTCATATAATATTTATCATAGTAGTCGAATATATTACGCCATTGTGCTAAACATAAAGAGCATGAATCTAAATCTTCGTCAGACACATTTTTGTGATGTTTATTTGATGCAAGATTTATTTATATTCTGAGATTAGTGAAAAACTACTTGACATTAATTTCAAGAAGTAAATATCTACTTTATAAACAAACATAATAACATTCAGGATTTTTTTTTTATAATTATACTATGGGATCAAATTTTCATTCCTAAAGATTTTCCTTTCGAAAAAGTACGAAGAGTATTATCAGCTTACGGGGAACGAAACGATCCGATACGGCATTTCTTTAATTCTTATTAAAATGATCCCGTTATGATTTATTTAAACATACTTCTCAGTTACATCCAGGGTTCCCAAACTTTTCAATTAAGCTTCTTTTCTTAATTAACTTCCTTAATGACGTAAGTTTCGGGAGTGATTCCGTTTTTCCCTTCGTCACGGTCTATTACGTGTTTTGTGCTTTTCTTTCATTGAAAACAATCGGGCCTTTGTTTAGCGTTTGTGTTATTGGCTGTTTTGTAGACTAAATGGCGTCAGGCTATATCAAATTCAGTGATGAAAAGAAATTAATGAATTTATGGAAAAGTGCTATGGCGATAGTTACATAGGAAACAAGCAATAAATATTCTTTTCAGATAATCCCCTAAGCTGCTCTTGGAAATAGCTACTCAAAAGATTTTAATTTTTAAATATGTAACGCCACGTGATAGGTACATCACAATAACACCGTTGAAAGCTGCATTATTATCCATCAGCCATCGTAACCGCTTTGTACTTCCTTTTACTCGGATTTCTTTCATGTGAAAGGAAAAACATCGTAAACTGTACGCGTATGGAGTTAACTGGATATTGTGAAACGCAGCACGATTCGCAGGCGCTGACCAATTTCTGACCTGTTTCTTGTTTAGTCTATTTAGTCTCGCCTCAGTAAACTATGTGGCTTCATACGTCACGCGATTCACTTTAGCTTTGTGCGCGGAAATGTTGATAGATGCTTTAAAAAGGACTGGTCGGTTGGTTTGATGTTGTATCCCATTAATAAATACGCTATTGACATATAAAGACAGGCAAGTGCGAGGCAAACACGAATGAGAGTAAGCCTATTTTATGGGTATGGAAAGAAATACCATATGGGTACAGAAAGAGATGTTCTTACTTTTATAGTTATGCTCCAAGTACACTTGGCCAGCGTTCCCATATGATCCCATCTCCCAAGTTGATCTGTTATTTATACGTATAACAGTAGCACGGGTCAATCGATCAGGCTAAGCTACGCTTGCCGCGGTTGAACTGTGAATGGGTGACAATCTTCACATACCAAGACCCCTCCGTGCCTCGGAAAGCAAGTTAAGCCGTTATAGTGGGTCCACACGATACAGACTTTCATACAGACTACAGACTTTCATACAGACTTCTATAGAATTTTGTCTGTGCAACTAAGCAGTACAGACAAATGTCGGTGTGATAAAAAGTCGCACAGACAAAATTCTATAGAAGTCTGTATGAAAGTCTGTATCGTGTGGACCCACCATTAGTCCCCGCTGTCATTCGTGGATCTTTGACAGTCGTTACGGGTCGTCAGTAGCCCGAAACTCCGACAACCAATCTTGCCAAGGGGTATCGTATTACCCAGGAACTGGGTTGTGGAGGTCAGATAGGCAGTCGCTCCATGTAAAATACAGGTATTCAGCTGCATCCGGTTAGACTGGAAGCCGACCCCAACATAGTTGGAAAAAGGCTAGGCAGATGATGAACACTGAGTGGTGTAGTCATAAGCCATAAGACAGCTGTGATTTCTGAGTTGCTTCTAGCTAGAAGTACCTGCGGTTCTTCAGACATTGCAGTGAAAAAAAAAAATAATACGGAAAAGAATTAGCCGCTATACTAGATATTTTAATAAACATAAATCTCATATCAATGACAAGAAATAATAATGTTTATGATTTCACAGACAATGGAGAAAATGCAGTGCAGTGCGAGTCTCACCGCCAAATAACTGTCATCATCGCGCTTATTGAAATGAAGTTAACTACGGGAGAGAATAAGCCGCTATAATAGATTTTTTATTATTAAAAAAATGTAATGATGCGGAACGGTTGAAAATGTTCATCATCTACTTATGGAAAGTACAGAAGCCAGCACATCAAGCTACCCGAAACTGTCACATTTTCCCAATCAACTTTGAACCTTATGCTTTAGCGATAAAGTTAAAAATCGATTAAAGAAACTTGACAGATTGTAGTAGCTTGATGTGCTGGCGTCTGTACTACGACAAAGAAGGAAAAGAGACACTGTTGAGCAGAATAAAAGTAAACAAATATGACATTGGACTTTGTGTTAAAGTTTTAACGCAGCCTAAACCTGAGATAGCAAATCTACTTGCTGATTTGTTTCGACATTAATAATGTATACTCGTATTATATTTCTAGAGGTAGTTTAGAATAGTTTAAGTTATGATGAGGCTGACATGCTACTGTGGATAAAAGCCTCTAATAAAAATTAAAAAAAAAATCTAATGATATGACAGTAATGGCGAAAATACAATGCACCGCCGCCGAATAACTGTCATAATTGCGCATGTTGAAATAAAGTTCCAAATCCAACACCAAAGGCAACCTCTAATCTAACAATATTGAACAAGGAACTAATACATTTTCAATAAACCTAGGCTTTGACTTGGCCAAAACTAAACAGGACTCAATCAATATTGGAACTACAATTTCCTTACTAAGTTTAACAGCGTATACTGTTTGCGAGCGAAGTTTCTATCGTCTGTAACAAGTTTTCAAATTTTCTGTCTAAAATACGGAAATAGGTTGGCCAGCGTTTTGGTACTCTCGAACAATACAACTTATTGTTCGACCGACGTCTGAATGAGGTTGGATCTCGAATAGGGAGGAAACTCCATTTTAAAAAAGCTTCTTACGACCAAGAACTCGTACATGCTTTCTACCCCTGTAGTTGGATGACTTTCCCCAGATAGACACACTACAATTACGAGTACTGACCCTTCGATATGGATAGCTTGCCCATGTCATAAATATGAATTAAATGATTTTAGTAAAGTCAAAATTCAAGCTGAGACCGACTCACTGAGCGGCTTCATTTGGACTGTGCATCATTTCACCCAACTCCAGCGACTCGGCCATTATGATCTCATCGGCAAAGTGAAGGTTTGCTTTTTACATTAATGCCCTGTCCAGTCCTGCTGATCGCTTGATACTTGGATATTGTCAATTTATCGTAGGTACTTTCGTACTACTCTGGTTTGAATGATTTATTTAATAAATATCACATTTTCTAACATTTTAGGTGCGAAGAAAAAGTGGCGTAAGAAATTCCCAAACTAATTATTGTTTCTAGTCTACTGTAATAATTATGAATTGGTGTCAGGCACACCGTATTTTGTATTTTGTTCACCATGATGGTTAGCAAAAGTCGTTGGACCTAAACTGAGTTTCTAAGGTAACTACACTAGGCTAGATAGAATACATGACTTTGTAACTGCCTGGTGGTTTTTGATTAGGCACTTTTTATGTGGCCTACGCAAATGTACTGCAAATCTTTTAGCGTCGTGTGTGATCGTTGAACTCTCTAAAATAATAAGGTTAAGCTACACGATGACTTGACGAGGTTAGAACTGTGACCAACCGCTACATTAAAGTTATTGAGCTATTGAGTATTTTTAGGACCTCAAAATAAGAATGATTTAAGATTCATAAAAAGAGGCGCATTTATTATATTATCATAATCTGCCTAGCCATTTCCCAACTTTGTTGGGGTTGGCTTCCAGTCTAACCGGATGCAGCTGCATACCAGTATTTATTATATTAGTGTTTAATAATATTTTTAGGAGAGTAAAGTGGGAATCTTGAGAGGCGTGACGGTGGACAGGGGAGAATGGAAGAAGAAAACGTGTTTCGAGAAATTAGTTTATCAGACAATATCTTAAATTGTGTTTTAGGAGGCGTTTCTGTAATTATGTTTTTTTTTTTTTGTGACGATGCCTATGAGTCAATTTGTTTCCCAGCTTTTGTATACAACCAATTTGTTTGAGCCCGTTTCATATATTGGTTTATGCGTATCTAAACTACTGTTCCAACATGAGTTCTCCGAATATGTCCTTACCACGAAGTCTTCACTGCAATATTCATAACCCATTCCTTGAACTTCAAAGAGAACCTGAAACTTTCGGAACTCCATAAAAGTCCCAAAATAACTTTCACTTTACAACGTTTACAAATAAGAGCTTCGTTAGTTTACATGAAAGGGTATCGTAATGTTTGGACGACACCTGGTACACGCATGCGCTTTACGGCTGGTTCAAAGTAACGCACCTGGCTGAGATAAGGGTAGTACACATACGTTCGATGCTTGAGATTTTAGACATGGTGTTTTGTTGACAACGGGAAATCACGTTTTTGGTCAAGTTTCATTATTTTTATTATTCGCCATTTAATGTAACTGTCACGTTTTTTATTTCTGAGCAAATACTATCAAGAACAAAATTTTGATATAACTAGTTCCACTTACTATCGATATCAAAAAGCGTATCAATGCAATATATTGTAAACATCAAAACGTTAACCTTCTACACTTATAGTTGGCACCCGAGCAAGTGTATACCAGGCCTTAACGTAATTTATCTCGCCTCCCTCATCAACGCACGCTGTAAACAGCGTTTAATTTTAGAAGCTCACCGGTATATTCCATCGTGAAAGCTGTGTACTTTCATGGTAATCCAGGGAAAGAAAGGTGGGCTTTCTTTCTTAACTGCTGCGTAAAATATGCTGCCACTGAGGTTAGACAAAAAAAATCCTGTGGTGTAGCGGTATTTACGAACGCCAAGTGCGAACTGCGCGTCACACAAAATCTTGCATCTCGCAAGCAGAGTTTACCGGGTAACTAGCATATATACAACGGCCCGACATGAATCATTGGGCTGAGGACAACAGTGGCTTGTCTTTTCTCCGTTACTATTCCGTAGGTTGCAGCCTTTCTTCTAATAAGTTCTGCCACATCAGTGTTTCATTTCATCAGTATCTTTGATATATTATTTCCCCTTTCCAAAAAGGTTGTGAGCAAGAATAACAAATCATTAGGTACATAGCATCTTTCATAAAGTTCAAATGTGTAACCGCTAGGGGAGGTGTAGGTAGGTTCTTGCTACATCTTTTCTCCCTTACCGGGGTTACTTTGACTCTCTCTAAGAAGTTTTTAATTACTTTAGCTGGGTCAAACCCCAAATAAAGCCTCCGATTCTCGAATGACTGATACTGATGCAAAAGTTGCATCAGTCACTTTGACGGGATATATGCCTCTTTGAGGGCCTCATCCACATCAATGTTAATGTTTAAAAGCATAGACGTGCATTCTCCAACTGTTAGCCCAAAAAGAAATGTCAATAAATTGTATGAATTGGCACTCCACTGTACACTCAAGGTGTTGCTCTTCTGTATCCTTCTATTGGTTGGTATCAAACTTCTATGTATTACCTCGTCTTTGTGGATTAGATGTAGGGTGTAGGTACTGATAAATGATTCAGATATCTTGATTTTGATTTGACACAACAAGTCCACCCACAGCTGTTCGTATAATAAATACGAGAAGCTGAAGCCTGATATACCAAAACCTAGCCAAAGACTATAATAGTCAAGTGGGCGGTTCACAAGTTATAAGCGCATTTACAAGGCAGACAAAAACAGATACGTTACGTTATAATTATAAAATATAAATTCATAAACATAATTATGCAGCAAAATTAATGTTTAACAGATTGACAAAGCAGGTTCAAACCTGTGTAAAGACACTTTTACTTTGATACCTACGTACGAGAAATCAAAAGATAAATGTTCAGAAAGGACTAATGAACTCCTTTAATTTTAGGCACGAAGGACAGACGTGGTCTCACTAAAATCTAATTTAGCTGTAGATACACATAGTTTAGTTCTAACGAACAATTTCAAAGCTCAGGTTGTTAAATCTCGTTCAGACAGACGGTAATCCGAACTTGGCGTGAAATGAAGTAATATTGCAGAGTATTTCAAATAATGTCTTGACACCTACTGTTCAAATTCTTATGAGGGGATTACTCGATTAAATCAGGCATGAAAGTTCTGTCTAAATAAATATTTCTGTGATACCCACTCCTTCTAAACTTGTAACCGAACGTAAGACAAATTCTGAGCTCGCGAACGTATGAAAATTGATGCATTGATCGAATTTACTCACTAGGTAGAAACTGTGATTACAAAACACAACGCTGTTCACGTCTTCTTGCAAGTGTTAGAAAACGCTTTCAAAGCTCAGGCTTAAGAATTACACAAGGGAACAAGTTTCAAACTTTTTTATACAACTGTCAAAGTTATACTTGTTTCGGATTACAATTGCCTGACATAAGTAGAAACTGAAAGTGAATTTATTGTAACAGGTCTAAATTAATAGATACGGCAATACTTGGAAAAATGAGAAAATAACATTAAAATATCGTTCAAACAATTTATATAAATTAAAAGCATAACGAATTTTAACATAATGGCATTCATTTCAAATTGTCCACTATTATAGAGTATTTGAAGCTTGAAGATACAGGTTTTATTTGGTTAATGACTCTTCTTTTGCCTTTTGTGTGATGTTGAATCTTTTTTTTTGAGGAACCAACAAAAATCTACCATCATAGCTGGATCCCATCGTCCTTGATATCTTATTTTTATTGTTCGTACATCCTGATGAAACCTTCCTCCTTGTTCATCACTCACTGCGCCAAGATTATCAGGAAAAAAAGTCTAAATGAGAGTGTAGGAAATGGATTTTGAGAGACATTCTGCATCCTACGTTTTGGTACGACTGAAGCAATTCATGTACTAAAAGTTGATAGTTTTCTGATTTTTTATTGCCTAGAAAGCCTTTTATGACTGTAACAAAACATTTCTGTAAAAGTTTCTTCTGTGCTAATTGAAGTGGATGGTGCACTTGGTACAGGATAGTTTTACCGTGGGGGATAGGCGCGATGCTGATGACAAGTTTGGATATTTTATTTTATGTTTATCCTTCTTCGAGTATCCGGAGATATTTACCGTGAAAAAATAGCAATCATTTACAAGATTCGAAGGCTCTCGCCACAGCATAGGGACTGCAAAAGGCATTTTCTTTTGTTTACCTTTCATCCGCTTCAAAAGTCCCATGTAACAAGAAATACAACACATTTGAGGTGTCCACGACTTCTCAATATCTCCAATCGTAAATCCAAAATAGGAGCAGTAAGCTGCTTTTATCTCTTCCGTAGTTTTTCTTAGATTTTTAACTACATAACATCTGCACACGTAGCAAAATTTATTTGGTGGATTGTTACAAGATCTTCTTTGATGACTAGCCATATTTTTATGTACAAAACTTCTTAATTTAACCAACTAACTTAACTTTCTGTAATGATAGAAAAATAAAACTTGTTAACTCGAAATATTGTGAATAATATATTGTGAGGATTTGTGTACAGGAGGCTAATGCTAGCGAAATATGAAACTCTGAATAAAACTTATATGAGACCTGTCACACCACTTTGATGAGTTGATGGGTGAAAGATGAAGCTAGTGCAACAAAAATATATGATTTCTGTTCTGGTTGTCAAACCTTCGTTCCCTTGTGTTATCTTTACCTACAATGGGTACACTCTCTTAGTCTGCCCAGTGGCGGCAGATGGACGCGGGCGCGCGACCGGAGCAGTCGCGTGGCGACGCTAACGCCTACGAATATTGTCATAGTGGATACGCTGTGTAGTGTCATGTGCGTTATGCTATTGTGATTCTTGCGGGCGTATGTGGATGTGAGTATCATTTCCTTTTGTATATTTGTTGATACTGTATTAAGGTTATTGTTTACATTACATTGATTATATTATATAAAATGGAAATCATAGAAAATTATGTGCCTAATGCCGCATAAAGATTTACCGGCAGACCGCGTGATCATAATGAAATTCATATTCTTAATATTTTTAAATTACATACAAGAAAAGAGAAATATTATCATCAGTTATATCATAATTTTATACAATATTTATTAATGTAGAGGATTACAAGTATAAAATAAAAAATTCATACTGGTGACCTCAACAAAAGGTTTAGCCTGTAAGGGAATTAAAGTTTACCGGGACAATGGGACCTTTACAATTCCATGTTGACAGCAGCTCTCCTTGTGAAATATTATTTTAAACTAAAAATTTATATTTTAATTTGTTAGGGATTAGCACATTCATTCAAATAGATGCCTGTTAGTTTGGAAGTATGTCCTATTAATTTGTAGACTTCAAAACTGAATAGAATTTAAACATGAATACTGCGATGCCTGTGCAATTAATTGCAGCAGTTTTTTTTTTTTGTATTTTATGGATAAACTAAAAACTGATTAACTGGTAGAAAATGCCTATGGCATTAAGCCCGTCTCTATACATTTATGTGCTTGAAGTATTAAATAAATACATGTGGTTATATACAATGAAGATTTGTCTGTGTATCAAAGAATTCCTCGCCATTCCATGCATAATAATATATCTAATCTTACATATTTAGCGACCGAGCTTTCCCTCGGTGGTACGCTGAGGTTTTATCTGTCTAAATATATTTATACGTATACCTACATACATTAGCGAAGTATAGAAATTCCTCCAATTTGTAAGGGGCTGTTGTTTTTCCGGATGTCTTGTTTGAAGTCTGCATCCTGATCATTCCCTTTCATCAAAACTGACGAAGAGACTTTGCAACCCTCTTTGTACTGGTTGTGTATTCAAATACCCGCAGGGTTCGTGCTATGCACATTGTCATTTACTAGTGGGTACTTTTGAAAACCAGATACCTGATTTTAGATATTTGGTTTTCAAAAGTACTAGTAAATGTAAATGTGCATAGCACGAACCCTAAACAAAATACATAATAGTACAAAATACATAGGAAATACGGGCTGGTGTCCGCAACTCCACGTCAATGCACGTATTTTGCGTATGGTACAAAATACGTATTATACATAATATATAATATTCACAGTAAATGAAAATGTGCATAGCACGAACCTTAAACAAAAACGTTACACTACAAAATACATATTATACATAATACATAATATTCACAACGAAAATTGAATTGAAGCACTAGCTTAAGGCCCACTTCAATTTTCGTTGTAAATATTATGTATTTTTTATATACACATACTCCTTTTTCCCATGGGATTAGGCAGAATCTAAAAAGGCTACTGGTTTGGATTCTCTGATACTACATTTATATTTTTAAATTAAAACTTAAATGATAAAATGCATTTCCAGCTCTGGCTTAAAACCACTGTGTCCCTACAAAGAAAAGACGTCACGTATCATTTCTATTCACAATAGGTACAAAAATAACGACGGCCCTCGGAACGGAAGGCTGAGGTTCAAATCCGCCGCCATTGAAATATTATGACAGTATTATTCAGAATTCTATTCTAAATCCACTCTCAAAAGCACAACTTGGGCTAGCCCGAGGGGCTAAAGGAAATATTAGGAATGTATTATGCTTAGATTATAATATATTTTATACCTATCTTTTAATGTCCACGACGAATAATACCTAGTTCATATTCTCGTGGGTGTTAAAAAGAACGAGAGAACGTAGGTAGAGACTTTTAATACTTATTGCATGTTTCTACCTTTTATAATAATTATGTGGCTTAGCGCTTTATATATCTCGCCATCAAACGTAAAAGTTTTCGAGTTTAGAGTTAGTAACACCTCTGTATTATCAATAATAATAATTAAAAAAAATAATTAAAAAATATTTCATGGACTAACTATACCCTCATAATATTACCACCAAAAACCACCTACGGTTTCTTAACATTCTTCTCAATTTAAAACTACGCTTTGTAATTTCAAATTTCTAATTTCTGACTAGCTGACCTACTATTATGATAAATCAAAAGTAGGTTCTGTATACATTTATAAATGCTGTGAGTTAGAGTTTTCCATTTGGCAAGAGTTGTTATTATGGTCATAACTCTTGGGATCATTAAAGAGGCTGAATAAATTTATCTTTCAACTATATAAGTAAATGGCGCAGCTTCTATTCTCAAGGTCAAGGGTACAATTCCCGCATCTGAACAAATATTTGTATGGTCTACAGTACTGATGTTTGCTCGGCGTCTGGATGTTAGTGATTTGTGTATAAATGGCTCCCAGCCTAATGATTTTGCGTAAGCTTAGCCGAGATGTTTTATGTAACTTTAGCGCTCTCGCTTTCTCCCACAAACAATGGTGCACTTTATATCGTGTCTAGCGTGTATTGTTGTCTGTACGTTACAGGAGTTGATTACGCTACTGCGTTTCGATACGCTATGAAGAAGCGCTCTTGAAATAGTCCATCATAGACCTACTTTACGTACTTCCTGCTTTTAGTCAGCATCGTTCGCCGATCGTCAAGTGCCATTTCATTTTGAATAGGATGAGACGTAATAATATCTCGAGTCTTTATTTTTCTGGATATTATTCTTAAAATTTAAACAAAAAGATGTAAAGAAATCTGCATAGGTAATATAATAATATGACAAATATCAAAAAAACGATCAACGTTTTAGTTATGTGATTGGACCTTTGCTTTCCAATCTACCAATACACAGGGAAACTTTAGGTACCCGATAAGTATATTTTCAACCACGTCTTCTGTAAATGTAGATTCAATATATTACAGAGAAAGTTTTCTAAGAAATCCTCTTCCTGATAATTTTGTCTCTACTAACTTTATTTGCTCCGATAATACTGTTTGGTATAGTTGTACATTTTATTACTGCCATAGGGAAACTGATATTATACTTAAACGTGAACATACTATGTATTATTATGGAACCGTAATTTGTTTGTCGTAAAGTGTTACCGCCACGTGTGGCGTTCTGTAGTTTCCGTTATGGGGAACAAACCGTGAGTTTGTGTAAGTATGTATGTATGTAAGTTTGCAAATACATTAACCACTTTAGACGTCTTGTTCTTATTTATTGGGATAGTTACGGTTCCTATATTTCAGTTATTGCATTAAAGTTATAGCTGTTAAGGGTGATATTTACTAAATTTTTAATAAATAAATAAATATTTATTTCGAAAATTTCGAACAGGGTTCGACCACTGAATATTATAGACAAGAAACTGAAAAGAAATTCGTACGTATCAGTCACTATCACCAACAACCACGAAGATTTTCAGGAAGAGAACAAAATAATCCAATACATTTTCAGATCACAAAAAAGATATGGGTTTCAGGGAGAATAAATCCTTTACACATAGCCTTTCCGCTTCAGTGCAGAAAATTCCATACAATATATTTCATGAATGCAGGTAATTCTTTTGCATAAACAAGTATTGCCTAAGTGAACATTGATATTTATCGGTTTCGGAAAAAATTGTCTAAATTTTTAATTTTATACCTGAGCCAAATATTTTAACGGTTCGAGGTGGTCTCGGGGGACTTGGCATAGAGCCCGGTCGCTTGGTCAATGCCTCCGTACCTACAATGCCTACGAGTACACATGTCTGTACACGCTGCAGTGGTCAGATAAAGAATTATTGTTATATTGCTTCACTACATTTTTATCTATTGACATTTCGTTAAGAAAGGAAATTCTGAATATCACCACATAACCTACTTGCTTACGAGTATAACAATTAAGCAGTTTTGAAATAAATCCTACGGGGCCCATTACCTCTTAAAGTACATAAACCACGGTATTAAATGACTCTGAATGAATTCTTTTTTTTTCGTGTAATCCCAAGAGCTTCACTAAAAGTGGCTGCCAGGACGTGTCTGAAGCGGTGACAATGAGACATTATTACCCTGATAGCTTCAGACTGTGATGTATTTGTCAAGCTTGGTCACATTATGCGGACATTAAACATAGTTCTCCCTTATCATCATCGTCAACAGTTTTATTTTTATCAGCAGCCGTACATTCGTGAATATTGTTGGTATTGTAAGTGTTGTAGATATTTGTTTCAAGTCTGTGTGTTAACTTGTTAATATTGAAGTAATCATTTGGTTTGGTTTCTAAATTGTTGTGATTATGAAGTATTTTATAAGATATCGATGCCAGCTACGGGTAATGTCTCATTGTTTTATGTAACAGCAAGGGAATGTTCATATTAATATATCCTCAGTATTTTTCCTAAAGCAATAAATATACCTACTGAATGTTTATAAGGCAATCCCATTAATTTTACTCAACAATCATAGAGACAATAAACAGCAAAAGACTAATAATCGTAATAATAGAAACCCCAAGGGCTTATGTTTTGAATGTGTTAATATCAATTTGTTTCGAGGCCACATCTGTCCTTTTGGGCTTAACATTTGAGCAAAGTTTTGTTTAATTAAAATCATCGGACTGTCCTCGGTGTAAGTTAGAGCTATCAAAATTACGTTAAAGTTAGACAAGTGTGCTGTGTTTTATGAGGGTTTCAAGAGGCACAGGGAGGGAAGGCTAGTTCAGATTGTTTAGGCGAACTATGTTATTAGATTTAGCTCAGAGATCTGAAGGCTTCTAAATCATGGGACTTGGGACTTCGCATCACGTAGGGGAGTCTGTAATAGGATTACGTCAGGTGGATAGCAGAAGTTCTTGCACATTGGGGCACTTTTCCTTGTGTCCTGTTGTTCACCAATCAGTGTACATTATAGAATATCTATTTTTAGATAACATTTCCGGGCTATTGCTTCATCTTAAGGGGTTTTCTTTTTGTTGCTCTTCTGGAGAACAAAGCCAACCGAGAAATGAACAAACCCAGGAATACCTAACCAACCAACCTAGGAATACCTAGATTTCTTATTTTTATATTAGTAGTAGTTTTAATTCGTTTTTTTTTTTGTAGTCTTAATTTTATCCTTTTGCTGCCCTTACAGGGTCCATATTTTTGTACCTAGCTTTTAGATTTAAGCCCTCTGTAACACCTTTTTTTTACAATATTATCGAATGCAATAAACAAATACAAAGTTGTTTAAATGCGCGCCGGCAAAGGGTCTGGCGCATCGGCCTTAGACGATGCAGAGCATTTTTTTCTGCTTTTTACTAACTACTTTTGTTTGTTTCGAATACTATAACAATGTCAATTAGCTGTAATTATACTGGAAAACTACTGTGTAATCATTTTCAGGAGAGATACGAGTATTCTCCGTACCGTCCCGTAATAACGAGTCTATTAAGTATCTGCTTTATACTTTAAAAACATTTCGATTTTCTTTAAATTACATTATATCAAATCAATTGCTTGAAATCACTTAAATTTCGGATCTGATTTCAGAAATATTTTCTTCGGTGAAATAGAATTCCGTCGCTATATTTAATTAGTGTCACTTGAGACGAACCCTCTTAATGTACTTGAAATACGGCAAGAGCACCTCATCTAATGTACGTGGACCCGGCGAATGGTTTTATTTGTGTATTTTATGTAGGTACGCTATTATTTTCGAAGATCTTCTAAGGGCGAAAGAAAACCTTTCAAGGCTGGTTTTTTATTTCAAAATAGAACCTCGTCGTGTATCTAAGGCGTAAATCGTAACCCAGGTTTAGCTTAAGAAAGGTTAATACGATACTGTGAATTACAAAACACTGCCTTGGCCACTGTCACCCCCCAAATAACTGACTATAGTAAACACTATAAATCATGACAATAATTTAAACTTGTACATACTTCATTCGATTGATATAAGAAAATGTTGAAAGAAAGAAAACGTCTCTCAATTGAATAAACCCAATTAAACGCCGATATTCAATGAGACCACATCCGCACAGTGCATTTCACGTAACAAATAGATAAATAATAGATTCTTCAGAGCGTGCACTCCGTTTCTAAGACCGCAGTCGATTTATCTCAGTGGCGGACACTAACTCACCGTGTCCGACTTGTGCGTCCGCTGGACAGGCTTCGGGCATTAGGTGTATGTACTGAGCCTTCGGCTGGTGTATGGCTGGACTAGTAAAAAACAAAAAGGAAAATATTATGTCTAACAAGTTTTTGACTCGCTTTTTTACCCAACTACGACAAATCCTGCCTGCATCCACCTGACTTTTAGCTCCGAAATAAGTAGTTGGGATGCTCATTACATTTAATTCTCACATCTGCAAGGATAGAAATTATGTAAACAATATTCTCGTCTCAACGTTTGACGGCGTTATTAGTTTTGTTTACTATCGTAGACTACACTAAAATATACTAAAGTTGGGAGACTTGATGCTCTTGGCGAGGCAACTGACCTATGAAATGTTTGTGAAAAGTGGAAAGTTAGAACTATTCGGTTATTTTATAGAGTTTAATATTTTGGTCGTTGCTATCGTATTCATCCTAGTTTTATTGGCAGGGTCTGCTCGAGAAAATTTTAGAGCAAGTTTATTTATTTTTGAAACGGCAAGCTATTATTTCTAGTTTTATGCTGGAGCATCTGCCAAGAGGAGTCCATTCTGTCTTCGACGCATTCTTTGTGTTTTGTATAAGACGGCTTGAGCTAGATAGGCAGTTTCCAATATTATCAATTACAATTAAATACGTACTGGCATGCCCCCCCTCCCCTATATTGCCCATGATGTTTGCTCACGACGGTTCGTCTATGTGGTCATTAAAGTTTCCTTATTATCACTTGAACAAACAACCTATACCAGTACGATTTGCTGGTATTAGTATGATAATCAGCATAAAGGTACTCATATAATAATTGACGAAGCATTTGGGGGCTTTCTTCCGTATAATCCTATTGTCTCTGAAAAGCCATTATTTTGTTTGAATTGGATTTTGATACATAAAGAAAAGTAAGATAGAATTTATAGCCTCAATTTAAAACACTGACACGACGTAGTACCCGGACATTTTATCAGTTTTATTACCAAGTAACTGGGAGATTTTTCAGCGAAAATAATGGATATTAATACTAGTGCTTGTTGTTCAACCCACCTCTAGTTACCTTTAGTAAACTTATTTACTGTTCTTTAGTTCAAATTAAAAGGAAAATGAGGACCCGGTAGCCGATAGTATGTACGTGTGCTGTGTTCTTGCATTACAACTCTTGGAACAAGGTTTTAGTAGCTTAGATAAAAAGGGCTGGAAGAATTATTTTGCTCGCACCACACGAATAACAAGTTAGGTTTGGTATCACCGTTGACCTAAATAATTTTGATACTCTGTTATTATGAATACAGACCGAGAAAGTTCATGTTTATAATTTTATTTTATGAACAATGACTCTTGTATGCTCTTACTCAATTAGTCTCTAACGGGGGTGCAATCCAATAAAAAAAATTATGCATACTGCGTAATTCATTAAAAGCACACTAAATACCTATTGTTGTGTATATTCTTTGGTTGAAAAGACTTTTATAACTCACTAGATAGATAATATCCGGGTTCTTTTCATGCGTGGGCCATTAAAGCGTAGCGGCTTAATAAGGGCAGAAAATCTTTTCCTTTCATACGGTAAAAAAAAATCATCACAATATTACTCGATACCTATATGGACAAGATAGTTTTATAATATGAAAAACACAGCAAGGTTATTTAAAAATCATCATCATCTGCCTAGCCTTTTCCCAACTATGTTGGGGTCAGCTTCCAGTCTAACCGGATGCAGCTGAATACCAGTGTTTTTTTAAGCAAGGTAAAAATATGAAAAAAATATTTATAAAATAATTTATTTGAAAAATACGTAAGTAGTAGGGAAATGATTAGGTACTCTGCTGCATCAAACGATTTATTATGAAGCTGTACAAATTTCAAATCCACAATTTTTAAATATTACAATCATTTGCAAATCCGACCTTTGCCAGCATTATCGACTGTTTCATTGACACCTCTAAATTACTATTATTATTATTTTTTTTTTTACTTTTCTACCTCTCTTTTGTTTTATCCGTAATTTTCCATAGTGTAAAACTTTGAGATAACTGGTAGTTAACTTTGAGATAAGTGATAGTATTTTTTCCTGGACCTCTAAACATTTTCCAAGCGATTACTAAGTTTTTACTAATCTATGCGATTTTTTTTTAGTCCCAGTTGCAGAGGGCTAGGCTTTGTGGGGTGTTTAATTGATTCAAATGGTCATCACGTTCTGGAAAGGGAGGGGGCGTCTATTAATTACGTGAGGCGTTTTTAGAAATTTTCTGACCCCCCTACCCCCAGGTGAGATTTCGTGAGATTTGGCTCAATCCCGTCCCCCATCCCCCAATCTCACGTGAGATTTTTTCAAAATGCCTGTTTATAGTGTAAATGTGTTGGATTTTTTTCCGTATTAAAATCGTCGGAAAAAAATGACCTACTACCTACTACCTACTACGAGACCGCCTTCCCCCCAAAGTAAGATTAGGTGAGATTCGGCTCGACCAGAACGTCTCACGTAATTAATGGACGCCCCCACTTAATTTAGATAATTAATATGTTAGGATATGGATAAGCAAGTGATTATGACGTACGATTTTTAAGCATCAAAAATAAAGACATAAAAAATCCAAATAATATGTATGCACTACAGTTGGAATATATGCTCAGGATATCACATTAAAACAGTGCATAACAAGCGTTATGACGAAATCACTAAACCAAAACAAGAAACAATATATACCACTGAAGCGTTGTACCAACAAAACGCTGAGTATTGGGTGAACCTGCGGCGTTTAATTCAATATTACCGTCTGCTTCCATCAGTAGCTTGAAATTAAATCATGGCGATGCGCCCCTGGCACCTGGCCAGGGGACGCCCCCATTAATATTGTGTTAGAACGACCAACTGCACTGCACCGAGAAGAGCGTGATAAGAATGCTGTTTCGGATTTTTTTTTTTTGCTGAGTTTCTTCTTAATTTTTAGTTCGTAATCTTTTTCTGTTGTTTCGTGAGGTAGGTTTTAAAAATCCCCGTGTGCTACTTGTGAGAAGGCAGCAAGGTAGGCAAAAAACGAAAATGTGGAACCAGTGACACCTACTTCCGAAAATAAAGTTATTTTGCACTTTATAGATTTTTTTTTTTTTGTTAGAAATTCTTTGATAATTTAGCTACCTAAGCACTAAGATAAATATGAGTTTAAATCAGGGGTAATTTCTTTCTGTAACTGTTTCTTTTTGTTTAGTGTGAAACTCGTTACTACAGCAAGCGATATACTTTAAACTCTTAATAATATAAACAAAATCTCCTATTAAACACGTAATAATTATTCTGTATTTGACTTCTCTTCAATCACTAACCTACTTTTCACAATTACCACTTGGACGTATTTTTTCTTATCAATAAAAAGTATTTAGTTATAATCGTATGTATATACAAGGTGTAACTTAAATAACGCACAACCTCTTAAGGGGTCATTGTACTTATCATTATGAACAACTTTTACTATGGGACCAAACAGGAAATCGCGAAAAAAAAATCAGCTGTTCCCTACATTTATGTTTGCATAACTCGTCAAAATGTAGGGAACAGCTGATGTTTTTTCGCGATTTTCGGTTTGGTCCCATAGTAAAAGTTGTTCATAATGATGAGTACAATGACCCCTTAAGAGATTGATTGATTATAAAAAATGCAAAAGAGTATTATTAGACGAAAAGTAGAATCACATATTCAGCAGATAGCCATAAGTAAGGTACGGTAGTAAAACACGGAGGTACCTAACACAAATCGTTGTTCGCATCGCACGGTGTCATAATAAAACCCTTATAAACGCTATACGTAGGATGCGACGGTAATGTCATTATGGGTGAAATTAACGACGACGCCAATCCTGTTAGCCGCGTCGCCTTTATAATTACCTATCTGTCGTTATTACTGTGTAAGAAAGCCATGTGCTTTTCTACCTATTCTGATATTATACATATAGAGAAAAACGCAGATTATGAGCAAATTAAAGAACACTTGTGGGAAGAGCTCATCCGAACAAATCCTTAATGCAGGCTTTTTCGTTGCAATGAATGTCCTTTGACAATAAATTGCCATGAAAATCTTCAATGGTAGTAATAAATCACTACCATACCTTCCTACTTCTGCCGTCAAGCCGTGTCGCTGTCGTGTACTGGTTTGAAGGGTTAAGAGGTGTCGATTTACTCGGCAAGGCACATGAAACATTTCTGTTTTTGCTCCAGAATGTCATCGCCCCTGAGATACCACTCACACCACAGTGTGAACCACAGGTCTTGCAGATGTTAATAGATAATACCTAAATATAGCCAGGTGGGTTGTATACTTATGATATGCTTGATTGCAAGCCAATACTATAAAAAAAGACTTACCCCGGTACTCAGAGTCATTACTTAAACTTAATCAATGATTAACTTTAATTGATAAATATAAATTGGAACGCAGTCAATCAAAAATATGTCAGATTGAAAACATTTTTGTTGACATTTGTGCCAAGATATGTTGGTCAATAAAAGATAGTCTCTGAGTGCGGCAGTTAGAGGCTCCTGAAAAGATTAAGTTTTTGCTTGTTTTTCATCTTCAAGTATATATGCCATAGGTAACATAGTTTTGTGTTCATTTCCGAGTCGACGATGCATTTACCACTCTTGTGCATCTCTTTTATTATCAAAAGTTACCCGATGTAGCTTTCGTTCTTCAGTTTTTTTTGAGCATTCATCTGTTCGAGTATGGCATTAAGATTTATTGTATCTTGGAATTCCTTCACTACTGCTGCTTTCAAGCCTTTTCTTTTTGATTCCGAGTACCCAAACATGTGAAAGAGAGAGAAAGAAAATACGTTTATGTGCAAAAAATATGTTACAGAGAAAGAAAACAAAAACACAAAAAAGAAAAAGTTGAGGGAAAATATGTGGTATTGTAAAGAAAGAAACAGAAATTAAAATAATTAGATAATAATTGGTTTTTATACAATTATTTACAATTACAATGTTGTCTTTATATTCTTCTGAAATTCCCTTGTTATTACCACATAACTCACACTTACTTACTCACTTACATTCCCACAAACATAGTATAGCACTGAACTCTTTGAATATATTTTAATCGTCTGTCAGTCTCTCCGTAGGTACATTTCAGCCAGTGTGACTGCGATCGCATGGCTGCGCTATCTATCGATATTCTCAAGACATTACGCACGTCCGACTTTATTGTGAACGTGTGGATTTCAACACGTTTGCTTACGTTTTATTGGTTTATAGACTAGAGTTGTGCCGGAGTAAAATTAGAGGGTAATTTGAAAATACTAGCAACTGGTTTTAGTTTCGAACTGTTGTAATTAAAACTCTTATCTTTGACGATTAACGGCTGAACGCAATAAACTATTTACAGATAGCTACTGATGGTAGCCAATATACAATAATTATAACTGTCAGTATAATATAATCATACAGATCGCTACTGATATAGGCTATTGGGACGTTGAAACCAGAGATATCTAGGTTTTTTTACCTCCACCTACGCTAAAACTGGTGGTAGATAGGCAATTGGCTCCGGTCGTTAGTTCAGTAAAATAGATTTTGACACGATCGTCCATCATATCGTTATTAAGTCATTATTAGATTTCAAGAAAAATATTGGTTGTAGTTTTCAGATCGCTTCATGCCACTCAAACTTTTAAATATGGAATTCTTATTTGCATAAAATACTGTTGTTTATCAGTCTACTTATGCGTTTATTTTCTTATTTCGAGTCATTGGTACTTTTTAGATTTGGTTTTTTTAAAGCTCCCTTTGTGTGGTCCTCTGTGGCCGGACCACAGTTTAGTACTCAGATGATATAGTTCGAAATAATACGTACCTAAAGTCTACTTTCATCGGAATATATCTATATTTTTAGTACCTCAAGAGATATCTTTTTAATTAACAATTTATGTGGTCCGGCCACAGAGTACCACACGCTCCCTTTCTCTTACATAACAACCTAAAAATCTAGCAACAGCTTAAATATTTATGAGTTTCATATAATTTAGGAGCTTAATATATTCAGTTAATAATGTCCAATATACAGTAAAAATTAAATATTCATACTGTGTCTAGACTAAACAATAACTAGTTTTAGTTTTTAGCCGCTTGAGTTCATGCTTCATCATTAAGGTAAATTCAGTTTTAGCAAATTTCCAGTTTAACGCCAGCGCTAACTAAATTTGTTTAGGGAGTGGACGTAATATACCCCTATAATTTAGGTATAGTTAGGGTTTACAACAACTTTTAGCCTGAAGTAGTTTCAACATGCAACTACACTCTTATGCTAATCATGTGGACTGAAGTTGACGTAGATTGCATGGAGAACTGGCTGTCAGAGAACACATACAGCGTGCATAGGGCGCTTTATCACTCAAATATCTTGAGCCAGCTAATACAAACGGATCATTGCAGAAATGTTAAAGTACTGGCCATTAAATTGAATATAACTTCGATGTCTGAGATTCAATGCGCTATTATGGCCGAGTTGGAGGTTGAAAATAGGTCAGGGGATGGTATGATCTATGCTTTCAATTATTGGCTCAGAAATACTCCAATGGGGACGGACACTGTTGACTTTTTAGTAGGCCGTAGGTTGTAGTGATACCTCTCCGATTCCTAGACACATTTTAATTAGCTTTAGCAGCCCAAATAAATAAATAATATCAGCTGCTTGATTGAGAGAAACAAACTGTTTATGATGAACCTTAAAACGATTTTGATATACACATGTATTAAGTGTAAAGTGCCATCATTATAAGTTCTCAACGCGACAAGTGAGAACTAACCATCTGATGTGTTGCTCTCTTCAACTTGAAAGCAAACATTGATGTAGAAAATTGCTCTTGAATACACATACACCTTAGAAATTAATAGGATTGTTGGTTTTTTTGTTTTGGTTTTTTGACTTAAAAATACAAATCTCAAAACATAACTCGTTCAGTTTTAGAACAGAAATAATGGAACCACCAAGTTTTCAAAGTCTCCTCCTCTGCAAATTCCACACCCTACCCCATGTTGGTAATTTGTTATAAACAAGTACGTAATTAACTCTGCCCAGAATTGGCAAACCCAAACGAAGTCGCTGGACACGAGTTAATATCTCAGAATACATTATGAGTACCGGTTCAAAGTCCCAATTAGCTGCCTATCCCCGACATCGGCGCTGGTCTACCACAAAACTCGGCTTATCCGTACTACGGTTACGGTGCCGCCACATTTAAGCCGTGTTGCCTCAGCTAGAACGTCATTTTCCGGAGGTACTGCACCGCTTAGGGATTTATATAAGAAGGACGAACAGCAATATAAGCGGAGTTTTACCATTTTTAATTTAGTTGAATCATCAAGCATCCCTTTAGTTGCTTTTATAATATGAACATAGCAATGCAAACTCAGCTTAGTGAAACTGGTTGGTAAAGCTTAGCAAAAATTTGATAGTTAAAAATTGTACTCAACTTGAAGACCTTAAAACTTTTAATTAAATAGTTCGTTACTTTAAAGTAGACATAATAATGATAAAAAAAAGTATTAAGTAATCATGTGAGAATTTAAACTGCTCTTACATTTAAGATTACTTGTGAAGAGTTTATTGAATCAGTTAATTTGAAGGTTTTGAGATTTTATTTTTGAGTCGCTCACTTGCACTTTAGCTTCAGAGAGGTAAAAAACGTCACTTCCACGCAAAGCGGCCATTGCTGAGTATAATGCTGCCCCAGCGCTGGATCACCTACATAATTCATAATACCTACGTTAGTTTCCTTTACTCGGTGTTGAATAGATACGGGTTAAAGAAAGAAGAAGAGAAGAAGTCAGTGATATCAAAAACATTATACTTATATTATACTTATACATAGAAAATGTTACATAGGTAGTAAGAGGTAATACGGTATTAGGTGATACGAGCTGGTGTCCGCAACTCACGTCAAAGCGCATATTTTGCGTACGGACATAGGTAGTAATGGATTATGGTTTATGCTTACAGAGTGAGAAACTGAGCTTTTAGTCGCTGACTACACGTAATATTCGTTAATGTTTCACAAATTCCTCGATTCGTCAGAGCTTTTATTAAATCATTTGTCGATTTATCACAGATATGCAATCAAATTAATGTTCTGTGAACATTTTGAATCCATTGTTGTTGAATAGTAACTATCGTTATTAGTCTAGGATACAAGGAAAGTCAATAAATACAGAATTTTTCGATATACAGCGTGTAATGAAAGGGGGGTATCAACCCTGAAGGAGGTGAATGTGCTCATGAAACTCAACAACTTTCCCCAAAGAACATAGGTCGAAATATGAAAAAAAAATTTGGCCCTCCCATAGTAAATCAATCAGCTGGTAGTCAGTTTTGTAAGGGAGGGCCAAATTTTTTTTTCATATTTCGACCTATGTTCTTTGGGGAATGTTGTTGAGTTTCATGAGCACATTCACCTCCTTCAGGGTTGATACCCCCCTTCCGTTACACGCTGTATATAGACCACTCGCATAAAATGTAGAGATTTTGTATCTGATCCTTTAAATAATTGACATTCTCAAAACGTAGCAGCAAAACGTTATTACAAAAAAAAAAAAGAAAAACACAAACCAACTTTTTCTTCTTCTCAAAATAACTTTAATTTTGGAAGTTGGTGGCGAAAAACGAAAATGCGGAACCAAACCGACTTCCGAGATAAGTTATTCTCCACTTTGTAGTATGTTTTTTTTCTCGTTTTAGCTGTACACAAATTCGTATAACACTACTTACTACGTAAATATCAGTGACAGGAAGATGCTATAATATCATCAATACAAACTAAGTGGAAAAAATACGTTTTGTTGAAGCTAGCTGAAAAAATTACCCAAGGAAAGTTAATAAAATTTAAATGGGACCACCCCTGAGGATACCCTATCCATTAAAAATAAAATTTCTGAAATGTATCCACTATTGCCGAATATATCGCGTAACATACAAAAAAAAAATCGAATTGAGAACCTCCTCCTTTTTGAAGTCTATCAAAAATACGGCGTCCAGAGTGCTCTTAAAATAGTGAAAAAAACTGTGTTGCCGGTTTTTCAAGGTTGGTTGCGGAAGATAAAATAATAATATCTAAAACATAATAGCGTACACTATATGACTTAGAATCTCCTTTGCTTAATTAACAAAACTCTTCATTAGCCACGTACAGAACAGATAGGCGCCGATACTGAGGTTAAGTGCCCAATATTAATTAGTACAACCGTTTGTAACCCTTTGTTGATATGTTAGGAGGAGTTTCGGGACGGAATAATTGGAGTAGGGTGAAGGCCTCAACATGTAACTAGACAAAGTAGTGGCACCTGTCATCACATCGTCTATATATACATCTACGTATAATATGCAACGACATTGCTTGACCCAAACTTGGATTTGGACGGAATGTTTCGGTTATTTAACGTTGCAATGCGTTATAAGAGATGTAATATTTTAGACACACCGTTGAACGATTGCTATCTGACGAAACCTTGGATATAAGTCCATGTCATTGTCTTATTGTTATGGTATATCTTTTTACGCTGGGTTTTCCATTCCTAATTTAATCTCAGATCAATGACGAAGTGCAAGTTGTAAGCATAAAAAATTATAAAAACATTATAACATAACTGATAGTTAACTCGAAGTGTATGATTTAATCTGTATTTATACTAGAGTAATAGAGAATGAGAGTGAGTGAGTAGTTTAGTAGAGAGAAAAGTATATTATTTAATAAGTATTAATTAGAATGAATAATATACTTTTCGATTCAAAAACATTACTCTCCTTTTGGATGAACCGTAATATGGTTAAAATATGTATAGCAAATAATTAGTTCCTCCAATGCTACCTGCTATTAATATATAACTAGTGTTTAGGAATAATGAATAGAATTTAAACTAACGTAGGCTAGTCACAGTTTATGATCGAGGATGCTGTTTGAATACGGTAGTTTTCAGTCCTGTCTGTCCCTTCATTTGTGGTAAATAGTATACGTAATTATAAATTAGACGGTGTAACTATTAACTTTTATTAATGAATGAACTTTTCGTAGACGTTGTATTTTCATGACTAATATGTCCCGGAGTATTATGTTGAACTTGCCAACATGCTCAGTATTATGGTATTTTTTTACATAGTTTGAACTCTGCCAAATTGACGACGCCTGAAGTGCTGCACTTTCAGATAGTAGTACCTACTGATGGCGAAAACTATTTCTTTCATAGCATTGAAACTTTTTTTTTTAATTTTCGTCACGTGAAACAAATTACACAATTATCTATGCTTTCTATATTTTATTATACAATGATCCACCCGCCCACAAAGCTTTAAATACCGTGCATGAATCTGATCAAATTTATCTCGCACTATGTTAAATTAATTCAGTTTAGCCAAATAATCGATTTAATCTGGCTACACTATTATATTATATCCCAGTATCATCATTTATTCATTTAACGTAGGTAAGTAATGCCGAGTATCCTGAAAAGATAAATTTATCTTTTAATATTATTGCAGAAAAAACAGTGAAACTCGCATTTGCCCCAGTAAGCGTAAAATCAGACCGATCTATAGAATAAATATGTCTAATTTGCGTACAAGTTACCATATTATCTGATCCCGAGGCTTCACTATTTTGTAAGCGCCCGCATTGAACCGCCCACTCTCCTAATCTAACTTTCCGAAGTTCCAAGCTGAAGTCAAAATGGAAAAGATATTCCCACATCTGATACCCGAATGTTTTAACGTCATGATTAATGTGATACGGGTTCTGGTTCTGGTATATTCGTCGTTTCTGTCTCAATACAGCACCATGAAAAATCATTCTATGAGACCCTCTTTTACATATTATTTGATCCATAACTTAATATAAATTCTCTTCGTTTCAGGTAAACAGAAGCCGGACTGATATGATTCGAGCATGGAGCGGATACTTGACCTTCATTTTCGTCCTCGCACAGGCTGGAAGCGATTGGCTCAACTGCGCTCATATAACAGAATGCCACTGCAAATGGTCCTCAGGAAAGAAAACTGCTTCGTGTGTTTCAGCAGGCTTGAAACAACTTCCAAACTTAGCCGCAGACATTCAAGTCTTAGACCTACACGGAAATCCTTTAAAGAAGCTAGAAGAAGATGCTTTTGTGAATATAGGTCTGTTAAATCTTCAACGCTTAAACCTCAGTTTAACAAGTTTGCAATCACTACATGCAAATGCGTTTCGAGATCTGCGAATATTGATAGAACTGGATCTGTCCCAAAACCAACTCCTACTACTATCACCTGACACGTTCAAAGGCGCCGAGCGCCTAAGGTTGTTGATCCTTAACGATAACCCTATGAGCGTTTTAGTCGCGGAGCAATTTCCTCTGTTGAAACATTTAAAGAAACTGGAAATATCGCGGTGTAAACTTCGAACAGTGCATCCGTTTGCATTTGTTAATCTTCAAGCGCTAGAAACCATCAACATACATCAAAACTTACTATCATATCTTCATCAAGACACTTTTAATCTCCCGGTACTAAAAACTCTAACACTATCAGACAATCCATGGTACTGTGATTGTCGATTAAGGGAGTTCCACGACTGGTTTCTAAATAGTAATTTAGGGAATGAAGAGGTCTTTTGCGGAGGACCGGAAAAGAAAGCAGATATATCATGGAGAGATTTAAAAAGAGATGATTTTGTTTGCCCACCTTTTGCAACATCATCCCCAACAGTTATAAGAACAGAGACTGGAGCTGAAATATCTTTCGGCTGCTTTGTCAGAGGAGACCCAAAGCCTACAGTGTCGTGGTCGTTTCACCACATAGAAATAAACAACAGTACGGACAAACATAGTGATATTATGATCAATAAGTACCAGTTAGAAAATTTTGACGAATATAACGATGATTTCTTAAATAAAAGTGCGCAGTGGGTCAATTTGACTATTACAAATGTGACTAGTGACTTATCGGGAGAGTGGAAATGTAATGCTAAAAGTCCTGTAGGAGAGGCAAATGCTTATCTCACTCTGTTTCTACCTAAAGCTAGGACAGCGACGGCGCGAGTTGCACCCGACTACTCAACGTTTTTTTTAATAGGTGGTTCACTGCTAACCATGACCACCGCAGGGTTTATATCAGCTTGTGTTTGCTGGAAAACTAAGCGTCGAAGAGTGCCGCCGAGTAGAAGTTTCACTGATCAAGAAAAGAAACTATTGGATACTTCTTTAGCAGTTAGTTGTGATAGAACAAGTGGAGACTTAGGGTCTGCTTACGGCTTTGAAATGCTGGATAGGTCAATTTCTATGGAATCTGACGATGCAAGATGCTTAGAACCAGTACAAATCACGATAGAAGGACCACCTGGTTCTTTTCCCCCACCTCCTGCAGAGTTTGCTTTACCAGCTCCATATGGAAACATATTTATTTCTGTCCAAGTGGCTGGGCATGGTGACGAGTACCCGGACCTCTTGGGAGGTGGTGCCACACTCCCAAGAAGAAGTAGAACATGTTTCCTAAAATCTGCTTATGATAATATGGGTCCCAGAATCACAGCTGCTGGTAGTTCAACCTGGTCACTTCCAGGTGCTAATGCCGATATAAATGTAGACAAAGACCCACTGACTGTTCCTTTATCAACCTTTTCTACTGAATTTACCGCCTTGTAGAGGTTTTTTTTACGGGTGAAAATCATGAGGCTACGTTAAATACCAGGTTTTACAAAATACCATAAATACATACATAGATTTGATTTATCAAACACATCATACTAAGATTAAATAAAATTTGCTTTGTATCCAATGTTCAGTAATAAATGTGTGTACCAGTTTTAACCCTTACTAAGGCAGAGGCTATTTAAAAACCACATAATTAAAATGAATTTACTGAAAAACTCTTCTAATTTTTGAGCTGAAATAAATATTATTTTATTACTAGAATGTCTACCTTTCATTTCGTATCTTCATTTTATTTTTCTGTTTATGATTTTGTGGTAAATAATGTCTCAACATATGTGGTAAATATATGCACTCTGCCCGTCAAGAGTAGCAAGTTACAGTAACAGTTTCCATTATACCTACTTATATTTCATTTTTTATGATTTATGTAACCTATAGAAAAAAATATAAATTTGTCGCGTTTACTCAGCCATTCAAAAGGTGGACGCGTGTCGAAAGTCGGTAAGCTAAAATTCAAAATCAATGAAGTGGTGGAATGGAAACAAACTGTCAGATAACACAAATCAACGAAACAGGCAGAGTGCAAATTTCAACATGTTTTTTTTTATAAATTTGAATTTTTTTGCTGGTATTGTATTCTACAATGCTTCGCGAACATGAAACTGTATTCAAATTTTACGTAGCACATCTAGATCTACTCAGAACTACGCATTATAGTTTCATACATACTAGGTAATATTGTAATAAAGCTTCTAGTTTAAACGGACCAGTTTCAGTTGCTTTTTAACCACATCAATGTTTTACCTATTTCGAACCATGTAACTATTTTCCTTCAATGTTTTTGTTCTTCTTGTAAAAATATCGTTACTTTTTGTGACTAAGCACATATAGCTTACATTCTATTAGCAAAGGAAGAAATATCTGTGAAAGAAACGATTGCCTAAGTTTTGGCTTAGACACGATTTTTAGCATTTACAAAGAAGATAATGTGTAACATATCAATTTTATAGCTGTAAATAAAATAAGTTTGACATTTTTATCCCCATATTTGCATTTAAATTATGTACATAATATATCATAGTATACGAGGAAAGATGTATTACAAAGATACAATTTGTACTGATTACATTTTCTGACCAATGTTTGAATTTAAAAAATCATCGTAATCGAACATTCTGAATGCCCGCTCTATTTTGAAGCAAAGATGTTGAGGGACAAGAGGTGTCACCGTGGATACTTTGGTTAATTAGGTCCTTCATAGTGTTGGGACTTCCTTGAAACTCGATTCTAGAAACTAATAAAACATATAATAGTAATAAAATTATCAAAAAAAAATACAGCTTTTATGTATTGTCAATTTCCATCTATCTATCTAGTTACAGGTTTTAAACAAAGTTCCCTGTGTTATTGGTAAGATAAGCCCAATTTTTTGTGAAAAGATTTGTGGGATTTATAGTGTGTTTTCTGCAGACGATGGTTGTTTTTCCACACATATTATTGTTTTTGTAGTAACTTCGCGACAAATTTTCTCGCAAAATAAAAATATTGTTTTGATTCAAACCCATTATATTCAACCCATATGACAACGCATAAGAGTCTGATCATTACAAAACTGTATAGTTACCTCTAAGTTTATACACCTAACTATAGTTTTTATTTATAAGAATTTGATCGTGGATCATTGCTTTAAATCCAAGTGATGAGATAATAAAAGGAGTGCAAACATTATTGTCTTTCTTTATTTCTGTTATTCTTCGTTTTGCTGTTTTATTTCCAATGTCATTTTCTTGAGAATTGCTTTGTAAAAAAGATGGCTGCTCGTCATTCTTTTTTATATCTTTTTACCAATTATACTCGCAGCATCAGTGTTTCCAAACATGTTTCATATTATGATAACATTCGCTGCTCTATCTTTGGTTTTATGTCTTGCATTTTTTATTACCCAGCTGGTATTGAAATTACTCGTTTAATTAGGATGTACTCAACTTCCAAAATAAGAGATCTCGATTGATAGGTGCTACACGGACAACATTTTAGTCACTCACTGTAATTATACCATCTTTGTATCGGCGACAACTAACGGCGATAACTTTCAACACACAAATAGACATGATTGATGGCTGTGTAAATTTATATGGACGGTTAAAACGTACACGTGAATAGGAGTGTACGATTAGACTCGTAATGATGGAGCCCAGAGTCTCAAAAAGCAGACACACCGAAGTATGGGAAAATCAGAACCAACATAGATTTTCTACTCAAAGCACTAAACAATAATTCCCAACATTTCCTACACCCAGCTCTCAACTAACTTTAAAGCCAATCATTTTTCCAAAACAATTTCTAATCTTAAAATTTTAAGATATATCGGTACCGTCCACTCGGCGGAACTATAAAATCAAACTGTTATCTACGACTTTCAATCTGCAAAATGGACGAGAAAACTTATAGACGGGAAATAAGACGACGGTAATTCATTTTTAAGAAGCGGAGAGGTGGGATTAACTGTTTCAATAACAATTCGATGGATTTTCGACATAATTTATTTTTTGAAGTAAAAAAATGGGTACTTGAAGTTAGTATTCGTAAGTAAACATAAACGAGACGAGACTATTTTGTTATTTGAAAATTTATAATGGCTTTACGAATGTGCTTACGAAGGAAATCTCGTGATTATTTTTGAATTTTAATTCGAAAATAATTAGAAATTTCCTTCTTGAAATACCTTATTGTTTGATGTGAAATAATATCAAACAAGTTTCTTGGCGAATCTGTATACACGTGTGTCTTAGAAAATTACTTAGGTACTTAATTAAAACTTTGTCGAAACCATTAAGTATTTATATTTTAAGAGGCTTTTTATGGATAAAGTTAAAAAAAAACGACAGAACTTTAGGAATTATAAAATAAAACGCTACGTAACGTTACAGTGGAACAAAATTGTTACACAAAATACGGTATTTAACAAGAAAAATACGAGAACCTAGATCGTATAGGCTTAATCTTATAACAGGCGGTGTTTCAATAAATATATCGTGCAAATTATTATACATAATATCTTACAAACTTGACGGGCACCCATTAAATCACACGCAGCGTCAGACTCGTCAAAATTTTCGACACGGTCCGGTAGAAGGTAGAAGGAAAACTTGGCCCTACCATCTGGAAAACACGATAGTCTAATCGGCCCGCTGACATTTCAATTTGTATAAAATAATGGATGGATACGAAGTTGTCAGTCGCCGGGCGTCGGAGAACCGACGCTGTGCATACCTAACGAATACTCCCGAATATTCCCGATAATCATGGGATTTGACGACTGGATGTGGCTTTTGATAGTATATTCAGAACGTGAAAGGTTCGTTTTGGCAAAGATGAGTTAATTTACTACGTATAGGTACGTAGTTAATGAACGCACAACCTGCATAGCAAAGGGACGATCTTCCGACCACACGGGTGTCGTGTCTGTTGGGTAACTGCCCGCCGATCGAGGTCGGGACGTTGTATATAATATATATATATGTGCTAGTTGCGCGGTAAACTGTACTTGCGCGATCCAGTATTACGCGTGACGTCGATGTGATGTGTAGTTCGCATGTGGCGATGTTGATACCGCAACATACTCATGCGGTATTGAAAAGCAAAGGAAAATATTTGTAGCAGATGGTGGTTATATTTCCTTGCCAAATATGCGTACAGAAATACGTATAATTTTGATAAAAGCATAAGAATATATTTAAAAAAATTGAAAATACAACACACAACAAAACTTGATAAAAAGTACGACGGGTTGTTTTAAATTGAAAATGTTTTAAATTTTGTAAAGGTGGATCCACACATTGCGAGGCATGCGCTCCGCACGGCGCACAACGCATGCCTCGCCAAGTGTGGACCTGTATATTCGTGGCGAGGCATGCGCTCCGTACGCACGAGGGCGAGTCAACGTATGTCGGCAAATGCTTCAAGATCAAAGTGCCTCAGTGCGAGCATTACGTTAGGTGTGGGCGTAGCCGCGCATGCACGTTCGAGGCGTGCGCCGCGTACAATATCAACGCACGCCTCGACTGCGAAAATGAAACTGCGTTTGCTCGGGCCAAACAGCGCGCAGCGCATGCTCGGGCCGATCCAACCCACACAGCAACAGTCAAGATGGCGCCTTTGCATCGCGTGCGCGTATCCGCTGCTGCTTTTATAATTATTAATTCAATTATTGAAAAGAAAAGGAAAGAAAAAAGTCGTCGTCGTTGGTGGGTTAAAAAGTTCTTCCGCCTGCGTTATGAACACGGAAATAAGTTTTTCGATGAGCTCTCATTTGAAGAAAATAACTCCAATTTTATACACATAGCTGAAGAAGATTTTAATTTCCCATAATAATCTATTACTTTCGTATAATAAAACTGCTTTTCTTAACATTTCTTTGTCGTTTATAATGCGCGCGTATATCCGCAACGAGGCGGACACAACCATCCAAACGCAACGCACTGCTCGCAATGAGCCGGCCGCCACACGGCGCACAGCGAATAGCGCGTGTGCGGCGCACACGCGCTGTGCGCTGTGCGCCGCCGCGCCGTGCGGAGCGCATGCCTTGCCAAGTCTGCGCGCCTATTTGCCTCGAGCATTTGCTTCGCACGCGATGGCTCGACCCGAGCATATGTTGGTATAATTTGTCAACACGCACGCCTCAAGCCGAGGCATGCGTTGTACGCCGTGCGGAGCGCATGCTCGCAATGTGTGGATCCACCTTTACGCGTTGAAATACGATACGATTGCAATCAAACCCTGATGGACGCGTAATTTAAATACGGCCGCGTCTAGTAGGTAACCGCTCTTAGTAGGTAAACGCTCTTAGTAGGTAAATTCATGGTTTTGAACATCGTTATTTAAAAGATCATCAGATTTTGAAACATCGTTCTGAACTATATAAATGTTTTTTTTTTTTTTAAGGGTGTTACTATGACCACTAAAGAAAAAAACTACGAAATATCTGCAATATCCAGTCTAAGGTCTTCGCAGTAGCGATGTAACTCTGTCAGACGTCCTGGTACCAGAAGCAAGGATCTTCCAAGACGTTAAAGGTGAGGTGATAAGTTGTCCGATCAAACCGGGCACGCTGACTACGGCAGCCTAGCCTGAAGCTAGTAGGTAGGTGGGTAGACCGAAATTCGGCTTGAAATTCTCTGAAGAAACCAGTTTAGTTAGGATTTTGGATCACGGGGAGTCACTAACTCGCCGACTTTGTAGAACGCTGCCCTGGTTCTGGGATTCACATTACATTCACATACACAAAGGACATTAATTATAATATGATTATGGAATTGGTACTATACAGTTTAATTGGGTCCTAAAAAATTACAACACCTGTCGTGTGTCATAACTTTTCTTCAAGCGCCAAAGCTTCATAGAAAAAATCTTCCATGACACGAGAAAATTCCATATTTCAAAGAAATTCGAAGATAAAATTTCTGGTCAAGCAAAGTACCAAAAATGAGGTTCAATATATTTTCAGAGAAGGATGAGAGTCAAAAAAAATTAAAGCAGTATTTACTAATGCTGCATTATGGCGTATGTATGAGCTAAATAAGCTATTACAGAATTATGAAATAATGGACAATCGTTTTTAAAAGTCAAAATTATATGTTTAAGGTTCCGTACCTCGAAAGGAAAAACGGAACCCTTACAAGATCACTTCATTTTTCCGTCTATCAAGATCTTTTTTCTCGGGAACACGTGCAGTTATCAAGTTTAAATTAATATCAAATACTCGGGACTGCAATCCCTTGAAGCAGTGAAAAAAATCAAACATTTAAGTCAACGTAATCAAAAGATACGGGCGTTTATATTCCGTTTATGCCGCATATTGTGACACTCGGAAGGGAATCAAAACCTATGGAACTGTTGAGAATATGGCAAGTGGCAATGTCGTGTAGCACAAGTAAAGAAAAAATCCGAAAAACGTGAATTTTTAGTCACTTACATACCTACAAAGGAGAATGCCGTCAAATATAGGGCGCCCTGTATAGGGCGCCCTCAAACGAAAAGTCCACTGTCACAACCAAAACTAGTGTATTTGGAGGAGAATTTAATGTCCTTCCTATATTGCTAACTATTTTTTATATGGATTCCTGCAATTCATATTTATTTACCATTTATCTAATATTATGACGGTACTTTCGAGAAAATGACGAATGAACGATGAAGATGAATGATGGAATTTTCACACAAAGACTACGTTATGGAAAAGCACCTGAACGTTTTCGTTAAAATAAGGCAGTCAACTATGAAAAAATACGTACAAAAGTAAATTAAAATACTTTTATTTTTAACGTCAGAAATCCGGAAATCTATTTCACAACAAAAACGTAAATCTAATTAAAAAATAGGAGTAATTTTATGAACTATATTTGGTTGTCCCTCGCAAGTTGGTACGGTCCCACGGCATTTTCCTTTGTATGGAACCCTCGGTGCGCAAGTCCGACTCACACTTGACCAGTTATTTTATAAAACCTTTTGGTAGGTTAGAACGTAGAAGTCCGTAGAAAAGTCTTATGTAAAGAAAGAAATGTCTTATGTATGAATGGTGCTTCTGTCTTCAATTTACTGATTAGGTACTTGCGGCTGTTTGCAATGACATTCCTTACTATAATTACGCAGAATTTTATTTTTGTCTGCTGTCGTGTGATGAAATTTATTTCTTAAGCTTGTTGTTATCGGAGTTAACTGTAGGTATACTGACTTTCGTGGAATTGTAGGTCTATCGTTTATAGGGGAAGGTCGGACAGCGGGTAACCTCGGACATTTAAATTCCTAATAAACTAAACGCGTTGCGTAGGCAAAGCGTTATTGTAAATGTGTGCCCTCTAGAGTAGAAACAAATCCATATCAGTCGCGGTGCGGGTGCCGAGTTAGTTAGTTGTGAGTGTATTTTTTCTTACCAGCTCAACAAATTTATTAAAACAGCTCTCACTATTTCCTGATGCATCAACAAAACGCTTGTTAAGGCGAGCTCTAAAAACCCAAAAGAGCGAGATTATAACCTCTTCACCATATAAAAAAGAAGTAGAAAATAAAAAAGACCAAAAGAAAGGACGAAAAGTAAAGGTGCTAAAAAGATGTAGAAAGCAAAAAAAAAAATTCAAATTCTTTTTCAAGAAGATCGAGAAAAGGAGACCGAATGTATCATTTGCGCAGAAACATTTGAAAAGGACTGGATACAGTGCCAACAATGTAAGGACTGGGCCCATCAAGACTGTGTTTATTTAGTTTCTGCGGATATTTATTACATTTGTGACGTTTTTAAGGCCAAGAAACGATTCGGCCACGATCGATTATTATGTCCGGGGCTACCCGCCATTATTTGTTTCACCAAAAAAATAATTCGTACTACATTCCTTTAAAAAATGTGATATGATTGGTAATTTTTAATTAATATATCAAAGAATTGTAAGTACAAAATAAAGACAGAAATTTCATTAATTGGTACTTTTATTTACAATTTATTTAAGTGTCCGGGGCTACCCGACCTTCCCCTAAATAACAAAGTTTATTGACAGTTATGCGGCCGATTCTATACCGAATAACTTTCATTTCTAGTCACTGTCTAATAATCAATAATTAATTAACGTGAGAGTCAACCGTCGCATCCAAACGGAGAATCCAAAGTTACAGCATGTCAAAGTTGTAAAAAAAAAGTGACTTCATACCACGTCAAAACTTCTGAAATGATTTTTGGGATCTTCGACCTAAAAATAAGTCAGGTGCATAGAAGTGAGGGGAATGTATGTCAGTAGCGTAAATGAACATGTATTTCTTTTTTTGTTTTGCAAAATAAAGACATTATAACATTCAGCTGACGGCGATTTTTTAACACGTCCGACCGGCACTTGAAAGACCGAAGGGGCCGAGGGGGTTAATATGACCAATACATATTATGGTATAACGCTCGCAAATACCCACTAGTTTCCTGAGAGCTCTTATTGAGGGGCTCAAGAGGATCATGTCATCGGCAGAACTTATATTATTAAAGCACACGCTGCCTGTGTGGCATCCGACACCTGCCCTCCTCAGCTCCTCAATAAGACCATTCACGTAGATATTGAAAAGATCCGGAGAAGTCCGTCACCCCTGACGTACGACACATTTTAACATAAAATCACTGCGCGTTCGGGGTGAACGCGCAGTGATCTACCAATATTATAATTCATCAGACCAAATTCTCAACTCAGCTCCAAGAAACATGCATTAACTGAGGTTTTACAATTTTTGTAATAGTTCACCGAGTGCTTTAGCGACAGTATTGCTATGTCAGTCTATAAACCAGGATGGAAACCAAACACCAGTTCCTAGAGAAATTGGTAGGTAGTTTGTAGCAGAATTGTGATCTCCTGTTTTATCATTGTTCTCATTAGGGCTTCGGGTAAGTAAGCGTACTTAATATCTACATAAATTGAATAGTAAACATATTTTGACGTGTATCGATTTACCTGCATGAATCAAGTGCTCAATGCTCAGGTCAACTGATCCGCAGATTTACCGCGCTTCATGCGTCTTACTGCGCCAAACATATCAGCGGTAAAAATTGCAACCCCTCACAACCCACACAATTCTCAACCACACGACCTTGTAGCCTGGCCAGCCGGATTCACAGGCATGAGCTTTTAAACTTATTTGCAAACATTAAAATTTGAGATGGCTCGAGTAGATGTCTATGGATCTGGATAACAGCACATTTTGTTTGCAATTCAACTTTTTTTTACTTTGCCAAAATTTTATGAAGTTCTTGCTTTTACAATGTGTAGCATTATATGTAATTTAGTGTTAATGTATATCCATTCTAATTGATTCTTCATTGCGTTAACACCACTTTAATTTGTTTTAAAATGTCTTGCGACTGATAACCATATTACCTGCAGTATTTCTCTCCTTCCTTCTGTTGTCTTTAAAAGATCGCTCTTAGCAATAAGACCGCTCATTGTGTCACCCTTTGTAAAATTTCTATATTTGTCTGTAATTTATATGGTGTACATAATAAAGAGTCTTCTATTCTATTCTATCATTTATTGATGCTACAATTGGCAGCCAGACCACTGCCAGTCCCTCCCACATCACATACAATGCGGAATGGAAAGTTATCCGAAGAGTATACATGATGAACAACATTGACTGACCCGACCGTGTTCCAAGCTCATTGAGCACGCATCGTTTCTCTAAAGCAGTTTTGAGGGCTGTCCCCGTTAATATGTGAACATTGTCTGAGCTTGAGCTTTTCTAGGCTAGTTGGGACCCACCGTGGGATTCTGTAACCATCTCATCGTGAAAGCTTGGGTGAAGTGAGCGTGGAGTGAGCTGTCATTCGCTAGGGATTAACACTATTAAGTGTTCACTTCACTTATGATTTCACGGTGGGATTTTACAGAATCGACCGGCTGGTACCGTTATCGTCTCTTCTGCAAATAAAGATATGTATCTAAGAGTTGCGATATTCCAAGTGTAGTAAAATAAGTAAAATGGATAGAAATATGATCATCAGATCAGAACACTTCGTGTGAAAGATCGACTGACTACCTACAATGTTCATGTAAGTTAAATTGATATTATTATCCTAATTATTGCCGATAACTATGTTGTTCTCTATGGGTTATCAGAGGTATAGCTAACATCGTTTATGTGTTAAATCGAATGATGGACTTTTCATGTTCTGTTTCTTTCCCTGTAAAATTTGCTTAAATGTATAAATGTGTTGATAAATATTTTAAAACATGCTGCCATGGAGTTTATTTATCCTTCTTCTCCATGAGGACCTAGTTTTGGAACGGATACTTAGCTTTCTTACCTATTAATTGACAAACCTAATTGAAATAAATGCCTACTCTTGTCTTTCTGTGATTTTCTTCTTAAAACCCTTTCTTTACTCATCATCATATTCCTAGGTACTTCATACACAGTAAATATCTAGTAACCATTCTGACACTCAAAGCGTGCTAATTAAGCTGATATTATTCCTACCTATTTTTACCTATGACATATGTTTTCATTCCCTTTCTGACACACGCATAACATTGTGCTTATGGGTGCATGCAAGGGTCCAGAGGGGTCGTGGTATTTAAAGTTGTGTTATAATAATAATAATAATAATAAGACATTTATTTCAGACGTAGTCCATATACTGTTAGTAACACAACAAACCTTATAAAACTATTGTTAGTACATACAAAGACAAAGCCACAGAAAGATCAAAAAGAAATAAAAATCACAAAGTGGCACCGCACAGGAGTACCAGTTTATGCCAAGCCCTGGACGCGACCACCCGCAGTGTGTAGTCGCATCCAGTGCTGCCACATCGGCGAGTCCCAGCGGCCCACGAACACGTTCAGAAGGCTGTTCGAGCTGGCTCGCATGCGCTTCATAAGAGACGCACATCGCTTACGCATGATGGCATGAAAACCATCTACGCTTTTCTCCGCAAACATTGCTGAAGCACTGCAGTGGCGTGGCAGCCCGAACAGCCCCCTGAACGCGTTATTATACTGTACTCGCAGAGCACTGTATGTACGCTGCGTGTACTTAGTCCACAGGCTGCAGGTGTAAAAAGATTGACAGAAGGCCCTAAATAATGTCACTTTGACTTGCTCGTTACACCTTGCAAACCTGCGGGCCAGCATGTTACAGCGCACAGACAATGCCCTGCGCTCCCTCTCCAAATCAACGTTGTCACACATATCCTCTGAGACCCAGTGACCCAGATATTTAAAATTAGACACTCTGTTTAAGCTGGCACCGCAAAGATACAAGGGAGGCACATTAGCGAATGACTTATTACCAGCCTTAAACACCATCACTTCACTCTTATTCACGTTATATCTGAGTCCATGGGTTCGTGCATACTTTTCACAAATACCTAGCAGCCTGCGCATGGCACTGATCGACGGGCTCAGCAGCACCATGTCGTCCGCGTAGCTGATATTATTGACGCACTGTCCATCTATATGGCACCCTATGCTAGTTCTGCTGAGCTCGCCGATCAGCTCGTTCATGTATAAGTTAAAGAGACGAGGAGAGGTTAACCCCCCCTGCCTCACCCCACACTCCAACCCATACACGTCTGAGTGTGAGCCTGCCCATCGCACAACATTCTTTTGACTAGAGTACCAATATCTCAACATTGCAATAACATCACGTGGCACATCTGTTTCATTTTTCATCTTTTGCCACAAGACATCATATGATACCAAATCGAATGCCCTGGACAAGTCCAGATAACAGGCATAGACCGGCGTATTCCTGGCTGTATAATACTGCACAGTCTGCTTGAGGCACAAGATGGCACTCTCAGTAGAAAGGCCAGGTCTAAATCCAAATTGAGCATCATGAAGTTTTATGTGCCTATCCAGGTGTTTGTCAAGCAGACTGTCCAGAACTTTTGCTATCACAGTAGCCAGCGAAATGGGTCTGTAGTTTGCTAGGTCTGAGACATCCCCGGTTTTGTTTTTTATAACCGGAACAACCACGGCATGTGTAAGTTCATCCGGTAGGTAACAATGACTTACACATAAGCTGAAAAACATCGCAAGTACTCGAGACAAATGGAAACCAGCATATTTCAAATGCTCAATGCTGAGACCATCATGACCAGGGGACTTACCTCGCACCATTTTATCAATTACGGAGGCAACTTCCTTGGCACAAAATTGAACAGTAACGTCCCCTGCCACGATCTCAGCACCCCGTATCAGGTCAGTCGAGCCTACAAGAGGGGATTCCACCTTAAAGTGGCGTTGAAACAGGTCGGCTATTTCACAAGGCACATGCACGCCCGCAACACTCACAGGTAGACTCGATTTTGGGTTGAATTTATTTGTCTTTGTCCAGAATTTACCAAATTGTTTATTCGAATGATGCTGCGCAATTATATCTAACTTAATTTGTTTTTCATTATCTTGACAAAATTTTACCCGAGATTTAAAAAGTCGCCTCGTTTGGCACATGTTATCGTAAATAGGTCCGCTTTTTTGTTTCCCACTCAATAACCAGTTTTGATACCATAATCGAGCCTCTCTGTGAGCACCGCTGACGTGTTTGTTCCACCCTGGCATATATCTATGTTTCCTGAAGACAGGACCAACATAGCTGTCTGCCGCCGCCTTACTAAGTATTTGCACAATATCGCTATACATTTGTTTTAAAATACGCTTGTGATTCTCATTATGACAACAGTGATCTGCGCAGTGTGTAAATTCTACAGGAAAATTAATATTTCTCAGTTGCGATTGACAGCTTTCAAAAAACTTTCCGGTCTGTTCACTGTTTCTTTCTCCCCACATTACTTTATTACATTCGATATCAGTCGTAATACTTTTCGGCCTTATCAATTTTAAGTCACACTCAACCAACAACGGACAATGATCAGACCAGTAAGCATCATGTAAAACGGACACTTTACGTAATGAACGTCTCGCTGCACTGGTTGTCACACAGTGATCGAGCCAACGCAGAGAGCCGTGTGCATCACTCACAAATGTATATGTGTCTACAGGTAGCAAATCCATATCTACGCACGACCATGATTGTTCGGTACAAAAGTTTATTAGTTCGCTTGAAAATAACTCACCTGGGTGTGCATTAAAGTCCCCAAGTACAAAAACAGACTCCACGGCACTATTTTCAATCAATGCATTAACTTCACTAAGACAATTAGTGAACTCAATTAAATTATCGACACTCGCGGTGGGCATGTACACTGATACGACCACAATTGACCTATCACTAAGCACTACTTTTATGGCCGCAATACGCACATTATCACACGGTATCACCGTAACGCACGGGAACGCAGACTTCCTCCAGAGCAGGGCCACACCACCGTACGGCCTACCCCTTAATACCCCAGCTGTCGTATCCACGGCCGAGGTGCCCGTGTAAGCAAACCCGTCGTCGATAGCACCAAGAAAAGGTATGTCATGCGGCAACAACCAAGTCTCTTGAAGAGCGATTATGTCGGTTGTCCTGCACAACCTCCGTATGCAATCCGCCGATCTAATAACATTCTTACAATTGAAACTAATAAGTTTCATTGGTGCACTATCCACTTGTTCCATTAGTTTTTGTCTTGAAGTTCACAAAGCGACGATACGCGACGCCTTCTGGCCAAAAATCATCATTGAGAAAGATTTCCAAATTTCGCTTTGGTACCAGTACCTTGTACGCATCATACTGTTTTGGTAATTTCATATTCATCTTTTCTATGTGTACCGCAACATCAGTTTTACCCGCAATATAGCTTAGAATGTCACACACTGGCACGTCCTTCGCAACATTATAAATGTAAATGGGAATTTTTATATCCGCCGCTTTGAAGTTCGCATTCGGGCTCAAAACTGCCTTCCCTCTGTTTGCAACAAAGCGATTTCTTAGACGTCCCCTCTGTACTACGGTCCATTCTGCGTCTTCTTTAGGTATTTTCCACTCGCCAATGCGTACAACATCGGCCAACGATTTCTTTTTGCCGTCTACATCACTGTTAACGTTTGGAGCCGCAGTGTGCCTTGTTTCGCTGGGTACGTCGATCGCAGCTGATTGCGCGTGACTCACCGACTCGGGTGCGTCACCGGCCGCCGTAAGGCGAACATCACTCTCGTTAAATACGTTAGTCTCACCGCAAATTTTTCGCCTACCTTCATTTTTGGAAAATGATTGAGCGATATCCCGGTCGCTGGTACCTGAGCGTACCTCGCTAGGTTTTTCGCATGGAATTTCATGTTCTCCGTCCATGTATGCAAGTCCCCTAGGACCGCTGCAGTAGTCGTCATGACTATCCAGCAAAAAAACCACCCCTTTTGATGTTGACGTTAGAGGCGGTAGTTCCAAAGTTGTTCACTATAGAGGCCTTTTTTAGGTTTTCAAGATCAGACTTAACAGCATCTAGGTTTTCCTTAGTGACATACAGCTCTTTAACCTGATTCATCTCCTGCTGCATACGCACCAAATCCTTTAAAATCCGAGTGACGTCAACATGATCGAAAAGTACCGGCGGCAGCTTGTGTAGATCACGGGCCACAAACACCGGTAAGACCTCAGGGTCGGACTCCTTCAGCATGCAGATGATGTCATCTATTTCACGGAGCTTTTTCCCATCTCTCTTCCTTGCCTTCTTACGCTTCTCTGTAGGTAACGATTCGCACAGAAGATTTTTAGCACTGTGAATGTCCTCGTCAGAAAATGCACTCACACAAATGTGACTAATGCTCTCCTCGTTCATCACATCGATTTTATTACAAACAAATGCTAGCACCTCGTTGATGACTATATTGCAACTTGAACATTTTAACAATTTAGAGGCCATGGTTGG
The DNA here is from genome assembly GCA_949629135.1 of Eremobia ochroleuca. Lineage (NCBI taxonomy): Eukaryota > Metazoa > Arthropoda > Insecta > Lepidoptera > Noctuidae > Eremobia > Eremobia ochroleuca. The sequence goes on along the minus strand of OX451385.1, from coordinate 21,770,743 downwards.
TCTCACGCGTCCGTGCGACAACGCGTTCGCGACGCGACTGACTGTTATAACATGTTATAACATTAAAAACTTGTTTTAGTAAAAAAACGTAAGTAAAAGTATGAATTTTGACTTTCAACGTCTACCCAGTATCCAATACAAAAAAAATGATAACAATGAAATAAACTACAAGTGAGTATAGTATCACAGTATGATTTTATTACAGTCTAAATTACAACATCGCTGATTTCGATAAAATTGAACTTATAAATCCTACCGTACGTTGGTATTTTTACTCCAAAGTGCAAATAAACCCTTCAAATAGCACCTGGGTGCTATTGTTATTAATGTTGACGCTAGCCCAGTGAGGCGTTTTATAATAACAAATTAAATTTCACCCACCCTGGATTACCTGACCTCAAAATATGTATATGCGTCCATAGAGCCTTTCCAAGGTCTGGCAGCGTTTATATTATCATTTATTAAAACCCTAACGTTCGCTCGGGTACCTGAAAGATGAAATTTTATAAGATTGGGAACGTTTATGCCCCGAAATACTAAGGCTAAGGTAAAGAGTATTTTAAATCTGATTTCGTAGGATTCCTAAAAACTGTTTTGTACAGAACTTCTACTTTTTTTGTACCTACGTCGCTGAATTGGTATTAAAGTCGGATACGAACGGGTGAAAGGAATTATTTTCTTTTTACAAACTAAACTAAACCTGACGTGCGTAGGTTAGCGTCTAGTGATGTTAACAAAAAAATATATAATTTTCATCCTGTGGATGCTATAAGAAGGTCGTCAAAAGCATTATGCGCAGAATCTCCTCTTCAAGCCAGCCTGCAACAGTCTGATGGCTGCCTCTGAGATAGCCCGCTGTGGCTCGCTCAGAAACGACATTTTGTTGTGGCGTATGCGGCGACAAACGTGTCAATCATAATAAGCGTCATTGAATATCATGATGTTCAGCAGCAAAGTTACAAAATTAAATTCTAACGACCTAGCTAGAGCTTAAACGGGCACATATTTTCCACAGCACTGAGCATTTATAAGTAATTTAATCACTCCGCCACCCAAGTATGAAGACACGACGACCTACACGGACTTCAAAGGCATATACAGTAAATACATAGTTAAGTAGTTTCGACTTAGTTTCACCACAAGAGGTCCGCTTTTTTCCGTCCAATAGTCGTTAAGTAACGCTAAGCACCACCTAAGTATGTTTAAGTAGTTAACTAAGCACAACTGACGGCTGGACTGCCATTTGTAGGAAGGCTTTAGTTTTTGGGTTAGCCGTTTTAGTCAGCAAAAATATCGATGCACATTGTAATTAATAGTGTCCAATTTCCTATTGTTCATCACCCCGGTATTATTCCTGCACGTGTAGCATGAAAGAATTAAGAAGAAAAAGATTGTGGAAAGAATTCAAATAATAGGCATTATGTCAAATAAATGAAGAAAAGAAATTACTATTTTCCTTCGTAGAATATAGAGAGATGAAGTAGAAAAAATGTTTTTCGACAATAACGAGATTTTTTCAATGTTGTCAATATGGGACAATATGCAAGCATGTTCTTGGTACCTAAATAGTTTTCTCTATTGCGTCCTCGTAATTTCTACGATATCATCAATTACTGCTGATCAACTATTCTGAAAAAATCTCACAGTGAAAAGTTAGGTGAAGTGAGCTATTGTTCTACCGGATGATAGGGATTGACACTGTTGACACAGCTCACTTCACCTAAATTTTCACGATAACATTTTTGCAGAATACTTGATCGATGATAGACAGGCTGGTATATGACTTAACTTTTTTTTGTACATTGACCAATATAGGTATCCCGCCAGACTTCAACACGTAATATCATGTACTTCATCATTGCTGTCATAGGACCCAAGCTCTGTGCTATGGAAGCCTTTGCTTAGGAGGTAATATAAAATATAATAGGCACTTTAAAATGATTAGCTTAAGAGAGAGACGCAGCCATTCTGACTTACTAATACTTCATAAAATTATTAACGGTTTCATTGATGCACAATTGGTAAACTATTTTAACTTTAGGTCTAGCCAACGTAGTAAGCGTCATCATCGTATTTTTGAATTGCCTACATCCACCTTAAATACCACATTTAATAGCCCACTAACACGTATGGCAAGGCAATATAATGAAAGGTCCAACTTGACAGATTTTCCTATTGATATTTTCTCCATGAGTTTTGCTTCATACAGACGTTCCCTATTTAAACAGTGTGAAGAGTGCACATCTATGTAGCTCAAATTGTTTTTTTTTTGTTTTGTAGTGTTCTAGATTAAGTTCTACTAAACATACTTTTTATTGTTCTCTTTTGTCTCTAATATTTGTAAGTTTAATGTCATGCATACCTGTTATTTGCATGGTTACTGAAATGGCAATTTTTATTATGATTTTTTTTTATTTGAGTTGTAAGTGGCTGTGCTGTTGGTGTGCTTATTATAAATAAATAAATAAATAAATATGCACCCCTTTAACAGAACGTGGTTCGCGCCGTACAGACCATGACCATATTTACTAACAATTCTACTAGGACACCGTCAATTTTGTGAGTGACCATCTTGGAATAATCAATCCTACAAAAAAATCTTAAAGCGCCGTGGTACCATACGGATATTCTGTGCCACACTCCTCGAACCTCTAGTACTTGAGATCTTACCTTTTTGCAACCCCTTTCTCCACTTCTCTTGCTATCTTTATTTGGTCCCACTGTAGGTCATCAGTTTGGTTATCATCACTTCATACCGTATTATCCTTTACCTTCATATTGTATGCGATTGGTGGACAATTAACGTGAGCTACTTAAAGGAGTGTATATAACCACCGGCTAGCAAAATTCTATAGAAATATTTAACTGAAACGCAAGGAAAAAGAAGCTACACCCACAAAGCTGATTAGCACTTCATTCCCCTACGATACACGCTTAATAGGTTCCAATGACCACGATTTATGCGATAAGCTAATAAAAACGGTCTGATTTCCCCGGACAGTTCGCTTCGTTAGCGGCCTGTGTTGCAGTCGGCTTTCGCTTACGACCCATTGTCATCATAAATATACTGAGTTTCCTCTTAAGGAGGTCGTGTGAGGGTTACTGGGATCGTGATAACAGAACGTGCTTGAAAACGGTGTGGTTTTCGAAACTAAGCTTGCATGAGAATGATAAAGGAGATGGTATGTTAAAACGATGTTAAATTGTATTGTTATGTTTGATGTATGGACGAAATAAAAGCAATTGATATTAAATAGTTAATATTGCACTGTGGAAATGTTAATTATCCTTATCCGAAGAACATTTTTTGTCAATTTTTCCCATACAAAAACTGCCTGTTTCATTTGTAAAAAAGATTTTTTTTTTATTAAAAAAAAACAACCGACTTCCAAAAAACACGACAAAGTGAAAAATAACTTTAATTTTGGAAGTCGGTGTCGTTGGTTCCGCATTTTCGTTTTTTGACACCGACTTCCGAAATTAAAGTTATTTTTTACTTTGTAGTGTTTTTTTGGAAGTCAGTTTTATTTTTCACTTTTTAGTTATACCTATACCAAACAAATTCACATAACAAGTGCGACTTTCTTGGGTATAACATTGGATAAATATTGTAACTGGAAAGTGCATATAGAAAAACTATGCGCTAAGGTACAAAGATTTGTTTTTGCTTTAAATAGAATAACTCGCGTGGCTGGTATTAGCGCGGCACTTAATGCGTATCATGGTTACGTAGCATCAATTCTTCGATACGGCATAATTATATGGGGAAATTCTGTTGATACTATTAAAGCGTTCCGAGCCCAAAAAAAATGTATTCGTTCAATGACAAAAGCACAACCATTACAAAGCTGTGTCCCAATCTTTAAAAAGCTCAAAATATTACCACTCCCATCTTTATATATATTTGAACTGTGTATCTTTGTACGGAAAAACATAGCTTTATTTCAGGTATATAATGATGTTTTTGTGAGAAAAAGCAGAAATACTTATAAAATTTGTGCACCTCAACAAAGAATTCAACTATTTTCTAATAATGTTTACTGCATGGCAATTAAAATATATAATAAATTACCCAATGCATTTAAGATTCTTAACTTGATAACATTTAAAAAGAAATTATTTAACTTCCTATTACAAAAGTGTTACTACTCAACGACTGAGTTTCTAAATGAAAGATTTGATTCTAAATTTAAATTAGATGACTACTGACATTTGTGCGAATTGAATAGAATTTTTATTATTTATTTGACATTGTATATCTTTTTTATTAATAATTTTATTATCGTATTTCATTTTTGACATTATGCTTACTAATAACTCCTGAGCGTGCATGTAACGGTAATTATTTTTTCCCTTTTTCTTGTCATTTGTTTATTTGTTAATGTTTAATTTTGACATTGTCTTCTAATCCTTATCATTTAAATTATTTTCAATATTTGTACGCTGGAAACAGCAGAGTATTATGGACATCATATTATAATTTGTAACACCTTGTAAAACAATATTCTGACAAATAAATTATTATTATTATTATTATTATAACACTACTTACTATGTAAATATAAGTGACAGGAAGCTGCATCTGCGTTTATAGGGTACAGACATGATGTTATGTGGTGCGATTGCGTAAAAAATGGAGACATATGTAGGTATGCGATAGCAGCAATCGCGGTTTGTTTTATTGGTATTTATTGAAGATTTCCGTTGTTTGTCTCCGAAAATCATCACCAGATCTTTACGAAATTTAAATGGGACCATTTCGAAATAAACCTCTATCGAACAGAAAAAGAATTTTGCAAATCCGTCCATATTTGACGGAGTTATGCCCATACATAAAAAATCATAAAAAAATATATATAACCATCCGAATTGATAAATTCCTCCTTTTTGAAGTCGGTTAAAAAAAATGTCATGGAGAAAAGATATGTCACGTGGGTAAAATCACTCATGGACCATTAAGACTTACCAGAAAGCCAATTCCCCTAATTAAAAACGTTCAAAATGTAATCGCAATCTCATCTCAGCGACAATCAATGTCAAAAACTTGTCAAAAATGTAGGGAAATTAAAGGTATTTTTGATAGATTTGCCCCCCTGGTCAGCACAGATTCAGGCCTGCATGCTTCTGCAACTTATTTCGTATACTTACTATTACTAAAGGGCATACCTCTAGGCCCGTGGCTAAATAATAACAGCCGCACAGGTCGATCCATCAGATTAAGCTACGCTTGCCGCGGTTAGTCTGTGGATGGGTGACCATCTTTACATACGTTGGTCCCGGCTGTCATTCGTGGATCTTTGACAGTCGTTACGGGTAGTCAGAAGCCCGAAAGTCTGACAACCAGTATTACCTAGGGGTATCGTATCACCCAGTAACTGGGTTGCGGAGGTCAGATAGGCAGTCGCTCCATGTAAAATACTGGTATTCAGCTGCATCCGGTTAGACTGGAAGCCGACCCCAACGTAGTTGGGAAAACGCTAGGTAGATGATGATGAAACGGCATACCTCTGCTATAAGTACGCAGTTACGTACCCTCAAAGAAATTATACAAAAACTGCCGTAAAAGAACAAAAATCTAATTTAAATAATAGCCTAAGTAATTTTATTTTCAAAATAATTTATAGCCAGTTTTAAGGTATGAAAACTCATTAGTTTATTACAAGCCCACAACAGTCGGACCTCTGGTTTTCCAGCGAGGCTAGTCCCTAGTGAGCCATAACGGCTTAATGTACAATACAGACGAGTTTTGCTCTAAATATATTTTAGCCAGGAAAATATTAGTGGTACCTAAGTATAATTTTCGAATATAATATTTTCAATTTAGGCTATTGGGTAAATTCCGTTGTAAAATTAACCTTTTTTATTTATGTCTAAGTATGGTTTACATCGATTCTGGAAAATCCTTGCTCTTGTTCAAAATACAACATGACGAAAATTGAAGCGAATACCACCAATTCACTTGCAATAGGCCCTTCGTTAGCAGCTTACCTTCCCATGAAGGTGGAATTTCCGATGAAACTGGAATATACATACGACATTTTATTTCCGACTGAAGTTGAAACTTATTTAGGGATTTAGTTTTTGAAACCCCCAGGATGCAATTTTTGCACTAACCAACCTTCACGATAACATTTATACTTATAATTTTTCAGTACTTTATGTACGCGAGTGTGGTAGGGGGACATCCGTCGTAGTCAGGCAACCAGGAGTTTGCATTGAGGGGTTTGGTAAGCATGTGGGTTGTGCCTAATTCTTCGGCAGCATATCTGCTTGAAGCCTTCGGAAATGATTCAAAGTATGTTAGAACATTTAGATCAAAATCGAAATAGTTCTGCTGAAGACATTGCCGTCGCTTTTTGAAACTACACGTATTCTTTAAATTTTCCACCATTCTTTTCAATACGAACCGAGTTGGTGCCTTGTCGGTCTCGATATCTCTCTCTATACCCCCGCAGAGCTAGACCCACGTTTATGTTGTTTAAAAAATAAGCTTTCATTAAATCAAATTGTTCTTGATAAGCCATTTTTACCGTAAGACAATATAATTATTTGTAAAAACAATCAAATGTCAATAACAAATACAAGTATGACAATCTATTTTCAAATGTAACATTCCATATTTAAACTACCTCATACACGCAGTTATTTCGCATCTAAGAAAGGAGTTTGCATTACAATCACGTGCAAATTGCAATCATCATAACTAAATAGTAATTCGTCATTATAATGGATCAATGACGTCAATGATAATTATTAATTACAAACTTAAGTAAACAGATGGATCTTTGAGTTAAAGAGCTTTAACTTGACTCATTGAATTTATAAGTCCAGATTTCATGGTTTTCCTCTCATTTAATTTATCAAGTTTCTAAGAGAGATTAATTTTATCCTTATAATTTGATCCTAACGATCGATGCAATAAAAGTACAGGTTGTAATTTTTAAAGATTTTAGTCGGTTCGATTCTCGGGTGTGGCAAGCGAATTTTTGAAAATCTTTGATTGCAGTTTTTTTTTTATATTCAAAAATAAAGGAATGTTTTCGTCGAGTAAAATTTTCTATCTACAGTATTAAGAGTACTTTCCCTTCAGAGGTGGCATTACAAAATTCCAACCTGTATGTTGTACCTATACTTAAATAATTAACAATTAGTGTATCATCAAACTATACATATATTACAACAAAATCGCAAAACAGTATTCCATAACATATTAGAAAAGACAAACAAAAGCAATGTTTAAACACCCTTCCAAACAATGCACCAGAGACCCACAGAATTTCAAAGATTTTTATACCGCGATCAAAAGATGTTTGCCAACAAACAGTGTGGCTGACGAGGTCTGTCCCGAGGAATCCAATAAAGGAGATCCTACGATTGGCTGATTCCACAAATTGGATTAATGGATTCTCTTCAGTTGCAGCAGTGACAACTGAATCGTTCTTGCTTAGAGGAAAGTTTTCAACTCAGTTTCGTTAGTTAGGATTGCTATTTAATTTGGAACGCGATTCCGTGTGTGCGTTTTTGTTGAAAGAGTTTTATTAGCAGAAAGTTTGCTGTAGAAGTGTGACTCTGTGGGAAAGTTTGGATGATTTATTTTTATTAGTTATAGATAGATCGAAACAAGTTCGTCTGGATTATTTTGTGCACGGTAAATGACAATAGCATCTCCCTTATACAGACTCAAACATAACTGAGTTACATCTTTATGTTATGTACTAAAGATGTTTAAATCTACTCTAGCTTTATTGTCAGTGTAGCCTTTATTTCGATGAATACGCTTGTCAATATTTCATTAGTCTCGTAGAACTGATGTAGCGTTATTTTAGCTAAAGATGAAAGTCAGAATCTGCCCTCGCTTTACATGCATCACTGCACATTTATCCTCACCAAATTGCATCCTGACGGCGATCCATTATTCCCAAATTGTTGGAGGCAGAAAGTTTCAAATCATCCATGCAGAGAAGGTAAGATATGACCTGACCACGTATCTTCAACCGATAACCAGAAACAGGAATCTACTCACGATGCGAGCTATCGAGGAGTACTGCTTTCTGAGGGCTCCAGGCAGAAACCTCCTCACGATGCGAGCCGTATCGAGGAGTACTGCTTTCTGAACCAGGCCCTTGATCCTACCACCTAACGAGAGCCTTGAGAGATGTTGATGTTGGTATTACTATTAGAAAGCATCAAATATTTTGGGCACGATGTAGATATTATCTATAGACAACAAAATAGCTAAAGCTAATTTTATTTGAATTATGTCAGCTTTTCCGGTATGAAATTGTTCAAATATCAGAGGCCAAATATGATTACAGTCCTGCGTCCAATAATGGGGGACCTAGGCTGATAAAGTAGACGGCAAGGCATTAAGTAAGGGTTTCATTAAAATAGGTCCCAGAACGAGGCTAAGTGTCTAATAAAATTGTAGTAAAATTGGCTGCGTAATAAATATTGTATGTTTGTTTAGTTGAAGAAAGTAGATGCGTATTATCCTAGTAAGGGGTTATAGAGAAAAACTGAGGTTTGCACAAGTGGTAGGAGTGCCTACTAATATCGTATCAATACTAGTATCATACTAATGTCGTTCGTTGGGGAGTATGAATTGTAGTGACGGCTCGCCAGCGCAGCGGATCAAATCATTCGGTGTCGTGGATTGGTTTTAAAATAAAAAAAAAACAATTAATGGAAAGGGTATATCAATCTGAAAGGGCTGAAGATCACATCAAGATCTCTACGCAACGTTTCAGCTCAAAATAAATTACTCAAAGATTTTTTTTTTCATACCAAAGTTTTGGTTTCGTAAGTAAGTTTATTGAATTCAAATCACAACAAACGTGTCACCCCATTACGACGGTTATTATCTTCTCACGTCAAATGCTAATATTAAGCTAAATGCACGGGATCAAACGATGCGGAGAAGCGTGAGTGGTTGGCGTTCCCTTAATATGTTCCTAACATATCATCCAAAGAAGTCGTGCACTTATATGATTAGACTGTTTTCTTTTATGTGTCAGTTTTCTAAATCTAAATATAAAGTCATTTATTCAAACTAGGCTGGGAATCAGCACTTTTCTCCGTAAGTAACCAAGATAGATTCTTAGGTACTAATTATTTCAACTTTAAAATAATTATTCATGAATAATTGGTAGTCATTATGTAATCCTTACTCGTTTTCAGCAGTAACGTTAACCGACACATCTGTATTAAATTATACATATTTCCAGATTACATCTACAAATTCAATCTGAATAGGAAACCCTAAAGGGTTCTTTTATAAAGCAACAAATTCAGCTTTACCTTTATTATTCAATGTATGAAATTCAATTTATAACTTGATCCGTTTTATCAGCCACCGAACAGATTAAGGATGATTACACCATATTTTAATTACATGGTCACCGCACATTATCGTAAATAACTTGTGTATGCAAACAATATCGGTTATTAATGTTTACGCACATTGTTTACGGTTTTTACGGGTGCATACTGATGAGATTGTGTGCGTGTTCCGGCCAATTACTACAGTTTCTTGTGTCTTCTCGTTGGTATAGTTAAAAGCAGTTATACGTTGTGTTAATACAATCGATAGTGAGATATAAAAATGCTTATCTGGAACGTAGGTAAAGATCACCAGTCAAATTTAGATATTTTCATTTTAGTGTGGTATAGTTTTTAATTCGTCTTCAGCCTTGTTTTGATACTCCACATAGTCATGGTACATTTTTTTTATTCAAGACATACTTATTGAAATATACCAATAGTTCATTTTTATTTCATAAAAACAAAACCTAGCCTACATAACATGACTTAAACGTGTGGATGGATACCTCATGTATTAAAATCAATCCAGCCGTTAGGATGCTTCGAGGGTTTAAAGAAGCCCACATACAAAGATATATAATATAATAAATAAATCATTTAATTCGAGTATCATTGGCTCATAATAGAAATAATACACTCACACAGTCACATTACATACACACACTACAAATTCAATTCAATTCACTTCAAAATAATAAAAATTAATTATATAGATATGTGAGACAAACATAATCCTGTATATAAAAAGGAAGATTGTAGACAATAAACATGCCATAGCTTACCGCTTAGCTAAAGCTTATGAAATATAAAAAATACTACTAAAGGCCGATCAGACATAAACTCGATTGAAGGTTCATTTTTGTTTCATTCCACGTTCACACGATACCGACAAAATTATATAGGAATTAACGTTAAATTATTTATTTATCCTTCCTCTCAGTGAGTGAGTTTACTGTATGCAGCAATAACACCAACGGAGCAAAACAAATGCCATGCATCCTGTGCGCGGTGGACATCGAATGGGTGGCGATGGATCATGCATGCTCACGCAGCGACCATCATCTGTTCCTTCATTTTTAGATCGTTCGGGCAAGGTAGACAAGCGAAAGATGTCCAATACCAAAATGCAACATAGTTGGATAGGTTCACCAATTAGTACTTTTTCAGTTTTAGTTAATTTTGTAGTTCAGAGGGCCAATTCTCGTAATTTCAAGAACGTTCACAGTCTGATGTCAGTCTCGATCTGTCAAAAATACCCCTAATCACCCTACATTTTTGACAAGTGTTTGACATTTGTTATTCGCCGAGATTAGACTGCTACTAGATTTTTAATCTTTTTAATAACTAGAATTGGCCTTCAAATGTTTTAATCGGAGTAAAAGATGCCGAATGAAAGGCAAAAATGAACAGTTAATGAAGCGTCTAATATCAGCTTTAGTAACAAACATGCTTGCAAAGCAACGGGCGGTGTTCGAACTTATTACAAACAGATTGCCCCTCGTCTAACCTCGAATAGCTGTAGGATAATTGACACCTAATTTAACCATTTACTGAAAACTTATTCTCCTACCTCTATTATTTGAATGTTCTTTTCAACAAACTGGTTAGCAACACGCGTTAAAATATAACATATCCAAATTGAAATCCCAAAGGTGACCACTATAAAATAGACGCGTTAAAATATCCACAATCTCGTTCGGATTTAAATTTTCTCGAAAATATCCCTCCTTTGAGGGGAAAGTTTCTGGGGCGGCCAAAGTGGCGTTTTATCATACAACTTATGAATGGCACCGCGAGGAGCGTTTAGCGCTGATCTATGGCAACATTATAGCATGGCCCGATGGCTCGCGCGATTTCATATGCCAAGAACAAGGTTTGTGGCGGCTGCGAAAGATCGTCCATTTGGTACGGCTATATTTAAACGGATGGAAGACAGTGGTTAGTCTTAAAAATTGGTATTATACAAGAGCTGTGTTTTGTGCGGCAAAAACGCTGTACAGAACATTTTTTTTTTAATCAACCAACTATACATTGTCTTTAAAATCATGATGGATAACTAGAATGTTTTTATGCAATTTCAAAGATTCTAGTGTGTTATGTGAGATAGTTGTTATAGCATTGTAATATTCGGATAAGGTCCACATCGAGCGTGAAGCTGTTATGAGTATGGTTCAAAAGTTATTATTACTAATACACGACTCGAATTAACTTTCATTCCATACAAGAAATTTAGCAAGCAAACCTTTTCACATTTATAAAATGCGGCAAAAGAATCTCCTATCTTCTCTTTCAAAACACATTTCTTTACAAATTCAAATACTCTCAAAAAAGTAACATTTTAAGTAGCAAAACCAACATTTGTCGTCATTCGCTACCAGATACTGGGTTCTGATTCATGTGTAACTGAGTGTCCCGTTTCGCCCTGTTGACTCTGCAGTTAAATAAATTGCGCTGTTTGAACTAGGAATATATAATATTAAAAAAATGTTCAGCTCAAACCGGTTTGAACGAGTCTGAACCGCTCTGAACTGCTTTCGTGAGGCTAAATTTATCCTTGGTAAGTATTCTATTGAGGTGAAATACGAAAGGTTAGTTATTGTTGCAGAGTTTCTTTAGAGTTAATGTGGAACTGTTTACTTTGTTGAACAAGTTTCCAGTTGAAAATGGAAATGGAACATGACATTCCGCAGTTTGGAAAAGATATTTTATTTTTATGGAAACGGGTTTGTATGTCTAAAGAAATACATTATTTACAGGTATGCTTGTTAATCCAGTCAGGATTAACTATTGATTGAACTTTAAAAAAATGAACGATGATGATGGGATTCATTTTGTGTACCGATGTAATCAATCTCTCCAAAGTATTCTAGATTTAATGAAAACTTAAATTTATAAAAAGTGAGCTAACGCCAGAGGCCCGACTCCCACTCATCCAAAGGCAGCAGGCAGGCATACTCAGCTGTATTGGTGGACATTAATAAGATTATTCAGAACCAACCTGAGAGCGGCTTATCCCACTGTCTCTTATGTGAGGCCATCGTCGATGTCTTCATCGACGACGGCCTCGTTCACACTGCCGACGAACACAAGTCTAATCAGGGCCGCAAGCTCCTTCAAAAGCGACTCACCGACTTCCTTAGCGCGCCTGAACTCATTAGATCCTTTAGATGTTGTCAGGCCGTTAAGGCCGCCAGCAGAATTAGTTCGTAAGGAGCTCACGGTTGCAATCAACTGGGAAGCCGAAACGCTTAAGAAAGTAGTCGGGAAAGGTGAGGACCATCTGCAGCGCTAAGTTATTCTCTAGAGCTATTAGCGTATCTGGAGAGTAAGACGCTGCCACATCGGTGCTGAACAGTATCCTGACCGCTCCCGTGATCACACCTTCACTTAATTTGGATTCCACATGTGAACATAAATAAGTATTTTCGTAATAGGTTGTTAAATGCAGATAGTCAGTATGCATTTAAGCGGAAATTGCGGAGTTGTTTTCAAAACGAAATAGTGTAGAGTCATCTCCCTTGATTTTGTTTATGTATATATGATAAGTATATATTATAGTAAATAGTATGTATGTATATTATATATATTTTGTATTAGTGTACGTTTTTTTCACTTATAATTCAACAATTTTAATAGTTTTTTTTTTTTTTATCATTGTTCGGTTCAACCAAAGCACCTGCCATCTAATCTCTTCACCACCCTTGGTTGACTGGTAGAGAATGCATAAGGCATAAAGTCCGCCTTTGTACCTTTTTTGTGTGCGAAAAGTTTAAATAAATAAATAATTTTTGATCTACAATTGGGTCAAATTGTTACATTTATCTGTAATTTGGTTCGTATTTTTGTTAAAAAATTAATGTTTTATTTTGCAAAAAAAGGAGATTCTGCGTCTTTGTCTTCAGGTGAGTGCACGATAAAAGTAATTTTGAAGAAACTCGATTTAAACGTTTGACTTGTTGCTTGCGCTTAAATATTATATCGATTAAATCAATTTTCATTTTCGTGATTGGTGCACCGTGCACTACATTAACTACTGGTAAATCACGTAAATGCGTCAGTGTATCTTAACTGACGTTTACCAGTGGTCCCCGTGAGCAATCGACATTGAAATTGACACTTCATCATATTTTGTTCTCTAGTCTTGACAATACCTCAATCCAGACCAAACTATCATGAATGACGTCACTTTCGTGTTTTCAGATATTTTGAAGATGCCCAAATCAATTAGCCTGAATGCCTGAAAACCTTTCCTTTACAAAGCCACTAAAACAAGAATCTTAGTGGACAGAACTTGATTTTTCTTCAGGAGACAATTTGCTGCAATTTGAGAGATCCACTGGCCACTCTCATGCAGTAAGAAGACGTGACAAGCTTACAACAGAGGATTCATGGTCTGTTTAAGGATCAAAAACAAGAGATGGTTCCATAAGAACTAGGATGGAAAACATACAAGACTTGGTCGTAACACACTATTGCACTTAAACTACATATCTTGAGTAGGTCCCAAAGCGCCACGTCTATTCCATATCAATTGGTAAGTTTTGTCACATAACTGTTTTGGTCACTCTGGGGGTTAACGGGTTTGATATTTATTGTTTTATTGTGTTCAAAACCGAGCCATAAAACTTGTACAAAGTATAATTTCACCAATATGTAACATGATTGAGTTTAATAATGTAGCAATTTTATGCATATTAATGTAGCAATATTATATAATTGAGGTGGTTTATACCAAACACATGTTTGTAACCCATCATCGATGTGAAACCCTTAGCCTCTGCGCTATCACGACAATGGTGAATGGTGATAAATAATTAAAATACACGTATACTCGTATAACCCACAAGTAAGAATTTCGCTTTCATGTCTTCGGAGTGACGTAAAACACTGGCTTTATTTTATAAACACTCAAGATGTATGGGATTCCCTACGAGCAAAACAATGTGCAACACAATCGTGCGTAGCCCAGTTGAGGTACACCTTTCAAAGTGTGCACACTTCGTAAAAAGCTTCAATTTAAAAGTGAAATACCTAGTTCGATTTAATCAATATGACCACTTCGCCGTATGAAACGTAAGTTTAGTTCGGTACAATATTTTTGATGGTTTATTACTTATGTGCGTGTGAACTGAGGGACCAAACTGGGAATAGCATAAATGAAAGTCCTAGGATTTAGTAGTAGACTTAAAACAATTGTAGACCGAATCTGGGAATTTGTAAGCCAATATATTAAAAACTACTGCCCTTAAAGTGTGGTCCCTCAGTTCTCACAGAACATCAGTCAGATCTCGGAAAGTATCTTAAAAATAAAGGTTTCGTGAATACAGATATTCAGTAGAGAATTTGTAAAGATATATACTAAAATAACAGACCACAAAGCATTAAAGATAAAAAAATATAACGACTGAACTGTGGTCCCTCAGTCCACACAACAAAGATACATATTTTAGTGAATATTACTGAATAAAACCCCTCATTTTGTACATAACGTTTTAGTAGAAGTCTTATAACGTATTGTTAAAAAGAAATGGAGCAAAAATATCGAAGCATGCTGAAGATAGCGATGATTAAGACTGGTCCCTCAATTCTCACCTCCACTGACATATGTGCGTGTGCTAGCTGCTAGATGAGAGGAATATCAGAAAGTCTAGTGTTCTTAACTTTTAGTAGAAAGTTTCTACTAAATAATAGGTATCTAAAATTGTAAATTTCTTACTTATTAGCTGAGATAATATTACTTTTTTAAACCAATGAAAATAGATAGACTAATGTGACCACTCAATGAAACAAAATGTAGACAGTACTATTATACTTCATTTATTAGGTTGTCTCATAAGTTCTTGCCATATTCTATTTTTCTCGAATTTTCTCGTATTTAAACTAAAGTGACTTCAAGAAAGTTCTATCTCTCTAGTAAGGATGAGTATCTTTTAAGGTGAGGGTATAAATAGGCGCGGACGCAACGCAATAATTAGTCTAGTGAAAATGGATCAGCGTCAACTGCGACATATTATGCTATATGAGCATCGACTTAAAGTCTCTTCAACAGAAACGGCTAAAAAGATTAACACTGCATTTGGACCGGGTACTACTAGCGATCGGACTGTTCGTTTCTGGTACAAGCGTTTTGACACCGGTGATATAAGCTGCGAATATCAACTTCGCCCAGGCCGACCAACCAGCTTCGATGAAGATGCTTTGCGTCACAAACTTGAGCTACATCCAGACTATAGTACGCGCGATTTAGAGAAGGCGCTTGGACAATCCCACAAGACTATAGATCGTTATCTCAAATCGATGGGATATCTGATGGGACACCTCATGCGTTAACGGACCATGACCGGGCCGTTCGTGTGGCCATTTGTCAAAGTTTGTTACTTCGTCCGCACAGACTTTCTCAAGGACATTATTACATGTGACGAGAGCTGGATACATTATGAAACTAACACGCGTCATGCCTATTGGATTCCTCGTGGGGAAAATCCAATGTTGTCTGTTTTCTGGGATTGGCAAGGAATGATTTTCTGGGAACTCCTCGAATCTCATCAGACTATCAACGCCAATCTGTATACGCAGGAGCTTCGCAAACTAGCAGATATGTTAAAAATTAAGCGGCCAAAACGACTTGGAGTCCAACTTTTGCATGACAACCACGACCTCATTGCGCCAAGTTACCACATAAACAGCTGGAGGAGCTAGTATAGCTGACTGTTCCATATCCACCGTATAGCCCGGATCTTGCGCCTTCAGACTTTCATTTATTTCGAGCTCTTAAATTTCATTTACTAGGAAAAACATTAAAAAATTCTGGAAGTATTAAAATTGAACTTGAATTTTTTTTCGAGTCCCCGCCTGCCTCTTTTTGGGAGAAGGGTATTCAAATTTTGCCCAGTAGATGGCTGACTGTTGTTGATAACGAGGGAGACTATATAATTGATTAAATGTATTTTTATGAATAAAAAAATATTAATAATAATTTGTCTTTTAACTGGCAATAATTTATGAGACAACCTAATAATATAGCATTATTTAGACGAAACGAAAACAAGGTTGTACGGTTAATTTAATGGTAGTGGTTTACATTGTATTATGTCCGTAAGGATTGAGGTGCCACATTTCCTATATTAATGAAATTCAATACTTATTTAGTAATAAGTTTAAAAATGTAGGTTGGATCTCGAGGATCCAACCTACAACATTTTTAAACTTGTAATTTGTGGCTACTCAATCCAAACATTTAGATTGAGGCAACACCTTTATGTTCATATGACTTTTGAAGGATTATACTACAAAATCGAGGATCCAACCTACAACATTTTTAAACTTACTACTAAATAAGTATTGAATTTCATGAATATAGGAAATGTGGCACCTCAATCCTTACGGACATAATACAATGTAAACCACCACCATTAAATTAACCGTACAACCTTATTTTCGTTTCGTCTAAATAATGCTATATTAAATGAAGTACCAGTAACAGTAACAGTTATAGTACTGTCTACATTTTGTTTCATTGTGTGGTCACACTAGTCTATCTATTTTCATTGGTTTAAAAAAGTAATATTATCTCAGCTAATAGGTATGAAATTAACAATTTTAGATACCTATTATTTAGTAGAAACTTTCTACTAAAAGTTAAGAACACTAGACTTTCTGATATTCCTCTCATCTAGCAGCTAGCACACGCACATATTATGTCAGTGGAGGTGAGAATTGAGGGACCAGTCTTAATCATCGTTATCTTCAGAATGCTTTGATATTTTTGCTCCATTTCTTTTTAACAATACGTTTTAAGACTTCTACTAAAACGTTATGTAGAAAATGAGGGGTTTTATTCAGTAATATTCACTAAAATATGTATCTTTGTTGTGTGGGGTTATTCCCAGTTATCGCCACTGTCAACGCCACCACTGGTGACAAATGGGATTTCTTTCACATTTTTGGACTGAGGGACCACAGTTCAGTCGTTATATTTTCTTATCTTTAATGCTTTGTGGTCTGTTATTTTAGTATATATCTTTACAAATTCTCTACTAAATATCTGTATTCACGAAACCTTTATTTTTAAGATAGGTACTTTCCGAGATCTGGCTGATGTTCTGTGAGAACTGAGGGACCACACTTTAAGGGCAGTAGTTTTTAATATGTTGGCTTACAAATTCCCAGATTCGGTCTACAATTGTTTTAAGTCTACTACTAAATCCTAGGACTTTCATTTTGCTATTCCCAGTTTGGTCCCTCAGTTCACACGCACATTATTACTTTACCTTATGTATTCGAGTTTGAAAAATATCTTTAAAACATGGTTATTCTTTTTGCCTTATTATTTTTTATCAGTCATTTTTATTTGGTTGAAGAGAATTAAATTATTGGGCTAATTTAGCTTCCAAAAAATCCTATTGTGTTTTACAGTTAACAAGATAATATTCATTACCTACTAAAATACCTACGCATGTATCCAATATTTTTTTTTAGTTAGCCTTAAGAAGGGTTGCTTGTTAGTGGAATAATATCAGTAATTTTATACGCATTACAATGGCTCAGCGCTTTTTAGTAACTAAGAAAGTTAAGTACTTACGGGCTATTTAAGATTCTCTACGATTACATAATTTCCTGGAAAAATTAATAGGTATCATGTTATCGTAATTTGCTTATTGTACAGACGCCAGCATAATATTAGATCTTTACCTATGAAATTGCCGTTCTGCAGTACTGGCCATTTCAAATCAAAATAATTTTTATTTGGCTAAGAAATCTAATTTCAAATTAATTTTATTTTAAAAACATGGAATTTTGTTTCCAAAAGTAGTCATTTTTTTATTGATAAGTGTTACATTTTCATCGCATTTCAATCTTTTTCGTCATCATGGATACGTTAAAAATTCGAGTAATTATGGAATATGAGTACCGTCGTGGCAGCAACGCAGCACAAGCGGCACGCAACATCAACGACGTTTACGGACCTAACACTACAAACCAACGCACCACCTGTTATTGGTTTGCTCGCTTCCGTTCTGGAAATTTCGACCTGAAAAATGAACCTCGCGGTCGTCCGAAGACTTTGGCCGACAGTGACGAATTAAAGGCGATTATGGAAGCTGATGATACACAATCTACGGCTGAATTAGCAGCAGCTTTCGACGTTAGCGTCAAAACAATATTGGTGTATTTGCGTCAAATTGGCAAGGTAAAAAAGCTTGACAATTGGGTGCCCCACGAACTCAATGATCGCCAGCGCGAAGTACGCGTCGAGACGTGCCTTGCACTGCTCAACAGACACCCAAATGAAGGAATTTTGAACCGCATTGTTACCTGCGATAAAAATGGATTCTGTTTGATAACCGCAAGCGCTCAGCAAGTTGGTTGGATCCTGGTTCAGCACCTAAACAATGCCCTAAACGAAAACTTACCCCTAGAAAAGTGATGGTCACTGTTTGGTGGTCTAGCGCCGGTGTGATTCATCACAGCTTCTTACCAAACGGGGTGAGCATTACTGCAGATGTGTACTGTGAAGAACTGAACACAATGATGGAGAAGCTGGCACATCTCCAAGCAGCATTGGTCAATCGCTCGTCTCCGCTGCTCCTGCACGACAACGCGCGACCTCATACTGCACAGCAGACGGTCTCCAAGTTGCAAGAACTGGGGTTGGAAGCTCTCCGTCATCCGCCCTACTCACCAGACCTTGCGCCTACAGACTACTACTTTTTCCAGAATTTGGATAACTTCTTGGCGGGAAAAAAATTCAATACCCGAGAGGCAGTACAAAATGCCTTTGAAGAATTTGTTGCCTCCCGTCCAGCTGATTTCTTTAAGAAGGGCACCAATAAACTGCCACTGCTTTGGCAAAGATGCATTGATTGCATGGGTGATTACTTCGATTAATACAAATAAAAAATACATGAAAAAAATTCGTTTAAATTTTTTCATACAAAACGGCAATTTCATAGGTAAAGACCTATTATCAAGCTACCCGAAACTGTCTTTTCCCATCAACTTTGAAGCTAATGCTTTAGCGATAAAGTTGAAAATCTATTAAAGAAATTTGACAGTTTGTAGTAGCTTGTTGTGCTGGCGTCGGTATATTGACTTGTCACGGGTAATAGTAGTATGTTCATTAGGAAGATAAACAGTGGATGAATGCTTGCCTGGCACAGTTTCAACAGTAAATTACACAATTAGTTGGATAAGCGAGGCATCTTTAATATTTATACAATAACAATTAGTTGATTTAAAAGTGTAAAATGAGTGGAAGTCTTTTGAATAACAGCAGAAAGACAATTAATGTGTTGAAGTTTTCAGAGTAATATTCGTAACAACAGATTATTAACATATGGCTTTGTGATATTTGGAACTTCACTCCTACGAGTTTCTGTTGTTTGGCGTACGTTATTGCAGCATAGTACAGGTCTGAAAAGTGGGAGTGATTTAGATCCTGCTGAGAGCCGTCGTGGCCCAGTGATATCGGTCCGACTTACGATCTGTAGGTCGTGAGTTCGAACCCAGGGGCTTTGAGATATTTGAAAGTTCTCTCCCGCGAGTTTCTCGTGTTTGGCGTACGTTATTGCAGCGTAGTACAGATCTGGAAAGTGGGAGTGATTTAGATCCTGCTGAGAGCAGTCGTGGCCCAGTGATATCGGTCCTGACTTACGATCTGTAGGTCGTGAGTTCAAAACCAGGGGCTTTGAGATATTTGAAAGTTCTCTCCCACGAGTTTCTGGTGTTTGGCGTACGTTATTGCAGCGTAGTACAGATCTGGAAAGTGGGAGTGATTAAGATCCTGCTGAGAGCAGTCGTGGCCCAGTGATATCGGTCCCGACTTACGATCTGTAAGGTC
This sequence comes from Eremobia ochroleuca, assembly GCA_949629135.1. Taxonomy (NCBI): domain Eukaryota; kingdom Metazoa; phylum Arthropoda; class Insecta; order Lepidoptera; family Noctuidae; genus Eremobia; species Eremobia ochroleuca. The sequence goes on along the minus strand of OX451385.1, from coordinate 21,750,582 downwards.
GTGAGTTCGAACCCAGGGGCTTTGAGATATTTGAAAGTTCTCTCCCACGACTTTCTGGTGTTTGGCGTACGTTATTGCAGCATAGTACAGGTCTGAAAAGTGGGAGTGATTTAGATCCTGCTGAGAGCCGTCGTGGCCCAGGGATATCAGTCCGACTTACGATCTGTAGGTCGTGAGTTCGAACCCAGGGGCTTTGAGATATTTGAAAGTTCTCTCCCGCGAGTTTCTCGTGTTTGGCGTACGTTATTGCAGCGTAGTACAGATCTGGAAAGTGGGAGTGATTTAGATCCTGCTGAGAGCATTCGTGGCCCAGTGATATCGGTCCTGACTTACGATCTGTAGGTCGTGAGTTCGAACCCAGGGGCTTTGAGATATTTGAAAGTTCTCTCCCACGAGTTGCTGGTGTTTGGCGTACGTTATTGCAGCGTAGTACAGATCTGGAAAGTGGGAGTGATTTAGATCCTGCTGAGAGCACTCGTGGCCCAGTGATATCGGTCCCGACTTACGATCTGTAAGGTCGTGAGTTCGAACCCAGGGGCTTTGAGATATTTGTGTTTGGCGTACGTTGTTGCAGCATAGTACAGGTCTGAAAAGTGGGAGTGATTTAGATCCTGCTGAGAGCCGTCGTGGCCCAGGGATATCGGTCCGACTTACGATCTGTAGGTCGTGAGTTCGAACCCAGGGGCTTTGAGATATTTGAAAGTTCTCTCCCGCGAGTTTCTCGTGTTTGGCGTACGTTATTGCAGCGTAGTACAGATCTGGAAAGTGGGAGTGATTTAGATCCTGCTGAGAGCACTCGTGGCCCAGTGATATCGGTCCCGACTAACGATCTGTAAGGTCGTGAGTTCGAACCCAGGGGCTTTGAGATATTTGTGTTTGGCGTACGTTATTGCAGCATAGTACAGGTCTGAAAAGTGGGAGTGATTTAGATCCTGCTGAGAGCCGTCGTGGCCCAGGGATATCGGTCCGACTTACGATCTGTAGGTCGTGAGTTCGAACCCAGGGGCTTTGAGATATTTGAAAGTTCTCTCCCGCGAGTTTCTCGTGTTTGGCGTACGTTATTGCAGCGTAGTACAGATCTGGAAAGTGGGAGTGATTTAGATCCTGCTGAGAGCAGTCGTGGCCCAGTGATATCGGTCCGACTTACGATCTGTAGGTCGTGAGTTCGAACCCAGGGGCTTTGAGATATTTGAAAGTTCTCTCCCGCGAGTTTCTCGTGTTTGGCGTACGTTATTGCAGCGTAGTACAGATCTGGAAAGTGGGAGTGATTTAGATCCTGCTGAGAGCACTCGTGGCCCAGTGATATCGGTCCCGACTTACGATCTGTAAGGTCGTGAGTTCTAACCCAGGGGCTTTGAGATATTTGTGTTTGGCGTACGTTATTGCAGCATAGTACAGGTCTGGAAAGTGGGAGTGATTTAGATCCTGCTGAGAGCACTCGTGGCCCAGTGATATCGGTCCCGACTTACGATCTGTACGTCGTGAGTTCTAACCCAGGGGCTTTGAGATATTTGAAAGTTCTCTCCCACGAGTTTCTGGTGTTTGGCGTAAGTTATTGCAGCATAGTATAGGTCTGAAAAGTGGAAGTGATTTAGATCCTGCTGAGAGCAGTCGTGGCCCAGTGATATCGGTCCTGACTTACGATCTGTAAGGTCGTGAGTTCGAACTCAGGGGCTTTGAGATATTTGAAAGTTCTCTCCCACGAGTTTCTGATATTTGGCGTACGTTATTGCAGCATAGTACAGGTCTGAAAAGTGGGAGTGATTTAGATCCTGCTGAGAGCAGTCGTGGCCCAGTGATATTGGTCCCGACTTACGATCTGTAGGTCGTGAGTTCGAACCCAGGGGCTTTGAGATATTTGAAAGTTCTCTCCCACGAGTTTCTGGTATTTGGCGTACGTTATTGGGGCGTAGTACAGATCTGGAAAGTGGGAGTGATTTAGATCCTGCTGAGAGCACTCGTGGCCCAGTGATATCGGTCCCGACTAACGATCTGTAAGGTCGTGAGTTCGAACCCAGGGGCTTTGAGATATTTGTGTTTGGCTTACGTTATTGCAGCATAGTACAGGTCTGAAAAGTGGGAGTGATTTAGATCCTGCTGAGAGCCGTCGTGGCCCAGGGATATCGGTCCGACTTACGATCTGTAGGTCGTGAGTTCGAACCCAGGGGCTTTGAGATATTTGAAAGTTCTCTCCCGCGAGTTTCTCGTGTTTGGCGTACGTTATTGCAGCGTAGTACAGATCTGGAAAGTGGGAGTGATTTAGATCCTGCTGAGAGCAGTCGTAGCCCAGTGATATCGGTCCTGACTTACGATCTGTAGGTCGTGAGTTCGAACCTAGGGGCTTTGAGATATTTGAAAGTTCTCTCCCGCGAGTTTCTCGTGTTTGGCGTACGTTATTGCAGCGTAGTACAGATCTGGAAAGTGGGAGTGATTTAGATCCTGCTGAGAGCACTCGTGGCCCAGTGATATCGGTCCCGACTTACGATCTGTAAGGTCGTGAGTTCGAACCCAGGGGCTTTGAGATATTTGTGTTTGGCGTACGTTATTGCAGCATAGTATAGGTCTGGAAAGTGGGAGTGATTTAGATCCTGCTGAGAGCACTCGTGGCCCAGTGATATCGGTCCCGACTTACGATCTGTACGTCGTGAGTTCTAACCCAGGGGCTTTGAGATATTTGAAAGTTCTCTCCCACGAGTTTCTGGTGTTTGGCGTAAGTTATTGCAGCATAGTATACGTCTGGAAAGTGGAAGTGATTTAGATCCTGCTGAGAGCAGTCGTGGCCCAGTGATATCGGTCCTGACTTACGATCTGTAAGGTCGTGAGTTCGAACTCAGGGGCTTTGAGATATTTGAAAGTTCTCTCCCACGAGTTTCTGATGTTTGGCGTACGTTATTGCAGCATAGTACAGGTCTGAAAAGTGGGAGTGATTTAGATCCTGCTGAGAGCAGTCGTGGCCCAGTGATATTGGTCCCGACTTACGATCTGTAGGTCGTGAGTTCGAACCCAGGGGCTTTGAGATATTTGAAAGTTCTCTCCCACGAGTTTCTGGTATTTGGCGTACGTTATTGGGGCGTAGTACAGATCTGGAAAGTGGGAGTGATTTAGATCCTGCTGAGAGCAGTCGTGGCCCAGTGATATCGGTCCTGACTTACGATCTGTAGGTCGTGAGTTCGAACTCAGGGGCTTTGAGATATTTGAAAGTTCTCTCCCACGAGTTTCTGGTGTTTGGCGTACGTTATTGCAGCATAGTATATATAGGTCTGGAAAGTGGGAGTGATTTAGATCCTGCTGAGAGCACTCGTGGCCCAGTGATATCGGTCCCGACTTACGATCTGTACGTCGTGGGTTCTAACCCAGGGGCTTTGAGATATTTGAAAGTTCTCTCACACGACTTTCTGGTGTTTGGCGTACGTTATTGCAGCATAGTATAGGTCTGGAAAGTGGGAGTGATTTAGATCCTGCTGAGAGCAGTCGTGGCCCAGTGATATCGATCCCGACTAACGATCTGTAGGTCGTGAGTTCGAACCCAGGGGTTTTGAGATATTTGTGTTTGGCGTACGTTATTGCAGCATAGTATAGGTCTGGAAAGTGGGAGTGATTTAGATCCTGCTGAGAGCACTCGTGGCCCAGTGATATCGGTCCCGACTTACGATCTGTAGGTCGTGAGTTCGAACCCAGGGGCTTTGAGATATCTGAAAGTTCTCTCCCACGAGTTTCTGGTGTTTGGCGTACATTATTGCAGCGTAGTACAGATCTGGAAAGTGGGAGTGATTTAGATCCTGCTGAGAGCAGTCGTGGCCCAGTGATATCGGTCCTGACTTACGATCTGTAGGTCGTGAGGTCAAACCCATGGGCTTTGAGATATTTGAAAGTTCTCTCCCACGAGTTTCTAGTGTTTGGCGTACGTTATTGCAGCATAGTACAGGTCTGGAAAGTGGGAGTGATTTAGATCCTGCTGAGAGCAGTTGAAATTGAAAATGAATTAAATTGAATAAAAGACTTGTAAAAGATATGATTGAAGCCTTGTACGCTATTACCTGTAAAATGTCTCACAACATACATATTTTGGACTCACATTTAGATTTGTACCTCAAAATATGGGAGACGTTAGCGATGAGCATGGTAAGCGTTTTCACCAAGAAATAGTGGGCATGAAACGTCGATATCAAGGAAAGCGGAGTCCTGCTATGCTAGCAGATTATTGTTGAATGTTAAGAAGAGAAGCTGTAGATGTCAATAATAATAATAATAATAATAAGAATATTCCACAACTTTCACACAACGCCATCTAGTCCCAAACTAAGCAGAGCTTGTGCTATGAGTACTAGACAACTGATAAACATACATATATATTTCTAAATACATACATATTATAGATAAATTACACCCAGACAAAGAACAAATGATCGTGCTCATCACACAAACATTTGTCCTAGGTGGGAATCGAACCCACGACCTTGCGCATAGCAATCAGGGCGACTGACCGCTAGACCAACAGGCCTGTCATAATGTCAATTATAAAAGAAAAAGTAGTTCAACTGTACACGTTTAAAATTATTAAAATTTATTAACGTAAATACATTTTTAACTAGGAGGTAAGTCTTTTTATTGATATCCACAAAAAACCCGAGCTAACCAAGACGTAAAATTAGTATCACTGTGAATGTTTTTAATGCTCTCTTAAAAAACAGTTCAACTTATTTCATGGGCTTACAAAAGTTTTTTTTTTTGTTGACCAGTGTTATTTATAAATTTTATTGATTTTTTGAGTTCTAAGGCAGCGGTCAAAAAACGGTGGACAGGGTGTAGTTTTTATTTATTCGACAATTAGATATTGTTTGTCCCTACAGCAATTCTTAACTGTAAGCGAATTTAGATCAGATGCAGTCTCTCTCTTCAATTCATTTTTACTGTTCCGGTTACAGTTCTCCTCTTTTTTATATTCATCGTCTCACCTATACAGTGTGTTTTCTCAGATTGATTGGAGCGCGTTCATTTTTCACGTTTCCCACTTTATAAGCATATAAAACAGTCATTGCATGCTAATTAATTTTTTTCTACTAATTACTCAGTTTTACTGCACTTAGAACTTACTTCACTTCATTTTCTTTGATTGCATTTCGAGTTAACTGAAGACATCGAAATTATTAAAATGCATGTAGTAGCGCTGGTACGATTGTACTGGCTTTTTCAAGTGGAGGACGCCGTTTTCACACTGACCAGATAGTGGAATCATTTGTGTGCAATTGGCTAAAGGCACGACCGACTACATTCTTCGATACTGGCATCAAGGAACATCCCCTGCGCTGGGAAAAATGTGTTAATAGAAGGGGAGATTATGTAGAAAATTAAAATATATTCCTTTTTTTTTACGAGTATAATAATAATACGTGCGTATTTTTTTTTTTACTTAAGTCCGGCTTATATTTGATCCACCCACGTATATTATATATTTATTGTAAGAGTTTAGTTATTGATCAGATCTGCACTAATTTTATATCGGATATCTCCGGTACTCATGATCGTCGGCTTGTAACAAACATACTATCAGTTTTCTACTAATGGTTGTTTGTAGGCACTCTAAACATTTCAAACGTGTTGACTTTTGAATCATCATCATTAATATACACTTTTAATATGCTACAATAGCAAAAAAAAAAAATACGTAACACAATGGACTTCACACCAGCTTGAGTAGATCACGGGACATGCCATTGAAGCTGATTTTATTTAATTTATAATCCAGACATATTTTTTATGAAACCAAAAGCGAGACAACCTTTTAAACTAGTTTAATTAATTATAGACAGAAACAAACACAGTAGCCCCACTTAAGCCTTAGTTCAGTTAATAAAAGGTCCAACAGCGCATTCCGGGCCCGTCGCACGACGCGGTGTGTTCAACATTATCTACGGCCACAATAAATGTACGTTCTATTTGAGTTACTTGGCTGGCAAAATGCCAGTTTGTACCAAATTACAGATAGGTATTGCGAACTTGTTCTTGACAGTACTTGCTTTTAAAATTTTGGAAGAACGCACAAAGATCATAGACTTTTGTACCGTTTCACTTATTATTCCTATTGGCCTCTTGAAATTGAGTGTTAACTAATATTGTTACATTTGTAAATTTAAACTATATTGTTAGAAGCGACATAGGAGACAGGGCGGGCTCCAGAGTCCCGTATATAAAAACTAATTGAGTTTACCGCAATGCAGATTGTGTATTAAATCAGGGAAGCCCGAAAGTTTTAATGCCGCAGAAGAAGTTTTATTTTTACGAAATACAAAGTCAAATACAAAATACAAAATTTATTTCAATTAGGCACATAAAACTCTAGAATTGACTCTAGTTGTCCCAAAAGGTTCATATGGAGAAGAATGGGCAAAAATGCCATAGTTACTCTTTTGAAATGTTTTACAATATTTTTTATGTAATAATTATAATAACAATACATTAACAGATTCTAACAAATAACTTGTTAAATGACATAACTGGAATAAATATTTCTGGATTTTGCCAAAGATTATCTAGTGCACTATGGTCTTCAGTAAAAAAAGGAATAGTTAGACGTTATTCTACAATACTTCAGACAAAACTAAGATGGTTAACCAAATTGAAATACATTAGCAAAATGAGTTCAAAGTTTGCAGTTGGCAACATCTTTACGCACCCAGCACTTTGTACTTAGTTTGTAAGCCCCTCTCTGACCTACAAGTCGATTAGTTATTTTACGGCCCTGCCTTTAAGCAGTTAATAATGGGGGGCAAACATAGATAATGTTCTAAAGTAACGAATATACAATCTTATGTTTGGTACTACATAATGTTAGTTTACGCTAATGATCTTTAGGGATAGGGGGCGAAATAGCATTTGAACTAAACCCAAGACAAATACTGCGCGAAAAATTGATAAAGGGTTAGAATGATTACCGCGAATGTACACACAATTGTTATTTTTTTTAGGTTATTATACTGTTGGAATAGTGACGAGCAGTCAGTATGTTTCATTGGATAAACCTATGAATTTGTCAATTGTAATTGTTAGACTGCTGGAGGATTTGATAGTATTTCTAATATTATTAAAAAACGGTAAATCAAATTAGAATGTCAGTTTTAAGCGTTATATCTACAATATGAACAAAATAAAATTACTTTAGTACTTAATCAGTTGACGAACACTGAACGAGACACAATAGAAGTTTTATTTTTTCGTTTATTTATTTATTTACTCCTTATTTATTACATACATTTTTCAATGTTTTTACATAAGAAAAACATTTAAAAATATAAAAAAATAATAGTCCGCCGGTATCGGGAGCAGGGTCCAAGCTAGCAGTGGTGAGTGCTCCAGAGACAGGAACTTCCTGACAATGCAAGCAGTATCAAAGCCTAACGAGAGCTTCGAGAGATGTTGATCGAGGCTTTTGGCCGTCAGGCCATTGGCCGATACGACTATTGGCACAATGACAGCCGAGCTCATATTCCACATGTCAACAACCTCATGTGCTAAGTCAAGATATTTGATTTGTTTTTCTTTCTCAGCTTTCACGGGGTTCCCGTCATATGGTATGGTAGGTAATATAGACAATAATTGCACGGCGCGTTAATCGATCTATCACCATTATATTAGGTTTATTAGCGACAATAGTCCGGTCAGTAATGATAGACCGATCCCAGTACAACGTGGTCATTTTCAAGAATTGGGTCGGGCACATACTCTTAACGTCAGAATGTACAAGTTTATATTTCAAAGCAAGTTGCAGGTGAATAATCCTGGCTACTTGGTTATGCCTGTGCAAGTACTCGCCGCTAGCCAGACGAGAACTACCAGAGAAAATATGTCTGATGGACTCACCCGGACGTTGGCATGCCTGACACACATCAACCGTCCCATCCTTCATAATATGTCTCCGGTAGTTATTTGTGACGCCCATAATTGCACAGACGAAACCTTCAGTTTCTGCAGACATATTCATGAAACGCATCCTCCAGTGCGCTCCTCAGCCGGACGTTGCACTGGCTACTGACTGTGTCAACCCTATCATCTTCTTCTTCAACATGATTGGACCGCGGCGGAACGGCATCAATAATTGACGCTTGTACCGCGGTTTGTACCAGAGTCGAGACGATTTAGTTGCTCAGTAGGTAGCTCTGAGCGCAGCCTATCAAGTGCGATATCGTCCAACCTGTGATTGCGTTGGATGTCCCGCATATGATCCGACAATCATTGGGCCGAGACGTTGACAGTTGGTTCTAGTTTCTGGAACAGAGACAGCATCCTATCACGTTGCGCAATGAGGTTAATTGCCCCTTCTGTAGACCCGTAATAGGCGCGCATGACGTTTTCGTTCATAGACTGACTCCATCTCATGCGCTGCACACAACCACCGGCAGCGGGGACCCGGCTCGGGGCCGGATGGCCTCTAAATTCCAAGCTCCTCCGTGGCCGGCCTCTCAACATGCAGGTGTTGGCGATGTCGGCGGAGAAAATATTTGTCGCTAAAGCTCGATGCAACTGCCACGGCCGGTGTCACAGAACTCTCGATGGGGCTTTGTTCCGGCGGTTGACTTGATCTATCTCGTCAAGATTTTCTCATTTTTGTCATTTTCACGTTTATCGAAATCTTAATTTGCGATTGCCATGACTTCATCCTAATATTAGATAAACTAATTTTCAGAAACGACCAGGTCACATCAAGTTGCATGTGTCAATTGCTACCATTCGTCTTGTACTATCAATCATCGGGGTGGTGTTTTACGGCCCTCGTCACACCAATCACTCCAAGCTAATTTTCTGTGGGGAGATCGGTAAGAATTTGAAAGGTTTAATTTGAAAATCCTTACTTTAACCTGTCTTCTATATTAATTATTATGATTGTACATCTCTCTTTCTCTATTCTTTTTCAACTCATCTTCTATGAAGAGCCTATTTCGCTTGACTCTGTAGTTATTAAAAATCCGTTAAGCATTTAAAGTTACTGTTTTTAACATACAGTCGACCACGTGTCTGTGAAAACACTTTGACATTGAGCTGGACAAACATAGTATGGAGTTTCAATAGAATAAGAGGCCAGTAGGCTTACCTTTACTAGTTTAGTTACTATTGACGTGTGGTCTACTGTAGCTAACTGGTAAGCAAAGCAGTCCGACAAAATGCGTAAGCCGTAAGGAATAATTTAACAATTAAGAGTTTGATTAAATTTTCCCTAAGTATAATAAATTTTCCTAAGTAAGTGTAATATCAAAATGCTTCATATTATGTTTTATTTACCTACTAGAGGTAATTAAGTTACTTTCGTCTGAGCTCAAATAAGAATGAAACTTTGCCACCTCGTCTCCCAAAATGGTTAACGATATCTTAAAATTCCTACCAATTGCTTTAAAATTACAATAATGAAACGCAATAAAGAGTATAGTATGTACAGACGCCAGCACATCAAGATACTACAATCTGTTAAATTTCTTTAATAGATTTTTTAGAAAGCATAAGGTTCAAAGTTGATTGGGAAAATTTGACAGTTTCGGGTAGCTTGATGTGCTGGCGTCTGTACATATTTAGTAAATAGTTACTCTATTCTTTATTCTCCTATTTATATTCTCCTATTTTTGAGACAATGTCCGCATCTATAAAGGTTGCTGTTGATCCATAATCCAGTAGAGCAAACGTGTTAAGGCTCCCAGATGGCCCAGAAACCGTAACTGCTACTACTTTTAATAAAGGACGAAGCGTAGAATCAACTGGAGAGTTATTAGTAGCTACAAGTATCTGATCACTATTTATTGCAGTTGAATTGCACAGGTTCTTCTTTCAGATCGGTCACATGCGCAGATAAAATATTGTTGTGCAACAATGTGTGATGCTTTCGGTTACAATGTGCGCAACTGGTTTTATTTTTATTACAAAATCTAAAATTGCGGAACTTTTTGGAGGCACCGAAAACAGATTTTATTGTCTTTGATAAAACGCCATTTTTCCTCAATTGAAAAAGAAATAAATTTTTGACAGGTTGACAGTTGATGTGTCAGTCCACAAAATAAGCAAATATTTTTATGATGATGTTGATGATTGACGAATTTTTCAGGATTTGGTCCTGAAATTTCATGTGGGGTTCCTCTCGTGCCTGACTCTGAAACGGTATGGGCCCGATGTTGCTGTGATGGAGCCGCTGTCATCTCAGAAACTGCGCCGAACTTCATCACTAAGTCGACCTCGCGATTCAAGAAATTCGATAGTAACTCCACCCTGGCCTGACCTAGATTTTCGTGACTGACAGCAAAATCTAGCCACCGTGTGCGTAACAATGGAGATAGTTTGCTAAGCAGCGCCCCGAACAATTCTGGCGAACGTAAATAATCGCTATGCTGCAGTAGCTTAACAACTTCTACACAATTGCGCACACGAGAAGCAAACAAATTCAAATCTTTTACCTCCTGACCAAGCTTAGGCAGAGCTCTGACTGCGTTGACCTCCTGCAGTACAATCTGCTCAGGCCTGCCGAAACGCCGACCGAGAGCGTCAATGACGTCAAATGCATGAGGAGCCATGACTAGTAGCATACTTACAGCCTGGCTCAAACGCGCGAGGTTTTCTGCCTCTGAAAAAGCTCCTACCGTGTCCTGAAAGGCACGCATGAACATAAGCCAATCTACCGGGTTTTTTCCTTCAAAAATTGGGAGTTTTATTATGTTTTTTTTATTAGAGTTATTATCTTTTAATAACTGCAGGGCTTGGACCAGTTGTGTAACGCCAACGGAGCCGTCCTCTCTACAAAAGTCGGTGGCAGTGACCCCGTCACCCCCGCTTACTTTGTGCTGAGGCAACTGTGTAGGGTTCGGTACTGCGACATTCGTTGAAATGACGACGTCATTATGAAGTGGAAGTGCCTGAGAACATGTAACGTTATTAATAGGCTTAGCTTCATATCCGTTGTTGGATGGCGAATAATAAATACCTGGTTCTTCCCGCTGTTGAATTGGCATCTTGGCAGGGCGAGGAGTGCTGTGCGACCATCGCTCCACGCTGGCGCGACTCCTGCCACTGCGAGAACCATGCTTACTTTCCGCGTTTATTGCGGCAAGCTCAGCCTGGTAAGCAAGTTCGGCAGCTTTACGCTCTAACTCAGCCTGCTTACCCTGAATCTGTGCTCGCATCGTCGCCTCCGTCTCCTCGATTTCTAGTTGTGCGAGGTGACGAGCATGATGCGCTTCTGCTGCTAATTTTTGCGCAATGATGGTCGCAGATGAGCGGCTAGTGTGCGTAGCAACAGAAAATGTGCGCGTGTTGGTTATAGGTAACTGTACTACTTCCCGCCTGGTAGTCGACGTAAGAGGCGTTGAAACCATCTCGTGGGTCGGTTCGGAAGATATATTTGGTGTACTTTTCGCGAGTTTCGTATTCGATCTCATGATAACCATATTAATACGAAAAAAAAATTTGCTGTAAAGAAGGAAAACTGTGGAATGCACTAGTTCACTTTGGTAGAACGGTAGAAGGACCACTATTACCGACTGCTAAGGCTGCAGGTTGGATTTATTAATATTTAATCAGAAAAACACAGCCATTCGGTATAGAAAAATTATAATGACAGTGAAAAAACAAAACACATATAAAAAATAGACAATAAAAAGCAAAACAAAACCATATTCCTAAAAAGTTCACATTATATCGTGAACATTATGGCAGCATGTTTTAATATATTTTCTCAACACATTTTATACATTAGCATATTTTAAAATGAAACAAACAGAACATGAATGTTCCATCATTCGATTTACCACATAAGCAATATTAGCCATATAATAACACGTACAGAATAACGTAATTATCAGCAATAATTAAGATAATAATATCAATTAACTTACATGAACATTGTACAGGGTGTCCAATAGGAAGTTGCTGAAACTAATTGGCTGTCATTTCAAAACACGTGCACAGAATCAGAAAAACCAAATTGCTTTAAATAGAGGACACTCTGCAATTTTAAACGCACATAAATATAAGCTCAGTCAAATATTTTTTATGTCAATTTATTACATCTTATAAAAATAACGAAAAAGTACAGTGATTAATGATGGATATTTTCGAAGGCGAACCGTTAGATTGTGCACAAAAATCAGTTCTCTTTTGAAAACTGTGAAAAACTGTTAAACATGTCATTCGTAATGCCGCGAACCACTTCCTGGATGGCCGCGATCAGTTCTTCTACTGTGCTGGGGTTTTAGCGTAACAATGATCTTTTATGTAGAAAAAATCACAAGGGTTTAGCAACGCTGTCCTGGCAATGATTGCAGGTAGACTTGATTGTCCCTATATGAGGCACTGTTGTAACCGGCATGTTGCTAAGGTCTAATAGCTATTATCCTATTTTGACATTTATCCTATTTTGACATTTATCCTTATTTGACATTTAATCACTTTGTAATTGCTCATTTTGTAACTGGATTTTTTTTATTTTTATTTTTTTATTTTTATAATATGATAATTTTAATTTGATATCTATTAATTTATTCCTTATCGATTGTGTATTTGACTTTTGACTATTTAATTTAATTTAATTTAATTAATTAATTAATGTTTATGAAGTAATTCTGACCTTTTGGATTTGGCTAGCCGAGCAATAATTTATGTGTTTTGTATTTGTATTTTTATCTATTTTTGTTTTATATGGGTCACAGACCTGAAATAAATGAAATTATTATTATTATTAGGTCCGGTGAATACGAAGGCGTTTAAGTTCTTCGGCTTCAAACATTCCCGTAATAATGTTACAAAATTCGATGCGTTTTGTCATGGCATGTTCAGTTAACAATTGATGAGTGCTTATTTTATACGTATGAAACTTTAAAACATATTTCAAAATGTTGTGTAATAATGATTTGGTTATTTTTAATGCATGAGCAGCTTTCCGAATCGAATCATTTGGATTTTGTTTGAAATAATTCTCAACTTCGTTGATCTTCTCTGGTGTAGTCACCGTAACAGATGGACCTGGCAACTCGTGTCTACGGTCCTGGAGTGTACCATACTCCACGAAGTTATCGACTATCCTAAAAAAAATAACGTAAAATTACTTCAATGCAGTTTTATTGAATTGAAACACAAGTTGTGTGATAGATGAATATGAATAAATATTAAATTCTTACCTTTTCAGAGTGTTTTCGCAGGCAACTCTATGAGCTCCAAACTTAGTAGGAAACCCTGTATACGCCTTACTATAAAATTTTCCCCCCGAGAAGAAGCACTCAATAAGATATACTTTTTCTTCCGTGGTGAGCTCACTCATTTTGACGCGCGAGTACTTGCTTCAACCACGGCTGGAATAAAACTGCGGGGCCTCAGGTGTGCGCCTTAGAAAAAGGGACCCCTATTGTATTCATGGAGGGAAGAGACACTTATTTAGTTTTAGCAACTTCCTATTGGACACCCTGTACGTAGTCAGTCAATCTTTCACAAGAAGTAATCTGATGATCTTCAATCCATTTTACAATAATATAGGCAGAACTTCCACTATGCAGCGTGATTTCCTTACATTGGCTGTTAGCAACTTATTACGAACATGGTACACCACTGAGGGCCTGTCCTGTATCGTCAAACAGTTGTAACACGTCTTCCTAAATATTGGCGGTAAACCCGTTTTATAGTCTTACGATATTTCCGGTACCTCAAACACTGCCGCCCAGGCTGCCGCCATTTTAGGCCAATCAGAGATGGTCATACATAATTGCTAAATAACTTGTAACATACATAGGTAATAATTAACAAATCATATGTATTGGAACGATTATAAAACGTAATAAGATTGTTTAGCAATTTAGTATGTATTTATACGTAATCTTTAAGTAAAATCTTATAATATAGTAATATAATATTAAATATCTGAGAATCGTTTAAAACAACTTGTTACTTTAAAATTGCAATATTAAATCATTTATTGTAATTCTAAGATAACAAACATTTGTTTTGACTTTGTAAAATCATAAATAATGACTTTTTAACAACTTATTGTGATCTATTGTTTTAAAACTTCAATATGTGATGAATATTCAATGAGAGGTTCTCCTATAAATTTAAATAATCTCACGCATGCGTCTAGTGGACGTGAAACAATCCGCTCTTAGAAGTTAATACTGTTGTTTAATTTATTGATAAATTATTTCTGTATTTTTATCGACTTCACAGCACATCGTAGATTTTTAGACAGTGTCGTATCTGTTTTATAACTATATTGTTGATAACCCAATTAAATAAAGTTTTTAAAAAAGAACTCATACTCGTACCATACATAATCTACTCCTTTTTATACGACTTCGCGAGGCAGCAAAGACAGAGTTATGTTTTTAGAAGTTGTTTGAACGTTTAGTAGTTCTCAAAAAAAAAAAAAAAATATGAAGGAAGGATGTTGCTTGGTACAAGTTTTTGTGTGATTCCGTTTCAACAAATACCTTCCTATTAGTGTAATGCGTGCGAATTGTGCTTATATTTATTAATACTTATATTAAATCATGTTACGTTTTATGAGACACTACGAAATCGAGTGTCAAATATATAAAAATACTTAATGGAACTTTTACATGTTTTGTATTTTTTGCAACATAAACTTTAAAACAATTAATACAAACTAGAGGCTTGTCTCTAACTATCCTTAACTACCAATTAAATAAAAACATAACACAGAAGTTAAACTCTCGAATCTGCTACCGAGCCATTTTGGAGAATGAACACGTTGTCGCGCTTTTCTTTCAAGTTGTCGCAATTCCAGAAACTGGTATCCCCAAACGGGTTACGGCGATGCTTACAGAATTGCATGCACAAGAAGATGCCTTGAACCGGATAAAACCAGATGAAACCACCTCGAAGGAGGCAACAAAACTGATTTAACTTTTGTCGTAATAGTTTCTGCGGCAGGCCCAGGTCGCCAGAAAGGATATTAGGAATGTACGAGATTATTGCGATAAATAGAAATTGTAAGTAGATTGCCTTCAACTTAAATGCTTTATTTAACCCTTAGCTACTTCTGTTAATCGTTATTAATTAGTTTATAAACAGGAATCCCATATAAAATAAATGACCAACAGCTTTATCGCAGTTACTAAATAATAGAAAAACCCCTTTAAAAGTCCTTTGCCAGCTGTAGATATGGCAGAGATCTTTACTTAGATTAGACTCGGAACATTAACCAACTGCCATGACATAAAGCGAAAATATCCTAACTATTTATTTCACAAAGAATGTTGTCAAAACTAAATATACACATAAAGACTCCAAAAATAGAAATTATTATTTACAGACAATACCTTAAAATAGGTATAAAAAATCCTTAAATTCTACCTGTGACGGAACGCCATATCCTTTTAAATACGACAAATGTATATCTACGTCACGGACTAGAAAAAAAAGAAGGACTCCGCGCCACGCATATCGAAAGTGAAGCACAGTAAGGGTGCCGGACCGTTTGTACAAACGTGCTTCACGCACACATTTACATCATAGAATGCCGGCCGGCCGCCATTACGCGACAAGACGGCGTCTTTGTAGGTAGTATTTACGTGAAGTAATAAAATAAAATAATGCCATCTTGTGTTTTGAAAACGTGTAAAAATAATTCTATATCCCAGAAAAACTGTCAAGGAATAACATATCACAGTTAAGGCACAATTTTACTTGTTGATTTATTGTATTTTTGACATTTTAAAATCATTACTATTGGAACACAAAACCACAACAGACTTATAAGTGTTGTCAGAAAATAAATGGGTAAGAGTCTCGAGAGATTGGGTATTTTTTTTTTTGTGTTCTTTGTCATTTTTTTGCAAGTATTGACTATGATTATTTTTATACATTTCCTACAGCAAATCATTCATGGAACAATGATTGGATTATAATAATAAGAAACTACAGATGTGAAGACCATTGGGTTCCGTCAAAAACAAGCGTGATATGCTGTATACATTTTGATACATACCATCAATTGGCGAGGGTTCTTACGATTGGAACGGATTAGCGTCATACTTTTGTAATGTTTCTTGGATCGATAAAGAATGCAGTGCGGGTTAGTGAGTGTTTGTATGTGTTGTGAAGATTCTGATTAAATCATTTTGAATAAATATTTCAGTTTTATTTTCTACAGAACGTTAGAATAGAATAGAATAGAATACTCTTTATTATGTACACCATATAGATTACAGACATAAATATAGAAATTTTACAAAGTGTGACACAATGGGCGGTCTTATCGCTAAGAGCGAACGTTAAATGGTTTTCTTATTATAGGTAAAATACACCTTGTGTGTTTTAGGTAAGTAAGCTTTAATACCCATCCCCCTATCTTCCTAATAGGTAATTCATGACAATCAATTGAATTACGTATTCTACAGCAGCGTTTTTCTAGTCATCCATACAAAATAAACACTTAATTTTGAGTTTTCACTAGTATATTTTTGTAATTTCAGTTAAGTGGACTTCTTTATATCGCTTTATTGCAATAAATGACCACTACTGTCCAAATATTTAAAACATGGGGAAATTTCCATTCATCTGATATCCCTCAAATCACGCACACATCAGCTCAGATCGGTACGGTGCTTCACTTTCGATACGCGTGGCGCGGAGTCCTTCTTTTTTTTCTAGTCCGTGATCTACGTAACTTCTTTAAAATAAATTGTTGTCAATAAGGTATCATATCGTCAATAAGGTTCCTTAATATAGAGATAACGTTATATTTTTTCCTTATTGCCCAACTTTTTCCTTTAAGATCTCTACTGGGAAAAATATCGAGGAAATCTGATTTTGTTGATAAAATTTAATTCAATATCGTGACGTCGGCATAGCCCGTCGTGCATTCTCTCCGGAATACGAACTTGCAACAAAGATTGTAACAACTGCTTACAACTTTAAAGCTTAATCTGCCTTAAGTGACTTTGATCGATGACATAGTCCGTGCAACATTAACATAAGTACTAAGTTTCATTGCTCTCGTGTTTAGGCTGTTTGCTCTAGTTGGGTCTGTAGAAGATGCTGTTTGAACAATGTACGAATATATGGGACAGTAACAACGCGACATGGAGTGCTCAGTTTCTCTCATTCGTCAATTTATTTTATTAGATATACTTTCTTTTGGACAGTTTTGTGGATAAAGACAGTAGCGTCGTTGATGAACCCAATGTTTACCAGTATCCTTGAAAAAAGAAGAGGATAATTTTACCGACTCTGCCTTTAACGGATTACAACACTTAAACTTGTATTTTTGAAATCACATTGTAAAACTATTACTAACCTGATTTGGTGCGTCGAACTTTGTATAAAACTTTTTTTATAACGTTGAGAGTTGGTATGTCACCAATAAAATCGAGAGTTTCCTGCCTTCTGTTAGGTATGCGAAGTCTACAGAATCTGAAGACTTTAGGACTTAGAGTAAGTCTCTAGAAAAAGTGAAATGGCATATTTATGGCTATGATGACTCACACCCGCCGAAATCTTATCGTTAACGCGTGCGTATTTACATACATCTATAGCTTTTTGCACAAGATTCGACCGATAATCTGGTATGCACGAGAGCACAGTTTCTTTTAGAATTGCGGTGGGATTAGATTTTCTGGTGACACTACCTTCACTAGATGGGCTTTCCTTACAACGCCACCACGAAGAGCAGGTGTTTGTGGCATGGTATTCCCGTTTCTTTAGACTATTCGCCCTCTACGAGTATCGATTTCAATGAGCATGGTTTTTTTTTAGATCATATTGTGTCAACCTGTCTTTCATTCACCTCCTAAATTTCTATAGGTATTATAATGATAATATAGCTAGTATACATATTAGCACGTATATACATCAGTACATCGCAGTTATACATTATTAAACCCTGTTCTGACATATTTGTAATAAAACCGCCTTTATGATACCCTGATAATCCCGCTGTATAGGTTGACGAAGGACGATGTTAGACCGACCGTGAGAATGTACGCTTAAACCTGGCTAAACTGGTCATGGGGCACGTTTGAATGTCTGACCTCGTCAATTTCCGAGTATTTTGTTTTATTCCGAAATGTATTTTTATACGGATCGTTTCAGTAAGTATGCATCTATTTATATTATTTTTTATTAACTGATTATATTAGGTTCATGACTTCATTTTAACAGATTTTTAAGTATTTTTTTAATTATAAAAAAATAGTGAACAACGAACTTAATCTGAGAATTATTGTCCATCGTGTTCTCTGACCTTGTGCCATCTATCGGGCAGCATACGGATGCCGTCGCGAAAGAAACTTGCAGGCGTTGAGGCGATAAAACCATCGACGAATTGACGCACATCATCCAGCGTTTTGAACTGTTTATCCACTAAGCCATGCTACATTGACCGGAAAAAATGATAATCAGATGGGGCCAAATTCGGTGAATATGCCGCGTGCAGGAGAACTTTCCATCTCAAATCGAAGAGGGTATTTTGAGTCGCACGAGTAACGTGAGGTCGAGCGTTGTCATGCAGCAGTATGACTTTCCGGCTTCCTTGCCCAGTAAATGGCCTTTTCTGATTCAGTTCTTCGCTCAATTTATTCAGTTGTCGGTTGTAGCGTTCCGCTGTCATCGTCAGACCCGTTTCTAGAAGTTCATAATAAAGCATACCCTTCGTGTCCCACCAGATACACAGAAGAACTTTCTTTAAGTGGTTCGGAGTGTTGTTCGGTTTTAGCGTGGATGTAGAAGGTTGCCCTCGATCTACATTTTTTACGTTTAGGATTCTCGTAAAAAATATAGGTACTTCTCATTACCCATAATAATTTTCCACAAGAAGTCCTTTTTTTTTGCCGGTCAAGCAGTGAAAGACACGTGTTAATACGTTTACTTAGGTTATGTTCGGTACACATCTTCCAAGTTTTTGATTTTTTCCCATTTGGTGCAAACGCTTGGAAATAGCTGTTTGGATGACTCCTAATTGAGCTGCAAACTCTTTTTGCCTTTGTGTTGAGTCCTCATCGAGTAAACCTTGCAAATCCCGCATCTTCTAACTTTCGAGGCTGCCCAGGGCTCGGATGGTCAGTGAGATCGAAATTACCACTTCTAAAATGTTTGTACCAATAATTACATGACTCATAAGCAGTGGTCGGAGTAGGTAGAGCCGATTGGGGTGAATGACCGCAAACATTTATGTTAACGTGGATATGCCTCTGAAATCCC
The DNA here is from genome assembly GCA_949629135.1 of Eremobia ochroleuca. Taxonomy (NCBI): domain Eukaryota; kingdom Metazoa; phylum Arthropoda; class Insecta; order Lepidoptera; family Noctuidae; genus Eremobia; species Eremobia ochroleuca. The sequence continues at coordinate 21,731,406 of OX451385.1, read as the reverse complement.
GGGATTTTGAAATTGTCGATTGATTTAAGTACCTAAGTTAATATGGGTTTTAAAATTAAATTACATATCTAGCTCGATCATCGCATTTTATTTATATTCCATATCTTCAATTTACCATAGTAAACTGATAAAAGTGGATTATCCATTTAAATATAACGTTCCAATTAAGCACTGACAAAAGAAACTACTTAAATAGTTGTTTTTTTTTTTAATTTAGAGAATTCCCGGGATTTTCGGAAATACTTGGCATATCTATGTTATGTCCGCATATAGCAAATAACAAAAATACCTCTACCTACTCCTATAAAAACTACTTAAACAATGTTTTTTTAATTCCGAGAATTCCCGGGATTATTTGACATATATTTGACATATCCATGTTATGTCCGCATGTCGCAAGTAGAAAAAACAGCTCTACCTACTCCGACCACTGCTCATAAGATACAAACTCATCACCAAGAACACTACAAAATGATTCCCGTGCTTGAGAAGCATTTTTTCCTTTTTGGAATTCGTATACAATGCAGTGCCGAATGTGCCGTTTATCAGTTGCCATCGTAAAATTTTACTATTCTGAGAGGTTATGTAACTTGCATATACTTGTCGTTTGGTGTTCTAAAATCATGAATCCTGTCCTTACAAAAGCAGAAAAGACCGCGGAAATATTTCTGTTTTAAATATAAGCTCGTAAGAAAATATGTGTAAAAATTAAGTCATACATCTAATATATCACGTCCGGTATTTTTTGAATATAGAAATTTCATTCACGACGTTAACCCAGAACATCGATGAAAGAAGGAAATAGGATTACAAACAGATGTCACACATCAAGGGTTATTGATAAAGTTATCTCATAACAATCATTAGTATTGAGATAGCAGCGTAGACTGTATCAAAGAGTTATGCCAAAAAAGTTTTTCATAAAAGAATCAATTTTCTTTGTTTGGTTTCGTGTTTGCTTTGACCGCTGCTTAGTGAAAATGTTTACAATTAAATGAGCATTTCGTTATTACGTCACTCATCTACGTTCATAAAATATGAAAACATTGAGGACCTTGCTGTTACAGTCACAACGGCATTAAAAAGCAAGTTAGAACTGTCATTGATCCAAAGCTCAGTGATATATATATTATTTTTTTCGCTTGTAAACCCCCGAACACCTTTTGCAATACCATGAAACGGTTGGCCGCATATGCCAAAAAACATGCAACAAAAAACTGCAATAAAAAAAAAACTGTGCATTCAAAAATCTCGTGAGCACCAGCCACCATATTTAGCAGTAAAATGAAAACTTTTACAAATGATCTATTATTTCGTGGTACGTATGCTCTTATTGTTTCAATGTAATTGAGTAGGCAAGGCAAAGTTCCCCGAGCTCATTTTGTGGCGCCATTGTTAAGGCTGCGGTCAAACCGCCGAGCTATTGTTAAAAAATGCGCCCCCTTTTTCGCTTAAAACGGCGCACGCTGTCACGTAGAATAACTAAAGGAATGCGATCATTAAGGCTGTTTTTTCACTTTGAGTAAACTTTCAAGCTGAAGTGAAATGTAAGTACAAAATCAGTTATTTATCTTTCGCTAGTTGTCTCATAGAAAAGGTGATTTTTTTCTCGGTTGTCTTGTTCGATTAAAATGAAATCTGAACTGTTAAAAGCTGCCGTCGACAATTTTACTATTGTATCGAAAGAGTTTCCTTTCTTTTTTATAATATAAAACATATAAATGTCGTATTCCATGGGTTTCGAGAGTGCTCAAGCCAATAGTGCGACCAAAATGAAAATCCAAGATGGCGGCTGTTAAAATTTTCATTTTTTCATCATGGGTGTCGTTTTCGTGGTTTTTGAGAGTGCCAAAGCCGAAAAGCAAGCAAGGTCAAAATAAAAATCCAAGATAGAGACGACATTATGAGAGCTTCTAAAAACTTATGCTTGATGGCTCTGCTTTAAAAACTGGTATACTTTCTCTCTGTCTCTCTCTGTGTCTCTTTCTATTATACATCAGTGTGTGTGCGTGCGAAAATTGCGTATTCGTTCCTGACGACTGCATAAGTTTTTTTAATAAATGTATTCTAATGCTAATCTAGGGTATACACCAGATTTATTCTATGCATGGGTAGACGAGGTAAATGTGGCCTAAGTCTAGGCGGTATGTAGTTCCGCCAAGTCCTAGTGGCGGAGTGGCAGACGCGCTTAGCGCAACCCACGGCGGGGCATGCCGCTATAGCGGCAGTAAGGCCCGTTCTAGAGGAGTGGCTCAATAGGAGCCACGGCACCCTCAGCTTCCGGCTGACGCAGGTGCTTACCGGACACGGGTGTTTCGGGAAGTACCTGTGTCGCTTAGGCCGAGAGCCGACGTCCCAGTGCCACCATTGTGGTGATTGCCGCGACGATACGGCGCTGCATACGTTGGCGGAGTGCCCAGCCTGGGCCGAGCAGCGCCGTGACTTGGTCGCGGCCGTAGGTGCTGCGGGAAACCTCTCGCTTCCGGCTGTTGTGTCTACCATGGTTGGAAGCGAGTCAGGGTGGAGTGCCGTCGCCACCTTTTGCGAGGCCGTGATGCTCGCAAAGGAGGCGGCGGAAAGGGAGAGAGAGCCTGCCTCCTCTCTCCCCTCCCGCAGCAGACGCACTGAGCGTCGTAGGGTGGCCGACTTGCGACCACCGTAGGGCGCGGCCTGCGGACGGCAGACTTGGGGCGTCTTGTCGTCCGACCAGCAGCAGGCCTCGAGGCGGCGGCGTCGTGTTCCGCGCGCGCATCATAGTGGAGTCCTGCGGCCGGGGTGACGGCCGCAATGGGTGACGGGGCCCGCCTGACGTTCTGGCGGGCTAATACCCGTCGGGGGGTAGCGACGAATGCTTCGGCGATACCCGCCCCTCCGACACCCGGGTACATGAGGGACACGGGTTGGTTTTTAGTCAGTAAGAGTCTGACAGTCCCCTTCGCCCTTCCCCAAGGGCGGAGGGACTCCATGAGGATTTTCCTACCCGATAACAAAAACAAAAAATAAAATGCGGTAGGGGGAAGTCCCCTAGTGGTGGACACCTAAGGTTTTCAGGAAATAAAATAAAAACTGTTTCGAAAAATGTAATTTTATTTATTAATTAGTTAAGTTGACTAACTGTAGAATGAACACAAATTAACAAAAATGCAACTTCTGCATAATCTTATTCAAAAACAAAAATTAAACATTGGTGTAAAAAAATGCAATTGCTTGAAGTGGCACCTAGTACCGGACGGACTTCAGTTCGAATTCCTAGCACCGGACGGTTTTAAAATATGTGGCATCGATCACATATGTAGTCGTCTGAAGACTCAGGAATGGCTGCACATTCTTCATGAGCCCACCCATGGCAGCTGGAGCACTGTATCCAGTAATTTACGTGATTCACTAAAACTTGTTCGTACTCGGGTGAGAAGGTGTTAGTGAATCTACCGATCTTTGGTTGCAACGTCACTTCTTCTCCACGTTTCAATGCCGATACCTTATCATATAGAGTACTTCTTGGGATGTTGTAACGCAATGAAGCTACTCCCAAACTCAGTTCTTTTGACAAAATTTTATCTATCGCAGTTTGTAAACTTTTTTGGTCCCATTTTCCTTTCTTTTTCTTCTCCTCCATTGCAACGTTTCTCTGTTCTTTTATCCTCTGAAATAACGTACAAAAATTACTACTTACAATAAATCCAATTATTTACGAGAAAAATACATTTTTTAATTGTCCGACGTTAAGGGACAACTTTTTGTCCGGTACCAGGGGACAGGATAGCACCACAATTACGTAATCTATATGTAATCCGTTTTGAAAATCAACAAATAAAAATATAGAATACGAATAATAATGGAACCGTATCTTAATTAACAAATACCATAAAGACTTAAAACACCAAAATGTAGCTGTAACACTCACCTTGATCTTATATGACGCAGTATTTTTCAGCCAAAAGAAAAACCGACCGCTCCCGCTGTTGCCTACAGCGTCATTAACAAAATGTGTCATGTGACTCTGTACCGGTATGCCCCCCCGCGTCTCTTTCACACGTGTGTGAATCGTTCACATTCTAACTTGTCGAGATAATAAGAGTGTCCGGCGTTAGGTGCCGTCCGGCGTTACGGGACTTCCCCCTATGTAGTGGAACTTCAAGAACGCGCACTCTAAAGCACTCCTCAATCGCTCATTGCACGGGGTGCTTATATTTGTAACACTGTCATTACTCTCCTCGTCAGCGTGACTAAGTATCAAATTGGACTGTGGTTGTTAAACACGTTCAAATATAGTGTTATTATACGTTTCGCTGGATGGCACCTGATCTGACAATAGCTGTGATGTTGACAGCTGCTGGCTCAAGTACCTGAAACAGAGTGAGTATCCGAATACGATTTGCGGTTATATAAATTCTGTCTCTGTAGCCCCATATTATGCGCGCATTTTCATTAATAGACTGAGCCCATCCGTATGCGCTTGTGCACCAAACTTCTATTGAATCACAGCTCCCTATCAGAGGCCGGCGAGCCTCGAAGTCCTTAACCTTCCGTTGTGATGGCGAGAAGCCATGATCTCCTTTGGCATGCTTTACATGATATTAATATTATATTACAGTCAAACATGTTAGGTACCAAAATCATAGTACGAGTAATAATCCTTCCCAATGTTGTTAATGAGAAAGTTCATTTTCTCGTAACTGCTCAACAACTACAAGTAAGGCTTTGGAGTTGCCGTGCGTGTAATTTTCGTGATGAATTAACGAGGATATTTTTAGAAAATAATTACGTTTTTCCTGAATACAATCAAAGTTGCAAAATAGGTATTACTAAGCCTTTATAGACCTGTATAGTAAATCTCCTAGATTTATTACTTTCCATAACTTATTATTGTTCAGCAATAAAGCAGTAATTTGCTAAGTGGCTGTCAAGACTTCATTCGGTTAAGAGTACTGCACACGACTAATTTTATTGATTGGTTGCGAAAAACTTGTCTATATCATATAATTTTATAATCCCCAGAGAGACTGAAAACTCCGTAAGCGCAATATCAATCAGTTGAAAAGCTTGCAACATAGTTTACAAACCACTGTTAAATGGTGAACATAAACCTTCTATTTTTACAGCACATAAAGGAACCATGACAATTGCCGTATGAAATGTAGTAATAAAATGAAACGCTCCTAGTTTCATTCTACCAATGTTGTGTTCATTGTGTGCTTACTTAGTTTATTAAAAGGAGTGCGTGGCTTAAGAGAAACAGTGGAAACGGATTTTCCGAGTTGAGATCTATATTTTTAGACTGGTTGGTTATGAATAGGCTTGCTATTTTTTTATAAATAAATATTTGAATCACTTACAGCTGTTATCTTCTATCTCGGACGCATACTGCGGGTATAATTTGCATGTGATGAATAAAACATTTTGATACAAGTCTGCATTGTCATTGTCAGAAAACACAATTGCCAAGGAAAAATAAATAAAATTTCAGAAACATAGATTATAATAGAATAAGTATTTGTGATATATGTCAGATGAGCTCACTATTTTTTTTTAATGATGAACTCGAAGCCGCCGAACAATTTATTATTAAAATAAAAATAAAAAAACGATTTTTTTTAATTTATAGAACAATAATTATTTTTAATTTCGTTGTTAACATGCGTCAGAAAAACAGCAGCTGTCACCACAACTTCTTTATCCTATCACGATGGACTTATGACGTCACTTCAGAAAAAATAAAAAATGATATCCTTAAAACATTCCGTTACCCTAACTTATGGTATATCTAAACTAAACAGCCCTAAATAAAGCACAACTATTAAATTAACCTGAGTAACATATCTACGTAAATATTGAATTATGTAGGTACATGAAAAACCAGCAGGTGGGGTTCTGTAGTTTTTGCCTACACCCCCATGGGGAGAAGAGTTTTTTTTTCTTTCTATCAAAGAATCCGATAATAGGAGTATCTATGAAAAGTATTTCCTTTTTTTATCACAACTCAGCTCTCTTTTTCTAGTCTAAAAGCAAAATAGCAAGTTAACAGATACTTAGGATGCCTGGAGCATGAATGTGCAACGCCCGCAATGACTCAGCAAATCTCCTCGACATCTCCGTGACTAGGGGCTTAAGACTCAAGTTCTTATAGTTCAGGAGCTTGCCCTACAAAGTGGAACATTATCCAAAATGTTTAAGTTAAATATTCTGATGAAGTTGCATTTTGTATTTTTGATTTATATTTTCCATGCTATAGTTGAATATGAAGCGTTGCAAACTTCTTGAAATGTTATTAGTAAGTGGTGAGTTTTTATTTTCTACGTGCCTCCAGTTATAATATATTTTTCCTTGTTGGACAATCACACATAACTGAAAAAGAGCGTACAGTTAGACAATAGGAATTTAAAAAAGATTAATCCTAAGATTGTGACTGCGAGCCGTCAATATTGCACCGCGTCCTTGTTATTCGCGGTTATTCATCATTCATTTCACTCATTGAAAATCTTAAACCTCACTTTGAAATTACAGAATTAAAGTTACACTCGTAGCATTTTCAGCAGACTTTGTTACCAAAAACTTCCCGAGCTACCAGCCTACATGAGTTACGACTTGCTCGCCACGATCTCTCAAACTGTAGCACGTGACTACGTGCCATCACGGCAGTTTTCATGACGGCTTCACTTTTATATGATGCATCGTTTATTCATTTGTTTTTGATTTATGTACACACAACTAAGGGTAAAGTTATCAGTATGCTTAGTTCTTAGATGCTACGTATTTATGATATTGTGTAATTTTCAGTTTCCAATAAAACTGAAAAATCTTTTAAAAGAATTCAACTATTCGGATATCTTCTGCTACGGAAGTCTATGAGCTCTGTGGCATGGGACATATTTATTCGAAAAAAAGTGTACATAATTGCTTATTTCATAATCAAGGGTTGATAGCAACTGGTTCCAAGAACGCCCGCCTCGCGACGCGCATCGCCTTGTTTAAGTATTTTCCTTCCTGAAGGAAATTAGTCTGCCGATGTGGTCTCATACTTATGATGCTTCATTTGCCACTGCTGGGTACAAGTACGTTTATTTTGTGACGCTAATGTGACGGAAAATGTTTACCACGTAGTGTCAACATAAAAATGTATAATTTTATGAAAGAAGAGAAATGTGGTAGATAGTTCTATCGATGGTAGGTAGCTCTATGGATGGTAGGCAGCTCTATCGATGGTCACAAAATTCCTATAACTCCTGGCTCAGCCTAGTGTGACAATGAGCATACCGGGAGTTCCACGCTGCAGACGCCAGGGAAAGTGCCGATCGGCGGATGGTTTCGCCAGACCCGTAATGAGCTCGACTCGGCCACTCGGGTGAAATATGTGCCCATTGTAGAGTTCGCTGGTACCCGGATTTGCCGGAAGGTGGAAGCCCGGAACTCGGCGTCTGGATTGAGTTCTGCGAGGATGGGCCAGAACTTGAAGGCGGCTTAGCCGGAACTTTGGAGATGGTGGACGTTTGGTGGTTTGAAAAACTCTGTCATAATTCGAGAATTAGACGTTATTTGTACAAGTTGTAGCGAAAAAAAGAAAGAAAAGCACATATTATATTCTCTTCGCCACTGAACACGTTTAATTTATCGTTATCTACATTAAGACCCAACATAAAAAGTATCAAAAATAATATAAGAAATGTAGAAAGTACAAAAACTCGCACAGAAACTTGTCACATTACACTGTCGGGTTTGTAGAAATTAAAGAGATGTAAGAAATACTTTAGGTTTTCGTACCATAAATCATATTATTAAGATTCAATTGGGTTACGCGACGAGTTTAAACTGCGATCGCAACCGGAATTCCCCTACGGTCACGTAACACAAATTAGTTCACCGAAACTACGAATGAATGATTTTAAGCCTGCAGTATTCTGTGTTTTAGTTAGTGATTACTTGAAAAATATCATAGACCGGTAATAATGTATCGAACCGTAGGATCGTTATTAAAAATAAACTAGGCTACTAGGAGTAGGAAAAATCTAATAAATATCTGGCAGGTCTTCTCTCGGAAATTCCGTCGTTACGACATGACTCTGTCAGTGGACTCGGCATCCTTGTAGAGGACTTCTTAAATTTCTACGCTGCTTCTTAAGTGGTGGAAAGATCAAATTTGCTCGTTTTCTACTGCAATCCAGTCAGGTGCAAAATGATAGCAGCCTGGAAAAGGGGTGGAGCCGAATAAAACGGCTTGCATAATCTCCGGGCTTAAATCTAGGACAAACAACGAACAATAAGAACCCGAGTAGCAAGCAGAATCTCTTATATAAAAAAGGCGTAGAATTACATATATAACCAGAAATACGAAAAGAAGAATACACGGTTTGTTTTCCAACGGGAATCACAACTCGCCGATTTTTGTAGAGAAGACAAACAGGATGAAAAATATTGAATTCCTCCGATAAAGTTATCTGGCATTGAAGAAATTAGCCCTTAATGGAATAAAAAGTAAAAAGTTCTGAGAATTGTAGCATAAAGATTCTAAAATAAAATTATGCGGCAGTCGAGTGTGACAAACTTTCAATAAGTGACCAACGTTTCTAAGAAAAAATCCCATATGACGTAAACACAATTAATTATTTAAAAGTTTCGAACATAAAATTTCTGGTTAAGCAAAGTACCCAAAACAAGGTTGCATATATTCTTAAAGTAGGATGTATATCAAAAAATAACATGCAGGATTTGCTTACACTGCAAAGTACATGCCGTAACAGCTGGCACAATATTGTCAAGTTCGTTAGGAGTAGACCTAACCTATGCGAAGCGCATCATCGTTGTTGCATGGGCTACTTACGGTTACAATCGCCTATCTTCATTTACATGATTGGACCGCGGTTGGATTATAAAAATAACAATGTTGCTCCATGTACGGGGTCAGGATTATTAAACAGGGTCAGGTATATTAGGCTAACAAAAACGATGTTGTGAAGGAAAATGTTTCACTTATTTTGATAGAATGTTCTGCAGGTAACCTGACAGTTCTTTGGCTGAGACGTTGATGGTTGGCTGGTTTCAGTTTCAGGAATAGAGACAGCATCGACTAGTCCGGGGTGCGACCATCGTGCACGTTGTTTAGCTGCTGCTCCTTATTTCATTTTCATGCGCATGTTGTGCACCGCCATTTATTTATTTATTTAATACTTCAAGCACATAAATGTACAGAGGCGGACTTAATGCTATTGGCATTTTCTAACATTCAACCTTTGGGTGTTCTCGTCTGCCGTAGCGTCGCGTCGGATTATTGGTTGGTGATTGACATCGTCAAGCGTCAAGCGTAGGCGTGGACTGTATATTTTTTCTTTATTTTTATAGTATTTTCAGCTTGGAGTGCTTTTGAAAGAAAGAACAAATTCGTTTATTTAGCATAAAGTTATAATTTCTTGAAATATCTTAAATTAAAAAGACCCTACATCATTCCAAAAGGTTAATCGTTATTATTTTACGTATTTCCCTACAAAACGATTTTTATCATTGACTTGTAAAAAAGGCTTATTGTACCGCGCAGATCAGATTCGATTTCTCGGTCTGCCGAAGCAAGATATTTAATTTATTCCCTTCAAACTGTCCGTGTCTGGGCTTACAGGTCTGTTGTTGCGAAAATAACACAGCATTTCGTTCACTAGAAATCTGATAAATTGCTTTGTTACGTTGTTTCGAACAACTGAGGTATTGACCGAAAAAGTATTTTTTTTTAGTCTGAATACTGAAATAGACACCAAGTTTGAAAATTATTGGCTTTTAATTATTATTAACTAGCGACCCGCCCCAGCTTCGCACGGGTGCAATGGAGAAACACTGATAATTTTAGAGCCATTATTTCTCGTAAAAAGTATAGGATAAAAAATGGTTATTGTGGGTTATCCCTAAGAGATAGACATATACCATCGCGGACTTTTTTGTAGACCTTTTTAAGTTGTACAATACTGTAGTACATTATTTTGATCTATCTCGACGGGTTCAGCCACCGTTTGCAAAGTAAGCGCAAAAAAATGTGTTTATTTACGACATTACATTAGAAACCTCTAAAATTACCAGTGTTTCTCTACTATATTATGCATGTATTATACATATAAACCTTCCTCTTGAATCACTCTATCTATTAAAAAAAACCGCTTCAAAATCCGTTGCGCAGTTTTAAAGATCTAAGCATATATAGGGACAGACAGACAGGGAAGCGACTTTGTTTTATACTATGTAGTGATTTGCCTGTCTTCTGTCAGTGTTTTCCACAGTCTGTAGGTACGTGACCTTTTATGTTTACCATCAAAGGTTAATCAGAATAAATCTTTCAAATAATACCCCTATCCATAATATTATTTAACATCTAACCCAAAACAAACCCAAAACAAATCGAGGGTCCCTTAGAGAACTTTTTATACATAAAGCAAAAAAATTAACGACACCACAAATCATGGTCAGTCTTACATAATAAAACAAACCTATTTATCTGGAAAACCTCTGTACCTCAAATAAGAGTGGCCATAATAAAAATTTATAGGCAATTTGTGGGGTGAAATACAGCTACCTTACTCCCGTCTTTGTTTGGATAATGAAAGTTTTCGGAGCCAAAATACAAAGACAGAATAAGGTAAGCGTGGGCTGCCAGAATAGCTGGAGCTTCTTTACGCTGGTATTCTATTTTAGGGCAAACGGAACACTAAGCTAAATTGTGAGTACAAGGATTTGTAGATAATCTAAATGTGTAGTTATCATCTTTACTAGCAAGACCACTCGCTATTAGATTCGCATAGGCAATGTGTGTTAGTAGCCGTATCCTGTTATTTAGCAGGCTCCAAATTGCACAATGTGCTTTAGTGGTACCTCTTACCCCTTTGCTTTCTAAAACTGAATCGACTAAATCATTGTAACAGTGCCACGCGCTTGATCTATCTCAACGGAACCCAGACAAACCGCATTCATTAGGATTTCGTAATATCTTGAACATCGAATATATAAAACTATTATCAACCATATTATGAGCCAGTCAAAAATACAGTAAAAATAAAATGCGAAAGACCAGCATTCGCCAACGAATCTATGATTAAATTAAGCCTAGTAAAAAGCTACTAACCACAGCCGTTTCCTTATCTCTTAACTTCAGAATAAAACTTTTACAGCGGTTCAAAGCTGCACAAGCCCGGGTAAGGCTTACAGTTCGCAAATAGTAGCTACACAAGTATTGTCAACCCGTAAGCTGATCCCATCGAGCCTAGTGACCTAGTTCGCTCAATTGACCCTACATTTCAGCGCGACGATACGACTAATTCTCGCATAGCTTAGACGGACATTTTCAAAATTGAAATGTGACCTATACAGTTGAATTTGAAGCTGTTTATTTTTCCATTAAACTTGTTGTTTTGCCAGGTGTTTGTCAAAGCCAAGAGATGGCATAGCCCGAGTAGAGCTAACAACTAAAAGCGAGTTCGCGAGCTGCGAGCAGTGAGGAGCTAGTGTGCGACGGCGACGAGCGAGAGCGCGACGGCGACGAGCGACGATTACTCGCTGGTATGCGTATTGTAGTGAAAATAAGAATCATTTCACTGCATTGAATAGTATGTTTTTTTTGGTAAATCAAAATTCAAATATAAAATGTAAAAAAAACAATCTTAATGCAAAACACAGTTATTAGTTACATGAAAATAATTGTGACAGTGAAATATTAGGAGAAAAGAGGAATTAGGAGAGTTTATCTTTAGGATTCAATTTTATAATGAATTTCACGAATTATTCACACGATTGCAATCAGGTTTTTTTTTTATATACTTCTCTGTGAGTGGTGCATTGGTCTTGGTATGAGATTGCGAAATCTGGAAGTTTTCTCCCACCAGACGTTGATGCTTGACAAAGCTGATAGCTGCAAAGTATACAACGTGTAACGTTAAATGCGCAAAACCTCAGACACCCCAACTGATTTTTAACTCAATTGTGCTATTTCACGGAAAAATAAGTCATTAAAAAAATTGTAAACGTTTTATGGGCTGTTTTAGTTTTGCTGGCCATTTAATCGTTTCTTGCGTCTACGACGACGCTTTATCGAGGGAGGAGTCGTCACCGCGCCGCTGCGCCGCGCTGACATTGGGTTGCTTGACCTATTAATAAATAGACACGGCAACGTTTTTAGTGAAGATTTTTTAAAAAATGTGACCTATATTAAAAAGTGGTTCAATTGATTCTGCTCGTTATCCTGATCAAACTATTTTCAGGTTTTGCGCATTTAACGTTACACGTTGTATATAGGTCAGGGAATCTTCCATGTTTGAGCTCGGGGTGGGAACCTGTGTTCCTTACCCGGCTATACTCGATGTTCTGGTCATTTCTGCTCTCGCAGGATCCCATTTTTCTGAACACTGCCAAAACTGAACAAACGCCATGCCGGTTTCGGTCAAGATTCGGCCACTTTTAACCCGAAACTGAAACTGCAGCCTAAATCTAACTTTTTATTTCGGAACAAAAAATCCATAGAGTGTTAGTAACATAATTTAAAAACAACTTAATATGTAATGTTAGTACCTAGTAGAAATCTGAACCTGATCCCCCGCTACTGATCTAAGGATGCTTTTGCGGCTGTATCTCACTCTCCTTAGTAGTGACGCTGTTTTCTTGCGAACAACGCGTGAAACCCATCGGTATGGGCTTGCGCATACATTATGGTAACGAAAATAATGTAAAGCCTAAGTACCTACCCAACTACACTGGGCCGCAGAGAAAGCGGGTCGGAAACAAAAACTTCAATGACATCCAAAATAGCTAGCTGAGACTTTATTATAGACAATTTTATAGTGCCTAAATCAATTTCATAAATGATAAATGATTTATTTTCTGTAAGTAGGCTTGTACAAACACTTTTACATGTCAGGCACATTTTTTTTAAACTACACAGATGAGGTCGGCGTTTCCTATCTGACTACTCTGAGAAGAAAGGCCGAAACAAACTCAGAGGTCAGTTTCTTGTATGGTCCAGACATAATCTTGGTCAGTTCATGTGAAGACCATGTAGATTGGCATTTTGAATAAAGAACCACACAGATTGAGTCGACCAGTGAAGTCAGTGCACGCATTCGTCAGTACCCGTGCAGCTCAACTCAGAACTTAAGGAGCTCAACGATTCGACGAACAATACCAAGAACAGGAGGTCACCATTTGTGTAGGCCGCATAAACCACTCAAACTGCCAGACCATGACTAAAACGGAAACAACGACCCACAATAATTAAAATAATATAATACTTTAAACAGTAAATGTTTATGTCATTGTATATTTATAAAGAAAAAAAAGTGTAAAATAGCAAAATAAAAATAAACAACATTCACTGTCTAGAGCAGCACTCTTGGAGCAGCTCAATCTCAAGCTTTTTTGTCCTCAATATAGTCTTTTACAGCATAATAGGCTTTCTGGCATAGTTTTAGCTTAATTAAATATTTGAATTTATTAAGGCTGAGTTCTTGAATGTGGCTAGGAAGTTTATTATAAAAACGTATACATTGGCATCTAAACGAGCCACCTATTTTCTTGAGCCTTGTTGTTGGAACAACGTGTTTGATAAAAGTTTAAGATCATGAAGTTTATTTTGAATAAGAGTACCTAAGTTTAGTAAAAATTACCATTTTCACTAGATTTTGAAAAATGTGCTAAAGTATCAAATATGCAATTTTTACACATTTTAGTATTTTTTATTGCTACCACGAGCTGCTAATACAAATGTTAGGCGGTTTTGCATGATTTCCACCAGATTTTTGAGCCGATGCTGAGGAATATTCTCCCATTACTCTATCGGTGTTTCTTTCAGTTCACGAAGCGGGATTGGACAGGAATTGATTTATTTATTTAATACTTCAAGCTCATAAATGTACAAAGGCGGACTTAATGCCAAAAGCATTTTCTACCAGTCAACCTTTGGGTGATGCAGAGACAAACAGTGGTAGGTGCAATCATGAAAATTGAGAAATAAATATTTTAAATATGAAGATACGCATAAACCTATTAAAACTATAAATATAATATAAACCTAATTACATACAAATATAAGGACAAATAAATATACATAAATACATGAAAATACTAAAAAGAAATAAGACAATAAGAAAATATTAGCGTTGTGACGATACTGCTAGCTTCTTTCGAATGTGCTCGAGAACAAAACAAAATCAAATATCGGCAGAAGAGGAAGAATTGATAGTATCAAGAATATGGCGGCGTTTAGCATTGCGTATCATCTGATTACATCTATTTCTTGCAGCCTTAAATGATGTCCAGTTTTCATCAATACGATCCTTTTTAAATTTACGGAACGCACGGTTCCTATGTCATAAAACCATTAACCATATAGCCATTTGTATACCTCTAGACATTCATGGTGGGTATTTTAATTTAACCTTTTTGACGGGGGCATGGATGTTATAAAGGTTGGCTACAACATCATTGAATATGGCAACCTTGTCGTCAACTGAGGTAGCTTCCGTCATAGGCTCCCAATCAACCACAGATGCATCTTCTTTGAGCTGCTCGACGTTCATGCGCGCAAAACAACGCCTTTACTTCTGTAAAGGCTTTGGTTTCTGTAAAAGTTTAGCCTTGGGTTTGGGAGATTTCAGGATATATATGAAAGAAAAATTATGTCATGATGAGAAAAGCCAGGAGCGTCATGTTGACCGTGGGAATAAACAAGGGAACGATTCTAGGTAAGGATCAGGTCGAGCCAGGTGGCATCGCCAATAAGGTTGTGATGAGTAGGTTTGAGCGGCAATACGTGCAAACTAGCTGACTCTACAAGATGGAGAGTTGCGGACAAGGAGGTTTGTGTTGAAGTCGCCCATGATGATGTGATGTGCATACTCAGAACGCAGACTCAAGTAATGATTCGAATTCAGTGAAGTAATCAACAGTGGGAAGACAGTAGACAACACCAATAATGGTTTTTGTTTTTGATAATTCATGTAATTGGTTATCATCTTATTGTACTTTTGTGTTGTGCTGTCTTTTGTGTGCACCAAATAAATGCTTTATCTATATATCTATCTTCTTTACCAATCCGATCATTCCGTATGAGAACGAAATCAGTAAGAGGGTTAATGGTGGACAAGAGATGTGGTTTGAGCCAAGTTTCAGAGATCAGGATGGCGTGAACATTTCTGTTATTAAACGCGCCGTACAGCTCGCTGTGGTGGCTTGGAACACTGAGCGTTGATGTGACACACATTCACCAACCAATTAGACGGATCGTTGAAATTTTGTTGTAAAAAGTCACCAAGGGTGCAGCTGAAAGAACAAAAACTTTTCATCGCAAGAAGAAGCAGTATAGATTGGTTAGCAGAAAAATGAGTTCGGGGCGGTCGGTCAAGGGTGTGTTTGGTCAAGGTGTACACTTGTACAGGTCCAGTTTTTTTTTTTTTTTAATCTTTATTTATTAAAGAGGATTTGATCACACAGTGAACATGCCACCCTCATCGGAACTTTTATTACATGTATAACTTAACATCTACGCTTAATTCCTAAATTAACTAATTTATATAATATTTTAGCGGCTTTGGATGCTGGAAAAGCTAAAATAATATTACATTCTCCTAATTGTCTAATGTTCATATTAAATTGGTTTCGAATCAAATACCTTTCCACTCCGTTCCGGACACACTCCACCATAATATGAAAAGCGTCTTCAACAATATTGCATTCCGTGCAGTTTGGAGATGAAACTTTGCCCATCAATGCAGCAAAACTATTCAATGGGATGTGTCCGGAACGAAGCCTCAAACTTGTCACGATTTCTTGTCTACTCATATCGGCATTATCAAACCAAGGATAATTCTGAATGGTTGGCTGCATCGTCCGATACCAAATACCTTTTGTCAATGATTTCTCATCGAAGTATTCCTTCCAAATTTCAGAACATTTCAATCTAACTAGATATAAAATATCTGTCCAGAAAGGTTTATACGTCACTGGAACACCCTCCAAGCACGCTTCTTTAGCTAAATTATCGACTTTTTCGTTTTCCTCAATGCCGATATGGGAAGGCACCCATTGTAAAACAATATTTTTATTTTTATCTCTTAATCTACCAATAGAATTTATTATTTTGTATGCCACAGGATAACCACGAAAATTTCCTATACACTTCGTCAAATGTTGGAGTGCGCTTTTACAGTCAGAATAGATTACGGAATCTTGAAAATCCACCGATTCAAGGTATGAAATTGCTTCGAATATAGCGATCAACTCGGAATGCATTACAGAAATGATTGAATTTAACTTGAACTTATAGGGGGTATTACTTTGAGGGTCAAAGAACGCAGCTCCAACGTTATCTCTAACTTTAGATCCATCCGTATAAATCCTGTAATATCCAGAGTAACTCTTGCAAAAATTATTACTACATATAATTCGAAGTTGATAGTGATCGTACGATTTCTTAGCTTCGGTAACCTCTTTAATTTGTGGTTTAATCGTACAAGACAAATTCACACGGCTTATCCACGTATTAAGCGAAAATAATCCTAATTCATCGCTGGAGTGTACGCATACATTATTTAATGTTTCAGAGATATGAGCTATAAGGGGTTTCTTTTTACGTCTCCAGTAAATACCTTGGCAACAAATATTAAGCTTGTTAACAATTTCACACGTGTCCCCATCTACAAAAGACTTAAGTTTCAAAAAGAATTTACCAGCTAAGTAATATCTGCGAATATGTAACGGCTGTAGATGTAGTTCGCATTCCATCACATGAATGGCTGTACTTTTAATAAAACCACCAATGACCCTCAAGCATTGGTTTTGGATTTTAGTTAATTTATTTAGATGGGTTCGACAGCTATCGTCAAATAAGAAGCTGGCATAATCAATTCTACTGCGTATGATAGCAATGTATAAACGTCGTAAATGAGTGGGGTGTATGCCCCAGCCTGGACCAGTCAGTATTTTAAACACATTCAGAAATTTGGATGATTTGTCTCTTAACTCATTAATATGTTTAGACCATCTTAGAGATTGATCCAACCATAGTCCTAAATATTTATAGTTGTCAATTACTTGGAGGGATCTATTATTTATTTTAATATCAATAGTTTCTTTCCTAAACCCTTTTTTGAATATACAAATTTTACTTTTACTAGTTGAAACATTTAAACCAATATCTTGAACTAACTTATAAAATAAATCTACAGCCGTTTGCAATTTATGTGTCGCCTCTAAAATCTTGTTGGTAATAAAATATAATACAAAGTCATCTGCAAACTGTGAAATGTATATATTGTTTATTTTTCTACAAATATTGATAGTAGCTATATTAAACAACAATGGCGACAGTGGATCACCCTGTGCCAAGCCACGAGAACTAGTTCTACATAGTGAATCATTATCCAGTTGAATTTTTAAATTTCTTGCTTGTAAAAAGTTCCACAGATAGGTACAAAGTTTTTGTCCCACACCTAAGCCATCCATTATACGTAATAAACTATATACATCCACATTGTTATAAGCATTATCCAGATCAATAAAACAGCATATGGTCATTTTTTTTTTCAGAAAATCCTGTTTGAATTCTAGAAACTAAATTAGTAAGATTATTTAATGTTGATCGACATTTTCTAAATCCTGTGGTATTCTGGTCTATACCGTTCTAATACAGTTCTTTTCTATAAACCACTCTAGTCTATTGAGTAGAATGTTATGGAAAGTTTTGCATATACATGAGATCATAGATATGGGGCGAAGGGAAGAGGCTAAACAAGGATCACGTCCTGGTTTGGGAATCGGTACCACCACTATATCTCGCCATTGTTTAGTTAGTTAGCTCTTGAAGTGTAATAGGTACTTCAAGTTTTAGGTTATTCGATGTAAGTATAGGGTAGTCGCATGATACGAAATCGGGGGCTAAACTACAAAGTAATTCGCTTGCTATAGTGCTGTCAATATGGGATTTTGCTGCGTTATATCCCTTTATCCATCTCATCTTTCGCCACAGTTCACTATGGGTTGTACTTTGGTCAAGAGTAGAACATAAGTGCTGCCATGACTTGTTCCTAGAGCACCGTATATATCTTTGAGCATCACTGATTTTACTTTGAAGGATTGTGAGGTTATGTGGTGATGGATTACGTCGAAATTTAGAAAGTGCTAAACGGCGCTCTGCTACAGCTTTAGAGAGATTGGGAGACCAGTAGGGTTTTGGTGTGAAATTTCGTTCTGGGTCCGTATTAATTTTGATATATGGTATAAAAAAATCTGCTGCCATCTCTAAATAGTCTATAAATGTGTCGTAGCCTTTTTGTAAGTCATTTGGAAACACGAATTCATCGAAAAGATCATTTAACAGTTTTTGGTACCCTACCCAGTCAGCCTTTTTATAGTTTCGTCGAGACCTGTATACGTTACTAGCTTTAAAGTACGTTGAAATTTTAATGACACAATGGTCGCTTCCCAATGTCTCATTTAACACTCGCCAGTTTAAACTTAAGCTTATATCGGATGACGCTAACGAAATATCGGGAGCTGACTGTTGTAGTACATCATTGACTAACTTAATACGCGTGTGATCGCCACTGTTTAGTGAAATAAGGCTACTACCAATAAGTGCGTCAAAGATTTGATTACCTCTCCTGTCTACTTTATTGGACCAATTGGGGTGGTGCCCATTGAAGTCACCTAAAAGTAAGGTTTTATTGTTAACCTGTGAAAATAATTGATCCCAGTCTGACTGGCTAGTATTTACAGACGGTGGACAGTAAATAGATATAATATTTTCAATTTGATTACAATTATACACTTTAACTTGTATACACTCTATACCCGAGTTAATATTTTGTAAATCATGGCAAACCTGAGATTTAATTGACTTATGTGTGAGTATTGCTACACCCCCGTATGAATCGTCCCTGTCTTTGCGAAATATATTGTAATCTTTAACTTTAAAACAAATTTCTGGTTGTAGCCAGGTTTCGCTTAATACGGCAATGTGAATCTTGTCTTGTAATAACAAACTCTCAAACTCACTAACCTTTGGTCTAATGCTTTGTGCGTTCCATTGGATAATATTTAGTTTAACATTCGTTTCATAGTTATTCGCCATTTGAGAAATAATCAAGAATTAATTTAAGGATAGGCCAATCCGCTACATTGTCAATTACTACTAAAATTACCCACTCAATGCAAGTTTTAAGTACTCCTTTGAAAATCATTTGTATCGTGCTTCCTTTCATGAATATTATCTCTTGTAATCTCTTTAGCAATTCCTTGAAATTGATATCTCTGTGTTTTTCTTCGGTTTCACTCGAGTTTTTTTGCTCAGCCTCCTTATATTCTTCTAATTCCGTTTTACTCCACTCCATAAACTCCAGATCTGGCGAGTTCTCCTGCTTCTTCTGTTTCTGTTTAGAGTCTGATTTTTGTTTTCGTTTACGTACATGCGCTTTAGTTGTCACTTCAGCATAAGTTAGACTACTAGTGGTTTGAGTAGGAGCTGTGTCCCCGACATGCTGTGATGAAAATTTTATGTCATTATCCTTTATTTCTGTTCATTTCCTTGTGAGTTGGTTCGTCTTTAGGGACATAGATAGTTAGGGCCTTTCTATAAGTGCAATTAAACTCGGACATTAGTTCCCTCAATCTTTTTTCCTTTAAAAAAATTGGACATGTTTTTGACAGGGATATATGTCTACCATTGCAGTTGACGCATATCATGTTAGTGGTATCGCAATTGTCATGGTTTTTTCCGCATTTCGGACATACCACTTTAGCACTCGGGCATCTCTTAAGTACATGTCCGTATTTCCAGCAGCGCGAACATTGCGACACTGGAAATACATATGGTTCTACCTTTATCCTTAAACCATTTGTATAAACATAAGGTGGTAAGTACGACCCTTTAAAACAAAGTCGAACCGCTTCACTGGGTGACCACCCATTTGCCTCAAAGTTTTTGCGATTCAAGCGATTTAGGCTTAATAGTTTGGCTGGTTCGGGACAAAATATATTCTCCAAAATGTTTTCGTCTGACATTTCTAAGTCAACATCACGTATTACACCGTAGGACAGATTCCTTTCCATCGCTCGCTGAATATGCCATCCCTTCTCGGTAAAGACTTGACATGTCTCGAACTTCTCAGCGCTGATTTCGCTAATCAATTCTATACGAACTCGATACGGATTAATAAATTTCACTCTGCTAATATCTTTTATATTCTGGTCTCTAAATAACTTCGCAAGACTAAATTGTTTAGGTAGTTTCTCTTTGCTAGATATATATATTTCTATCTTTTCTGAATCTTTCAATATTTTGTCTTTCCGCTTAACTTCTATCCATTCTTCATCGCTGCTTTCTCTCATTCTTTTATTGGTCTTGTCTTCACTGTCTTCAATGTCTAACTTTTCATTTAGAATAGAAATCTCATTCATAGAATCATTCATTTCATTACTAGTCCCACAATTATCGTTCATTTTACTCGTAAACAAGTCGCATCTGCGGCAGGCGGCAGTTAGCCGGCCGACCGGCCACGTGACGCACCAGCTTTCTAAGTTCGAATGTACTTAATGATATGCGCTCTGCTCAGTCGATGAAGCGACAACAACTGTGACACGACCCGCTCGCACGAGTGCCGCGACGAAACTGACAGGTCCAGTTGAAAACCAGCGTCAGGCACCAGTTGTCTGGGATTTTTACTGAACTGGGCGTTTTTGACGCAGCCGTGAGGCACACTTTCCTGTTTATTTCTTACATCGGACTTTACACTTTTTATTTGATTTTTATCTGATGTATGTCCCAGGTGTACTGTGTGTCTTATAGTCTGTGCTAAATAAATGTATTTTCTTTATTTCTTTCAGTGGAGTGTAGGTATCGTATCTGTGTATAATGAATGAATGGAACTAGCAGTTCCCACACGCACGCCACCGCTGTAGGCACTCGCCACCCACCCGCGCCATAGACGCGCTGTGTGTGAAGACAACGAACAGCGCGAGAAACACGACCCGACCCGCGCCCTACCCGCGCCTTACCCGCGCCCTACCCGCGCCTTACCCGCGCCTGACCCGCTCACACGCTCTATGTGGTGATGCGCTGTAATAACTCCTAGATGCTATATGGGCTAAATTCCTCATGACTTGGCCCTACCAATCAATGAAAAACCGTGTAAAAAGAAAATAATCTTTATTTCAACTTAAAAACACATTAAAAGTAAGTTTGGCAACCAACAACGATTTATGTACTCGAGTTCGGGGCGGTCGGTCAAGTCAGTGACAGTCCAGCGTAACTTCACAATCTTTTTTAAGCACTTACTCACGTTAATTTTGCCATCATCATACTCCTTGAAAATATTTTTTTAAACTTTCATCGTATACAAGATTAGCTCTTTCTTTCTCCATGTCGAAATATCTATCACTCTTCCTTAACATGTAATTAAAATGAATTGCTTTTTTACGCAAACAGTTAATGTAGAGTGGTAGTGATGTTTTTCTTTGACACTTTTGTCAAAAAACGCCTGTGCCAACTTTCTACTTCATTTGTAGTGCGGTGTCTTTCTCTGTACCAACTGAATCGTGGTATAGAGATTATATTAATTCATTCTCCGTTTAAATATTTTTGGAATTGTTCCATACCCGGTACGTATTGTGCTTTTTCAGAAATAGACAGCCAAGCATCAGCAATTGCTGATGGTGACAATAAGGCCATATGTGCAATCATTTTTATAATTTTTCTGCCTTCCTTGGTTTCGAGTATCTTTAGTTTTTTAGCCTGTTTCGCAATGGCTTAATGAAAATGGAAATAAAATCCCACGATTTTAACACTTGAAAATACATATTCGGCAGCGTTGATAGCTGCGAGTTCAAAATCGCAACAATAGTGCTCTATTTCCATTCCAAATTTATCTTTCGGTGTGGTAAAAAGGTGTCGATAACTTTCTTCACTCTTTTCTGGCAATAGAGTGTACACAATTGGGATTAGATTGGTGCACTCCTCCGTGCTGTTTACATCGACACGTAGCGAATACAATTGTTTGAAAGGTTTTCGTGCCTTAAAAAATATTTTAAAAATTATCGCATTTTTTATAACCGACCCGCTTTCTTTGCGGCCCAGTGTATTTAATTATCCTCCAAAGATCTGAATGTTCAATCAAAACTTTATCTTGGCACAGGTGTCATAAGTTGGGCAGTTAGTAACTTCGGTCGTTTCGTTACTCTATGGTCATCATGACACTGTGTGGGGACTTGTAATCTTGTTATGGCACTTAATTACTGTTTTGGGATCTTTGGTGGGATAGTTCTAAGTAATAATAGCTAAGGTAACATTTTAGACGGGGTAAGGTGCAGATAAACTTTAAAGTAAGCGCTGTGCACAGGTACTTATCAGCACAAACTTGAGCGAACTATAAAAAAACAAAAATTCATAGCTGGCTTTATAACCCGGAACGCTTAAATGTATTCACACACTTGCATACTACCGCTTGTTTTCGGCAGATATCCGAATATATTCGGCATTTTATTTATTTAAAACGTTTTTAAAATGAATGAAATTATTTTTCAATTGTTTCGTTGGCCTAGTTGAATTTATGAAATAAGTAAATAGAAAGCGTTATTTTGTGTTACTGCCATCACATTTATGTATTTACAATATGAGTAAATTTTATAAAACTTCAAATACAATACAATGAAATTACATCCTTCAGTCGAAACAGTCAAACAAGCAAATCACCCCGTCCACAAAATAATGTCTATCAGCAAAACGGTTTCAAATTCAGCACCCCCTTTGCCCTAGGGGGTAACTAAGCAATATCACACAAAACTACACGATACTGCACTTATCTTCATTATTCCATTTTCTCCTAGGATTATATTAAAATATATTATGTAAAATGTATTGCTCCAGCGTCGCGGAGCATTGTTTTCAATGCATTGAAACTGATGTGTGTGACCTGAAATGCATTACTGTTGATTGTTTTCTTTTAGAGGCATGTGTCGTATATGAGGTGTTCGTTTAACCAAAGTGCAGAGTGACAATTATGTCGGAGGAATGCTCGGAACAGATTATCAACTCACTTCAACTCGACTTCACTAACAAAAGGCCAAGCCATTAAAGACATGGAAACGATACTCCATTTCGACTTCTCCTCCCAATAATTGATTGGCGTCGACTTGACGTTTACGATTTTTATGAAGATCACTTGACGATAGTTCTTGTGCGAGTCACACCTCGGGAAATACACGTGATAACACGCAATAATGAAACCAAAAAGTAAGACACATGAAATGCCATGGAATTGTCATATTTTCACACACTGTAACAATGAGAGGCATAAGATTTAAGATTTTGTAAAAAACGAATAGTCCTGCGTCAACATACCACCAAACTACGAGTATGTTTCAATGTGTGCAGTCGTTGCCGTGGCTGACGTTTTGTTACGATTGGTTTGTTATTTTGACCAGAGGAACCTATTCAAATTTATGCAGTTCTAAGATACATAGGTATGCAGTTGTATTATTAATAAATTCACTGAATAAATCGGATAGGATTTAGCTGTTACTTCGTTAAATATATAGCTGTCAGTGAAAATTGTATGTGTCTTAGTCTCGATGACAAAGGCGGGATAGTTTTACTTTGTAAATATAAATATTTATTGTTGAAACAGCAGCTCTAAAGACAAAAAACACAAAAGTATTGCCGCAGGCGGTTGTCAGAAATCGTTGCTACTGCACTGCGCTACACAATCTGACATCCAACGCTCGCTTGCCGCCACAACGAAATACAAGCTTTATAACAACTTACTCCTTTTGACTTTTCAATGCTGACATTTTTGCTGTCGATGAAATAGAATTTTCTTCTATCGGTTCTGCGATTAAATGGAAGTATGATTTACAGAAAAAAGGAGTTTTCATACAAAATATGTGAAAACTGTAGTTTATTTTTTACTTTGAAAACATTAAAAAAAAACTACAGTTATAAACATGCTGTTTCCAAAACAATATAATTATGACTTAAGCAAAGCATCAATAAAAAAAAAATTGTATGTATTTAAAAACCTAACCCCTTAGTATGTACCCAGTTCATGAAGTCGACGTTAAAACCTCAGTACCTAACCTACACATTGTAGCGAAATAAAACGTTTCACTGACATAAAACGTATAATTTTCAAATTAAATCGAAATAAATAATTTATAAAAAATCTAAATGTATAAAAAAACGGAGGTTCGTTGCTTGAAAATTGTTGGAAAATAAATATTAGGAAAAGAAAAATGGAATTAGGAGAGTTTAACAAATTCAGGATATTTTTTTTTTTTTTTGTTTTTATTTTTACTCCCAAATTGCCATCCACGCACAGATTTCTGCCAGCGTGCAATGTTTAAAGTCTTGATGTCGAGCTCCGCATCATAAGCCGACCATAATATAGTGTAGCGATATTCTCCAAAACTGGTATGTATTTTATTCTAATTTCTCTTCTTCTTCTCTCTCAGTGAACCTTTCTCTTTTTTCTATGGTCTGACACCTTATTTTATTTGTCGTAGGTGTGCCAGGTGGTCCTTTTTTCCCGGATACCGGATCGTCTACTGCTTTGCGAGTCCCAAGTTATTGCATACTCCAACCTAGCTACAGAGTATTCCTGCACTTCGAGTCCCGATTGGCGTTGGCTGCTGAACTTCGTGACCCACCTTCGCCTGTGTCCAGGAAACTACGATCGAATACCTTTTTTTCTTAATAACACTACAGCTCCCTACCCTTTTTATCCCAGGGCAACATAGCTAATGTATTCTATAAAAAAATATATTTTAATATCTGTTCTAACGAGCCTAAAACCCGATAGCGAGCAATCAGGTAAAAAAAATCGCGAAATCCTGAATTTGTTAAACTCTCCTAATTCCTTTTTTCTTTTCCAAATATATGTATATTTTTCCAACAATTTTCAAGCAAGGGACCTCTGTTTTTATATATTTCGATTTTTTTATGCAATTTATATTTGAATATTATTTGAAAATTATCCGTTTTATGTTCAATGTTAGTGAATCTTATTGTTTCGCTACAACATAGTATCGCCAAAGACTTTGTTTTTGAGAGATTTATATAGCTCGATTTAAGAAATCCGTCTTGTCACGACTAGATAAAATCATTAGTGAACGCACAACAACAAGATAAGTTTTTTTGTTTTCGTAAGGAAATACAAACAGTAGTGTATATATCACCGGAAAATACCAAGAACCGCAAAATAAATTTCCTAGGAAATTTATAAATTTGCGGTAGGTTGGGATAGGTTAGTTTATAAATTTCATAGAAAATTTATAAATTTGCGGTAGGTTAGGATAGGTTAGTTTATAAATTTCATAGAAAATTTATAAATTTGTGGTTCTTGTTATTTTCCAGTGACATATATATCTATACTAATATTATAAAGAGGTAAAATTTGTACGTGTATGTAAGAGGTAATCTCTGGAACTACCTCCCAGTCAGATTTGAAACGTTCTTTTTGTATTTGTTAGCACAATTCTGGGAGGAAAGCTATGTAACATCACGCTCTAGGACCTTAAGGAACAGAGCAAAAAGAAAAAGTCAGAAAGAACGCTAAGCAGAACCGAAGTAATAGCGCGGGCAGGCGATGCGATGCGATGGGCTGGGTGGTGGGAGAACAACAAATTTAACCCTCTATATCACAGTGTAGACTGTAGGCAACATACCGTACAAACACCTCGAAATGTAAAATAATTGATTTCATAACGTAATTGCGCACTGTAACTCGTAGTCTACACTCCGAACTAATGAACTAGTACCAAAAAATATGACTAGACGGCGCTTCTTGTTACAAATTGAGATTTGTGTTACGACAGTCGGTATTTAGGCACGAAACGTGGCGGTTCACTGTGATTTAAAAAAATATATAAAAAATTGTTCTGCTCGTGTCTTGTGTATTATATTGATAAATTGGAGAGGTAAGTGTTTGAACTTTATTTTGTAACGTTATTTTTGAATACTTTCGCATTTTATTTTGTTTTTGTTGGTAAAAGTGATTGTCGCAATTTTTGTAATTTTCTTCCCAAATAATTAAAAATAATGAACACCCAGAAACACGTGTATTTTATTTTTTTGTAATCATCTCTAATTCAAAAAATCAAATAAATCCCAGCTTATGAGTCATAGAGGGTTAATGCAGACGGAAGTTTTTGGCAGAAGCTGGTTAAACTAATACGTAATTATAATTTAGATCCTTGCAATAATGCAAAACTAAAGTAAGTTTAACACCCCTGAAGCAAAATCCTGTTAGCATTATTATGACACTAATGTAAAAGTCCTAGTATAATGATATTACACAACATGCCACCAGAAAAGTGTTAAAAATAGGGACGTATAAACGAGAAAAGCAAAAGCTTTTTCCCATAAATGAAATATATTTTCATTCAAAATCCAACCAAATACGGACTACCCATGCAACCACTTTCATTCCATTATTATACATAAAAAACTAGTAAAACTTCTTTTTAGCAGCAAAAACAATTGCGAGCTTAAGATACAGACATTCGTTTGCTCAGTAAAATGTACTGAATTCGCATAGCGACTTAATAAAATGAGTGGTGTACACGTTTTTATTCGAAGCGCTTGGAATACAATGAGAGGTGTATAAGTTTTTATTCGAAACGTTTCGCTACTCAGTGTAAATGCAGATATTCAGGGGTTGGTGACCTCTATAGTGCAGTATCGTAACTCAGGTAAATTAAAGAAGTGTTATTTAGAACAAAAATATTTGGTCTTTGTAAATCTCTACACATAAAACCAAGGCGGGTTAGTTACATCATTTATAACTCAAGAATGGCTGGACCGATTTTTATGATCTTTGATTTGTTGGCTTTGTATCCGCCCCGAATAGCAGAATAACTATTTAAACATGTGAAAATTCACGAAAAAATGAAGATAATTCATTTTCTCATAAATTTTGTATCAAACGGCTTATTCGACTTCTTTTCCGAGGCAATACGGAGTTCGCCGGGTCAGCTAGTAGAACATAAAATAAAATATAAAAATAATGAAATGGTGTGCGATTGAAGAGAATTTTATGTTCCACGCCGATACCACATTGATACCGTTCTCTAGATAATAGTCTATTTTTTATTTATTATTTTTTTTTTGAGTTAGTGTACAACGTCAGCAATGTAAATTTTATACGAGCTCTACATTAATTTAATTTTAAAAAGCTTAGGGACCAATTGAATGTTATTTTAAGGAATACCTACAAGCAATCAATTTGATTAATAATAGCCTAAAGCAACACTATGGGCGGGTTCTTCCACGTCCACTTGACGCACTTGTTGGAAAGGGGAATGAAAACTATATGTACAGGTCCGGGTATATCTATATACTTGTTGGAAAGGGGAATGAAAACTATATCGACAGGCCTGTTGGTCTAGTGGTCAGTGGCCCTGACTGCGATGCGCAAGGTCGTGGGTTCGATTCCCACCTAGGACAAATGTTTGTGTGATGAGCACGATCATTTGTTCTTTGTCTGGGTGTAATTTATTTATCTTTAATTTGTATGTATTTGGAAATATATATGTATGTTTATCAGTTGTCTAGTACTCATAGCACAAGCTCTGCTTAGTTTGGGACTAGATGACGTTGTGTGAAAGTTGTGGAATATTATTATTATTATATTATTATTATATCCGGTCCACCCTTTATAGCGGAACTTTTTATATCATAATATTATTTTGCATAACAACGGATAGCATTAACTTCATTTCGCAGAAAATTGTTTGGCAAATACTCATTTATCATACATTCAAAACTCATAATTTTGTAAGACAGAATCATCTTTAGGCATACATTTCATATCCGTAATAATTTAAAAGTAGAACCATTATATCAGAAAGTTCACAGACAGAATCGTCATTTGGCATACATTTCATATCGATAGTCATTAAAAGGCAGAACTATAGTATCTCAGAAAATTTACAGTTAGAATCATCTTTTGGCATACGTTTCATATCCATAATAATTGAAAGACTCCTCTATCACATAACAGAAAATTAAATAGTTCCTGTAAGGAGCATGCTAGCATTCAAACAAGCACACACCACGCATGCAGCAAGCATGCAACATGCAGCAGACATGGTTTCTGTCACAGCTCCGGCGCTGCGCGGCTCCGGCGACCCCACGCGAGCTTATCGTCGCAGATGGTTTCTGTCACGCGGCGCTGCGCGGCTCCAGCGGCCCCACGCGAGCTTATCGTCGCAGATGGTTTCTGTCACGCGGCGCTGAGCGGCTCCAGCGGCCCCACGCGAGCTTATCGTCGCAGATGGTTTCTGTCACGCGGCGCTGCGCGGCTCCAGCGGCCCCACGCGAGCTTATCGTCGCAGATGGTTTCTGTCACGCGGCGCTGCGCGGCTCCGGCGGCCCCACGCGAGCTGATCGTCGCAGATGGTTTCTGTCACGCGGCGCTGCGCGGCTCCAGCGGCCCCACGCGAGCTTATCGTCGCAGAACGTTTCTGTAACACGGCGCTGCGCGGCTCCAGCGGCCCCACGCGAGCTTATCGTCGCAGATGGTTTCTGTCACGCGGCGCTGCGCGGCTCCAGCGGCGCCACGCGAGCTTATCGTCACAGATGGTTTCTGTAACACGGCGCTGCGCGGCTCCAGCGGCCCCACGCGAGCTTATCGTCGCAGATGGTTTCTGTCACGCGGCGCTGCGCGGCTCCAGCGGCCCCACGCGAGCTTATCGTCGCAGATGGTTTCTGTCACGCGGCGCTGCGCGGCTCCAGCGGCCCCACGCGAGCTTATCGTCGCCGATGGTTTTTACGCTCTCCACCGCAGTTTCGGCTTGCTGATAGCTCGGTATTTTGTGAATAGTAATTATAAACGTTAGAAATTTTAGAATTATAAAAATAGGATGAATGATCAATCGGAGTTCTTATGCTAGGAATTTTGAACCTTTCGGCATTATGAAAATCGGTATTTTGAAATTCTTGTTTTTAACTGACGGAATAAAGTTTTCGAATTTATATAGTGTACCCCAAAAATAGCACATACAATTAAGAAAATATTTCAAATACAATTTTTAATTCTGTTAACCTTAAATTTTAAATGAAACTAAAATTATTCTTTGTGTTTATTTATACCGACTCATGGATCATCGGTTTCGTTCGGAATTCGTCGATTATTTGTCTAGAAATACTCTTAAACAGGTTAGCAAGAATGTACATACTAATTCCATGCAATTTAGGAAACGAAATCAAGATTATATTCTATATACCTAAAACTGGCGCTAACAGACTATCGTCAAACCAAAAAAGGCGTCGTTTCACAAAATTATGTTTCGTTAACCAACCGTTTGAAACAACCGGCCCTTAGCCTATAGCAAACCAACTACTGTCTCGAGTTAATCAAATTGTAAAGGAACTACGTCACACAAATTCAATTCCATCATATTATAAAAAATACTTTTTAACTTCGGTTAAAACTTTATAGTGGTTGTGTGTTTAGAAAATATCGTTTCCACGAACCTCACGTTGCCGGTCGATTTTTCTGCTACTATTTTATTAAAACATCCTTTTAAATTTTTTACAACAACAAACTAAATACTATTTTTGTAAACAGTTTGTTGTTTTGAATGTTTACTCTATTGTTTTTATATTAGTAAGAACTTTTATTGGATTGAAAATGAGATAGCTAAAGAGTAAATAAACGTTAAATATAAATAACTAGAGGACTTTGTCCACAATACAAATTGTAGACAACGTCAACCATCATACATTTTTTTTTGCGTTTTTGGACGTAAGTAAGATACTTAGAGACACCAACCACCAACTTTTTCGGTGTTTTTGAACCAAGAAAAGTAGCAAAAGTAGGCAATGTTCATTTTCAGGTTAAGGATAAACTTATACGGCAGGGAATCTTATTAGCTGTGCATAGTTGAACATTTATCAGTGGCACTTTATGACATACAAGTGCTGCTTGTTACATTTGTGATTGACAGCAAATTATTATTGTAAACGGTACCTTATGCGTCGTTTTATATAAAAGAATCGTTAAAAGTTTTATTTTGGTAGCTCACTGAAAAAATAATAAGCTGAAGATGACATACGTAATTATGTATCATTTCTGCTTCTGTGATGATGACCCAGCAAACTAAACGAATCTGTTTTTTAGATTTTAACTGTTTACTGCTGAGACACAGGCGGACCCAGTGCGGACCCAATGCGGGTTGACGGATGTCACATAATACCGGTCGTTTCGAATTTGTGGCTCCAGGACATGGCCGGTTTCCTCACGATGTTATACTTCACCGTTTCAAAAGTAGTGGTGATGAAATAATTTACACAAAATGCCCGCTTGGGTTCGAACCCACGACCATACAACTCCATAAGTCTCGGCCGCTATCACTAGGCCACCACTGCTGCCATCACGCTTGCTTGGGTCCAAAACCTTTATACTCGTATCAATACTGCTAAGGGCCCCGATTCTCACTAAAAAACCTAGTAACGAAATACACACATTACACATCATTGACTGTACCCAAATACCTTACACGGCAAGTAAATACTTTACAACATTGAATAGCCCCATTCGTGTAATAAAGCTATTACTATGCATTTCCTGGATACCATACAAAGGATACAACGGCTGATGGGGTTGTGAAGAGAAACGGTTTTTATTTTATAGCTATCGAAAAACCATAGAACATAACGACGTATACGAACGATTGTGCTTACCTAATCGGTTATGAAGCGTTAAACATTTTCTTTATTTTTTTAGTAAAAACAACGGAGGTAATATTTGAGACGGTAGCGACATCTGCAATCCGGTTTGATAATGTATTTTTTTTTGGTATTAAATATATTAAAAAAAAAGACCTTGTGTATATTTCATATTTTTTATTGTGATGACTTGTTATTTCTTTCACTAAATAATCTTTTTCCTATACAATGGTATATAAATGAAATAGGCTCAGTGTACTAGCAGGAGTATAACGATAGAAACAGTTACAGAAAGGAGGCAAAAAAAGATTTTCGATCGAAAACCACTCTTTAATGCTTCGCATTATGAGTCGTGTAATTAAGTATTTAGTTATGTTATTCTCACTCCAGAAAGGGTGCGAGCGTGAAGATATAAATCACAAGCCACTAACATTTCCCATTATTATCCTTTTAGTCCCCTTTACCTCTTTTGTAGCATGAGTGTGATGACTTCCCTTTTCTACACAAAACACTTCAGTGGTGCATTTACCTGAGTAAACCATAAAACAGATTCAATCATTGGGATGCTTTTTCGGAAAGAATTATTCCACCTATTTTTTCTATATCCTTTGCACTTACGTAATGGGAATCGAAAAGCAGTAAATCAAGGGCCTACTATTGGTCAAAGTAGTTTAGTAGCTGATAGTGAAAATTAAAGCAAATAAACCGCTTTTTGGGCCGACACCAAAACTTAGTATTATTTTTGTATGAAAAATATTTGTAAAGGACGCCCTGGATTGACACTAAAGGTAATCACCACCAATAAAAAACAGCAGTATACTTCTGCGTAGAATACCGCATTTTATTTATTTATTTATTATATTTGGGAAAACAAACAGTAGTATATTAGGAGTGAACATATTATTATTATTATTTTTATTGTATATTTTCTTTACCAAATGCGTTACTTAGTTTACAATTGTCTGCAGAATCTACGAAACATCCTTTAGATCTTTATTTCACCTAGCTTCTTTATAATTTCAAATAATAACAAAAACAAACGTAGCATAAAACAAGCTTATACTTCTGATTCCACTTCCACGTGTCAGTCTCCTTAAAAGAGATAGCCCGGTAATGTATCAAGCGCCTTACCCGCCGGTGGGTGCCTAATGATGTGTGAATTGTAATCAATCGCTCCGGCTTCGAACCCCGCTCGACATTGTTAATCTTAAAGTTCGTTTGAGGTACTCTTTTGTGCGTCTTATTGATGATCTCAGAGCAAGGGTCGGTTTTCACGTTTTTTTTGGTTCCTCTTTGCTTGGAGTAGGAATAATGACGATATGTTTCGTGATTGAGAGGTCCTTGACTCTGAATTTGCTGTAAGGTTTTATTTGGGACATTAAAATATCATCAAAACTCTAAACTCACGCCAAATCACAAAAATAAATGAGGATTAGCTTACTAATGACAATTGGAACATAACTTTCTATGCGGTCTATGCAACGAAAGATTCTAATTTGGCTACTAAATACTTAATGTAACCACTTCTCCTAGCTTTATGCAAGAACACTAAAACTATTTCAACTTGACATAAACGCAGGCCGATTAACCCGTGAGAAGGCGCGCTATGAGCAATTTGCTCACACAAAAAATTAATTCAATAATTTTTTGTCTTTCCCATGCCACACCAATTCAAGCACTTAAGTACCTTCCTAAATATTCACCCCCTCTCCCCTGACGCAATTCTCGATCCGCTCAGTGGCGTTGCGACCGCGCAGCAAGGCGTTTGTGGAGGCCGTGTACCAACGTGCGGCAATTTGCTCATCACGCGCCCAGCAATTACTTTGCACCGAACATGTAAAATACATGTGTTCAGTGTGTTTCGAGAGGCACATTAGTGTAGATTTAATGGATGAATAACACTTTTTAGTTTTTGTTATGGAACAGTTTTTATTGTGATTTTTATGAAACGTGCCAAAAAAATTAATTAATACTAGGTTGTTTTGTTATTTGCGTTAGAAGTTGCTATTATGTTTAATAGTTTTGATTAAAGTACTTGTTTTCTTACTTACTAAACCTTGTGTTATTTATTTAAATACATTATAAGCCAATAAATATAGAAACACTAAAAATATAAACATTTATGATAGTGTGAGCAATTTGCTCGCACGCGCCTACTCGTGTAAGAAAATTAGGCGCGCCTTCTCACGGGTTAAACCCTGGATTACTAACATTTATGCGCTACAGATACAATTTGTATAAAAAGATTAGAACAGATCTATCAAATGAAGTCCTCGTGGTGTCCTACAGAAGGTATCGTAATTTTTGTACAAATCTGTTACGAAAAGCAAAAAGAGAGACTAGAATTTGAAAAAGCAGGTAGAAACTCTAAGGAGCTAAGGCGTGTAGTTAAAAATGTCACAAACATAGGCCAGCTGAAGTCTTCAGCTCATGATCTCATAGCGAATAATCACGATAAGTAGGACACTATATATCAAATTAATGACTATTTCACAAATTTAGGGAGACGTCTAGCTGATAAAATACATAAAGGTCCTCGATTTATTTCTCTACCAGACCCCAGAAGGAATCTTTTGTACTGCTTAGGACAAATAAGCAAGAGGTGGAACGCTTAATCCTT
The DNA here is from genome assembly GCA_949629135.1 of Eremobia ochroleuca. Classification (NCBI taxonomy): domain Eukaryota; kingdom Metazoa; phylum Arthropoda; class Insecta; order Lepidoptera; family Noctuidae; genus Eremobia; species Eremobia ochroleuca. Next base: position 21,698,113 of record OX451385.1, on the reverse strand, counting down.
TCAGTTAAGAGTGATTGTGCAGTCGGCTGGGACGGTATATCCTCTGTTTTATTTCTAAAAATGACATAAAAACGTTATTATACCTCCGCTGATATCTGACTGGTTCAAAAAGGCAATTCTTCACCCTATTTTTAAATCTGGTGTACGTGATCGTGAAGAAAACTATAGGCTCATATCAGTTCTGCCTGTAATATCCAAGATACTGGAAAACATAATAAATTAAAAAATTAAAAAAATGGTTTGTGGATTAATTGGATTTCGAAAAAATCTATCTACTGCTGGTGCTTTTCACAAACTGGTTAATCACATAGCTCAGAAACTTGACAACGGTAATAAATGTGCTGCATTGTTCCTGGATCTCGCGTAGGCATTCGACACGGTCTCGATTCCCATCTTAATATCTAAGCTCGAATGCATGGATATACGAGGTGGTACCCAGCTATATCTGTTTCAGAGCTATCTTACAAATATGACACTGAGTGCCAAAGTTGGATCCTACTCTAGCTCCAATTTAAATGTAGCTTTTCGTGTGCCACAGTGTAGTGTCCTTGGTCCCAGTTTATTTTCAATTTACAAGAATGACCTGTGTAGCCTCAGCCTAGAAAGCGGTACAATATTTTCCTATGCGGACGATACGGCACTTGTATTTGCGTCGGACAACTGGGAAGAGGCATACTACCACCTTGCTTTATTTATTTTTACTCAAATAATAAGCTCATTAATTGTTTGAAACTTTTGTTACTTGCTGTGATATCAGATGGACCTGGTAACCTGTATTACAGGTGTTACTACGAGTACCTACCACAGGTACCAGCGATCATTTTCGGTATTTTTTTGGCTTGTGGTGAGAAACAAACACTTTTTATTATAATATTTATTATTATCTCCTTTATTTCACTAAATACATAAAACATATATTTTTTAATATTGGAATATAATAAATATAAAAACATTTAAATAAAACGTTGAAAAGTTTACCCAGCATTGCGAAGTCCAAACGTCATGTATGGAAACTCAAAAAGTTCGAACGGTGTGGTGATGACTGTCTTCCTCCTCGGGGTTGACTCGGTATTGGTTATAAGCTCTAGCCAGGTCTATCGTCAAGAATACTTGACATCTAGACAGGTTGTGAGCGAAGTCATGGATGTGGCGGATTGGGTACCTTTGTTCGTGTGTTTTCCATCCTAAAATCATCACTCGGGCGCCCATCCTTCTTAGGTGCCAGGTGCAAGGGTGAAGCCCAAGGTGAGTCGGAGGGTCTAGTTGTGCCATTCAAAAGCATAGGTTGAAACTACTCTTTAGTCATTTTAAGTTTGTCTGGTCGTCGCTTGGCACCAGACAAACTTAAAATTAATAAAGAGGAGTTTGAATCTATGCAATTTCGGTTACCACATGTATCGATCTATCAATTAGACGTTAAACTTTTAGCATTAACACATCGCAAACAGGACTTAATTCTGATTAAAATACATTAAATCTGGAGTTAATTTCTGACCACAAAGTAATGTTATACTAAGTGGGATATCTAACCTATAAAATCAAAACCTACAAAAACTACGTAAGCAACTGAAACCGAGCAGTGAACGCCTCAAACTTTCTTTGAACTCCCAGAAAATTAATTAGAGGGGAAGTGGGAGGGGAGAGACGCTCACGTACTATTTACCTACTTCAATTTCTTATCACTCTAACAGTTAATATAGGAAACTGCGTATAGAAGGAAACAATGCGTTTGATAAATAGTTAAATTAAAAATTATTTAAGTTTAGTTACTGTTGTACCTTTTTCGCCTGTTTGCGCTAAATTTGATTTTGTTGAAACCGTTAAAAATTACATTAACAATAAATATCAGTAATTAAAAATTAAAAAACTTGTGAACTTCATTAAAGTCCACCAACCACCACCATCTCCACCACCATCTTCACCACGTTAACACGTATAATTTTTAATTGATATTTTTAAAAACATGCGTCAAAATAAAAACAAATTAAAACATAGTTACTAAAATACGTAATTTGGTTTAAGCGAAAAGTGAATACGAGAAAACTTAAAGTACACTGGATGGCAAATCTATTTTTTCCAAACCTGTGGATCGATTGCAATCGGGTTTTAGTTCGTGATCACTAAATTACGCAAACTTTTGAATGAAGAATACCTTATAAAGATAAACCTTAGTTGTCCCGTCAGAAACAGTAAAATCAACAGGTATAAAAAAACGTTAACATTCAGTAGCGGAGTCCCCGGAGAGGTACTAATATTATTATAATAGTTAAGCGTAACGGTTTAAGTTAACAAGTCGATCCTGATGAACCGCAATCCCAAAGTGTAGCACGCCTAGTCAATCCTGATGATCCGTAACCTCGAAGCGTAGCAAGCTCAAGAGAATAGCAGGTGATACGACGATCGTGTGTCGCAGGCCAAGACAAACTTTCCGATCTAGAACTCGATGGGTTCTATGGGGCTGGCAAAAGCAACAAGTCAGGTGAAAAGCCCAATAACCAGGAAAAGGGCAGGAAGCAGACCTTTTCAAACGCTTCTACACCAAATTCGAAGAGTATCGTATCGACACTATTGCAGATTACAAGCACATGGCACAATTTAAAATTCTGATTAGAAAATTTATAGGGTTTTCGACTGGATTCAGCACATATTTATCAGCAACTGACTTTTCTTCCTATAATCAAATGATTTTTTTATTTACGTCTAAATTTTAAAGTACAGAATCAAAATTGATCTGTACTTTAAAATTGGCCAGTCATAATATATGACGTAAAAAAAAGTTTGTAACCGAAAAGGTCACGCTGCGCTATGTAGGTACGAGTATAGATAGTAAGTACCAAACAAATATTACCGTCACTCCAAACCTTCCAAACTCTCATGAGACATCCCTTACGACATTATTTTTAGACCAAAATCTTGTAGATCCCAAAATTCCTTAACAGACATAAACTTTAATAAACCTGTATCCTCAAATCTCGGGAATTGTTTTGAAGCGGTGACGTCCCTTTAAGGGAACTACATAAATCGCTTTACCTTAACACCTTAAGCCCCTCCAAGGGGTGGTATTCTACTTGTAATACAGGGAAGCGTAGGGGCATGTAAATACGGCATTGTTGCCCCGCAGATAAAATGATTGGGTAAGGCGAATAATAGATTTTTCGGTTGGGAGCTTAGGTTAAAATGATGATGGACGGAATTGAGGAATTTTTGCTTTTGCTAAACCAGTGTCAGTTGTGAATTATATTTATATTTTTTTTTAATAAGACCTAACTTTGAAAGAGGCTTGCTGTTTGAATCTGCAGTAAAAATGAATAGAGTCTATCTGGAGAATAGTGGCTTCAGATATAATAATAATGTCTCTTAGCAAACATCTTTTTAATTCTTGTACACAAACGGCCCTATTTAACAAAAATTGCTTACTCCAAGATTGTAAAGTTACTCCCAGAATAATTCGAGTACCTACATGGAATTAGGACTAACAATTCATTCCTTACACAGTGTTTGTTCATATTATGTCCTCTAGATATACATATTTCTCTTCGTATAGTTTTTATTTTTGAAAAAAAGAAATAACATATTTTTCACAAAAGAATCTTCAAAATCTTAAGTATATTACAAGAAATTACTTACAAAAGTAGTAAAAAGAATAAGTTCAAAAACTAAAACCCGATTACTGAAAAATCACGCTCTAGTTTGAAAAAAGAAAATATTCTCATCTGAAACTGTTATGTACAAACTATTCAATATTCTTTTCAAATAATGTATTTCTGCTGGTGCTTCACGTTCTCAGGCTGCGCACTGGGTGCCTCTTTGAGATATATTGAGAAAATCTGTATACTGGGATTATACCTGCCATGAGCAACACCCCCCCGTATCTGTATAACCAGACAAACTTATTATTAGTTATTTTCACACAATTGCACAATCCCCCACTAGCTCTAAGAGAGTTCATGTCCAATCATTATAGAGAAACATCATAACGGGGATATACAGTCCTACAAATTTTGATGAGAAACAATAGCAAATAAGGAGGTTGCTATAGCTACGGCTTCCGATAGCCATCTTTATTAAGTTTACAGCGCAAGCAGCTATGTTCGACTTGTCGTCAACAGGTAGGAATTTTCCCACTGTGGTGTTCTGCCAGTTCCATCTCTCTCAAAAAATAAACGTAAACGAAGTTGAGACGTGAGAAAAACTTACTACAAATATACCCATCCCGTACTAAGGAAGAAAAAGCAGCCAAGCGCGAGTCGGACTCGCACACGAAGGGTTCCGTACCACAGGGCAAAAAAACGACGATGTAAATTTCAATTATATACCTATTACGGTTCATGAGATACAGCCCACTGACAGAGATGCGGACGGACGGACAGCGGAGGCTAGGTAATAGGGCACCTTTGGCACCCTTTGGGAATGGAACCGTAAAAAGTATCATGTATGGATCATTTCCTACAGTAATTTCAAGCCATATCCAGCTACTCGTATGTTTAATCTGTGTTGAATGGAAACTTGTTTAACTTTTGTATTTTTTTGATGTTTAGGCCTGTGTATCAAGCGAACATTGAGTTGCTTTTTTTATTTACCAACAAAATAATTATCGTACAAATGTCCATTTTTTTAAAACACCCAACAATATTGACTTATATTATATTTTTAATATCCTCACATAAGTGAAATAAGAGAATAAAGTTACATATCTGAAACCTTAAAAGTTTCAACCTAAACGCGTACCTATAACCAACTAGTTACTATTAATCACAACGTCACATTTAACATTTTGTCTGGAAGATCATTTTTCAATCCTTTATCGATAAGCTTTTAAGATAGGACGCAAAGTAATGCTAAGCTAGACATGGTTGATAACAAGCATTACAAATTCTTCTTACCATAAAATAATGAAAAACCTCGTTATTTCATACTATACGAATGTGGTTTCATTTTTATTTTTACCGTTATCGTTATTATAAAACAGAACAAAAAGATATGTTTAATACATTTAGAATAAAATACTGTTGATCTGATTTAAAATTCTCATCTTATTTTATAAAAAAAAAAAAACACTGGCAACGACGATACTCTGTCTGAATATTTAGAGGTATTTGGTGTAAGCCTGAATATTTGAGAAGATTCGGATAATCTGAGGTATGAAATACATTGCATAAATTGTCCCTTAAAAGACTATCGGAATATTTTAAGGCATGTAAGAAGATATTTTGGAGTTGATATGTTTACTGACGAAGATATTTAGCAATTGATTTTTATATTGTTATACAAGTATTTACGATTATAGGATTTATACGATTTCATTTTAGGGGTCCTTCGCCGTGCGTGGTCCGACACGCACTTGGACGGGTTTTATTTTTGTCCACAACAAAATAAAACCATGCCATCTTAAAATATCTTGAAAATGGCCATTTGATTATATGAAATATTATCATAAAGCGAGGTACCCATCGGAAACCATTAATTCTTTTCTATCATAGCTCTGGCTAATGACGCGTTAAAGTTCTAAACTTCAACCAAGCGTTAACAATGTGACAAGTGATAAGAGAGGAGCGTTCACAGTTTAATGTCTCAATTTCTTCAACCGTGATCATTGGAGAGATTTGGGTTTTGTGCTTTGAAATTTCCGACAATTTTTTTTTAGGCACACCTAGATATTTTATTGGTACAGATTTACATAACAACTATGAAGAAGACTAACTAGATGATTTAGTTAGCTTTAGCTAAGTCTATGTAGATCTTGGGATTCAACAGAAAAATATGTTATGAATTATTGGCTGCTGGATCATCTTTTTTGTTTTTTTCTTTGTGTAAATTGTATCATCACCACTGCTCTCAAAACGGTGAAGGAAAGAAGGAAAACATCCCATCCCACCACAAGCTATACAGGAACGCTCAGTTCAGCCGTCAGGAAAGTAAGACAATACACTGACGTTGATACAGCTCGTTTAGTCTATTTTAGTCGTTTGTACAACGTTATGTCCTACGGTATTCTGCTGTGGCGCAAAGCAAAGCAAAATATATTTGTCCTTCAAAAACGAGCTGTTCGAGCAATTCACCAGCTAGGTGCCACAGTTTCTCGTAGAGATTTTTTAAAGATTGGTATTCTCTTTGCCAACATCTTATGTATTAGGAAAAATATACACTTGTACACTAAAAACAGTGATATTCACAATGTTAACACTAGAAATAAGGACAAACTACGTGCTGCTCGCTTTCACCGACTTCGTAAGGTGCATAACTCATTTGTTGGGCTTGGTATAACCTTTTATAACAAGCTTTCCTCTTCTTTGCTAGATTTTCCTTTTAATGCGTTTAAAGCTTAAAGCTCAAGTAAAATCCACCCTTTGTTCAAAGGCATACTATTCCATCAACGACTACCTACACGATAAGAATAGTTGGTCGCCCTAATTAACTCAATACAATGTTTGTTCTTTCTCCAGAATTAGCTTACTGGCAGGTTATATGACTTCATACACTTGTTTTTTTTTACCGTATAAGTCATTTCAGTTTAATTTTATCTTAATTTATCATTGACATAATCTACTCATTTCAACTGTCTTTTGTAATTTTGACGTTCGAAAAGTGCTGATTAACAGCCTAGTTTGAATAAATCACTTTTTGTTTTGATCGTGAGGAAGCTGGCATGCCTTAGAACCAAAAATTCGAATACATGTGACATCTACCAACCCGCACTGGGCCCGCGTGGTGGATTACGGCCCACTCCCTCTCACAGAGAGGAGGTCTGCGTCCCAGCAGTGGGAAAGTTATAGCCTGAGTATGTTGTTGTTGTACTGGATCATTGTAGTATTTACGGTGCCGCTGTTTAGATGTTAAGCAACTTGAAGTTCAGTGAAAAAATAACTCAATACAAAAAATAATACGGATATTTAATATTTTTTTTTATTCTTAACGCTTAGGTATTACCTAAGCACGATACTCGTTTACTTTATTTATCAAATCCCTACGATGTCTTCTTTCAAGATTTATAAAAATCCCTAACCCGTCGAATATTACCCGGAAGCTTTCTCATAATGCCCATTTGTTTACTCCCCTAATATTCTTTTTAACGCCTTAATTGAAAATGGCCCTAAAATCTCCCCTTCTCGCCTTCAACTTAAACCCTATTATTTTCTCCAGTTACTTTAACCATCTTTAACAAAGTTTTGAGCAAAACTGTGGAACTTTAAACTCGTTCGCAATCGTATAAGTCTAAGCTTCGGAGCTAAATTTTCGGATAATCTTAAACATACTTATTGGAAGTAGCGCTCTATTAAGTTAATTATCTTTTTGAATTTAGATATTATTGCGAATACACTGTAAATAGGATCAGCATCTTATAGAGTTTGTTGTACCAACAAATTCAAATATAACATTAAGGAGAATTTTCAGACCGATCCGAAAAAAGGCTAATTTTCCTGATCATCATATTATTATAATGAGGGGTTGTGCCAAGCTAGATTAGAGGTCCGGAGAAGACTGATATCATAATGTGTGGACGAGAGTGTGATATGTATGGTTTTTCGGAGAAGGAGAGATCTAGTCATTTATGAGGTGTCTTGAACCCATTGGTCAAACTAATCCTGGAATAGCTTGAAACACCTTATCCATGTATGCCTTGCGTGGCAAGTTTATCAGTTTGGTCTATCACGTTAAAGTCGGAAACCAACGGTAGATGTCAGCTGTTGAAATATTTAATTAAACTCCCTAGTTCCAGATTCAGCAATGCTACGATGATTCGATGGTCTATATTTACCTTACTGGATCAGATGAGCTGAAGGAGCTGCACTTGCCTTTAGGACTTTTAAAGTGAGATTGATGCTGTCATTGGGAACTGAGCCTGACTGAATGATGCTGCCGTAGGAGGGTTACGAGTATTATGAGTGTGACTAGAGGCTACCCTTGACTGATTTCCATCAAGAAATTTACCATCTATGAGCTCCTACATGTTCCCCATACTGCTGGCTAAGCAATTCCACTAATGGGTAGTATCTTCCAGGTGGGCTTTATTCAGCTCATGTTGTTTTTGCCATTGAATGTGGACCCCTTTAAATATTCAAGGATCCCACCCATTTGATCAGTCATCCGTAATGCCTGCTTGGGAAGTTTATCAGTTGAACTTGTCTACAAAGCATACATCTCACCCTAAAGCAAAGTCATCATAATTAGAAGTATTCAGCTTGAAAAATAAGATAAAGTACCAATCTACGTTATCTAGCTCACCAACTGTCAAGAAAATTCTAAAGTTTGAACAGAGTTAATTTTTCAGAAAGTAAATGATAAATGATTTATTTTCCTGTAAGTAGGTTTGTACAAACACTTTTACATGTCAATCATATTTTTTAAACTAGATGAGGTCGGCGTTTCCTATCTGACTACTCTGAGAAGAAAGGCCGAAACAAACTCAGAGGTCACAGTGTCTTTTAAAGTCCAGACATAATCTTAGTCAGATAATGTGAAGACCATGTAGATTGGTGTCTGAAATGGTCTTTTGAATAAAGAACCACACAGATTGAGCGGACCTGTCCAGTCAGTGCACGCATTTGTCAAAAATCGTGCAGCTCAACTCAGAACTTGAGGAGCCTTACGATTCGACGAACAATACCAATGAAAGGACATTTGGGTAGGCCGCATAAATGACTCAAACTGCCAGATCATGATTAAAACTAACTAAGAAGGAAAACCGAAAAAAAGAAATGACCCACATAGTCTTCACACTCACAGTAATAATAATAAAAATAAGATACTTTACAAAGTAAATATCCATGTCATTGCTTATATAAAATTCATCAATGTCAATGTGTATATAAAAATCCGGATATAATCTTTGAGGACCATGTAGATTGGTGTCTGAAGTGGTCTTTTGAGGAAAGAACCACACTGAGTGGACCTGTGCAGTCAGTGCACGCATTCGTCAGTAACTGTGCAGCTCAACTCAGAACTTAAGGAGCTCAACGATTCGACGAGCAATACCAAGGACAGGACATTTGTGTAGACCGCATACACCACTCAAACTGCCAGACCATGATTAAAACGGAAACAATGACCCACATAGTCTTCACATTCACAATAATTAAAATAATATAAGACTTTAAACAGTAAATGTTCATGTCATTCTGTATATAAATAGATATTTAGAAAGAAAAAAAAATAAACAAAAGTCTAAATATCAAAATAAAAAATAAACAACATTCACTGTCTAGACCTATTGGAGCAGCTCAATCCCAAGCTTTTTTGTCCTCAGTATAGTCTTTTACAGTATAATAGACTTTCTGGCATAGTTTTAGCTTTATAAAAGATTTGAATTTATTAATGCTTAGTTCTTGAATGTGGCTAGGAAGTTTATTATAAAAACGTATACATTGGCATCTAAACGAGCCACCTATTTTCTTGAGCCTTGTTGTAGGAACAACAAATTTGTGTTTGTTCCTAGTATTTATATTATGGATATCACTGTATTTTTTAAACAGATTAATATTTTTATATGCATACAAAAGATTATCATAAATGTACTGAGAAGGCACAGTCATTATATTAATCTCTTTAAATTTGTCTCTGAGGGAGTGTCTGGGACTTAATTTATAAATGGAACGAATTACCCTTTTTTGTAAAATAAAAATTGTCTGAATATCGGCGGCATTTCCCCACAACAGAATACCGTATGACATCACACTATGAAAATAACTAAAGTAAACTAAACGGGCTGTCTCTAAATCAGTTAAGTCACGAATTTTCCTAACGGCGTATACTGCAGAGCTAAGCTTTTTTGACAATTTATCTATATGGGGGCCCCATTGAAGCTTGGCATCCAAAGTTATGCCTAAGAATACTGTGGTATTTTCGGGTTTTAACTCATCACCCTTTATGAGAACACTAGTTTCTACTTTTCTAACATTTGGTATCGAAAACTTAATACATTTCGTTTTTTTTCCGTTAAGAAGTAGGTTATTAACATTAAACCAGTTAACTACTTTTGCGAGGGCACTATTTATATTGTCAGTAACCAGCTGCTGACGTTTGAGTTTAAATAAAAGTGAAAAATCATCTGCAAACAACACTATATCATGTTCATCCCTTATGAGGTAAGGCAAGTCATTTATATAAATAAGAAATAAAAATGGGCCAAGAATTGAGCCCTGGGGGACCCCCATTTTTATTACAGATCCGGGTGACCTTTTTCCGTTAACATCAACTCTCTGCATCCTATCACTCAAGTATGAAATAAGAAGATCCAGAGAGGCGTTCCGAATTCCGTAGTAGTGAAGTTTCCTGATTAAGGTATCATGAAGAACACAATCGAATGCCTTGGACAAATCGCAAAAGATGCCCAAAGCATCGCATTTGTCCTCCCATGCATTATAAATATGTCCTAAAAGTTCAACTCCGGCATCAGTAGTTGAACGACCCCTTATAAAACCGAACCTTTTGTTATGCAGTAATTTATTTTTGTTAAAAAAGCTTTGCATAAAACGAAATTAAACTGTTTGAATTACATGTCACATCCAAAATGTTTCACCTCTCGACCCACACACATTTATTTATGGTGGGTTTTTTTGTATTCGCGACACATGTCCACTACACATAGCCGGGACCCTGTTTGAGGCCTGTTGGCCTCGAGGTCCCTATTCCCCCTATTCCGCTGGTGGCCATCCACTTCCGCGTCGTCGTGGTGACGACAGTGGGGAGAAAAATCCTCGTCGTTTGAGCTCGACGCAACTGCAGCGACCGGTGACCCGGCGCTCACGATTGAAGCACGTACGGCTGTGAGGCGGAGCTACCCGGAGATGGTGGGTGTGTCTGAGTAGTCGTGCTCTAATTTTGGTCTCCATTATTTATCGACTCATATTGTATTCGTATTTTATTTTTATAGTCAGTTTTTTATGGTTTTCCATTTTTACTTTCATGTGATATTTATTTTAGGGTGGTTTTTATCTGTTTATGTTGAGTCTGTACAATTAAATTTTATCAATTTTATGTGAAAATATTTAGCTTTTTTTGAGGTGACAGTGACAGATGTAGTAGATACTGCTAATTATTGTGAGAAATCCACTCCGCTTTGGACATGCAATAGGTACTTTTTATTGGTTTATGAACGAATAAAACCATCGAAAACCATTTCAAGGATACTATAAACAATTTCGTATATACTTAGTAGATTCCCGAAACAATAATAGAGCTGATTTTCTTCTTTTTTTTTTAGAAAAAAAAAAGAAGTTATTTATCATATTATTATTATCTAGTAGGTACATTATTACGTATCTGTTTGATAGCCTCTCTGTCTCATAGTCTTATCCATTTTTATATTCATCTCCAATCCCATAGCTATAGGTATTAGTCCTCCTAGATAGAATTTCAGCCTTGGCGGCCAATCTCAACGGAAACCTTCGGGGCCTTCGGTGCGAGACATGTTCTAGTGCACAAATACGTGCGCAGACACAAGTGCACAAGAACTGTGTACACAGAAGACTTAAATTATGATTTCATGGTTTCTATAGACACAAATCATCCTTAATATTCATAAATCAGCATATAAATTAGAAGCAACGCATGCCGAAAATCTCCAATAACCGATATATAATTATGTACTTGGACGTGTTAGCTCGACAGACGACGTGACCGTGAACACGTCTGCTAGATTATAGTATTGACAGCTCTTGATATTGTTTACATGCTACAGTACTCCATTCCATATCGATTTGTGTGTTCAATCGAGTATCGATAAGGCTTGCACATGACTTATGAGAACACCGTATTTAATCGCTTAAAATACTTTTTGCATTCAGAATCGATCTGCGCTCAATTGAATTTAAATTGCTAGTTCACATGAATAATTCGGATACCGAATTTGATTGTGTAATGTGATCAGTTATTATTGTTTCCACGTTAGAGGAACAAAATTCTAAATCGATTTAGTTTTCAATGGAAAACGATTGGGGAACGCACATGACTCATTTAAATACCGAGCTAAGCGATTTGATGTAACAAACGATTGAATTAGCAACTGGATTGCTCTGAACATGAATTGAATGCGATTTATTAATTATAGTTAGATGCTATTTTGTAACTATTGTTATGGCAGTTTTGATGACTTTTTTAATTTTAATATAGAGCAAACGTCACATGTAGTCCTTATATTGGTACTATTAGGTCCGGGGTTTTAACTACATAAAAGGATACGCATGTGGACTTGGAATAACGTAATTATTCCTATAATCGTTGCTACTTATTTTACAACATGGCCTGGGCTGTCAGCTCTCCGAGCTGATCCTCTACCCTTCTAAGTACGAAATAGTGTTTATCTTATTATACAATGTATAATAAGATAAACATTATTGAGTTGTAATAAGTATATATAAGTTGATGACATATCATGTCATCAACTTATAAAATACTCGCAGAGGTGGCATGTGAGAGCTAAGCAGGCGACCTCTTCAGTGCCATATAAGTACCTAAGCAAGTAAGAGTAGTGTCTGTACGAACCTGACCACACTACGTTTGACCTGCGTTGTGAATCAAGTCGTACTCTCATAAGTGTCATAAGGATAAAGCATAGCTGTTGGAACATTATTATGGTGTGATTATCGATATCACTATATATTATAAAACAAAGTAGGTACCAACCGCCGTGTCTTTCTGTCTATCTGAACGCGATAAACTCAAAAACTACTCAACGGGTTTTATATGGTTTTCATCAATGGACGAAGTGATTCATGTGTATAATAATTCATTACGGTTTTGTGTAAATTGGCCAAAATATGACGATGATTGTTGAAGATGTCGGAAAAAATCATGCTGACTGAAAGCTTTACTGTCGTGCGCTGAGTAAACCAATACAGTTATATGAAAAATAATATATGCAAATGGGATATTTTCTGGCAACCACGCAGACAAAGCCGCGGGCAAAAGCTAATGAAATATAAAAACAAGGAGTACAACACCACCAATACACAAACACCTACCAAGACTGCACTATCCCACTGCTATCTTACTATATGCCTCCATACTTCCTCTTCATCCGGATTTCGTCAGTTCAAAATTAAATCCCTTTTTAAGTCTCATTTTGTATTCTCTGCACTCTAGTGAAATCAACAACGCGTTTAAAGTAAAACACATTAACTGCCAATTTTGCTTGGATGTAAGATTCACAGTCGGGTTAAGCTTTCTAATTTAAGTTGGTGTTCGTTGTGAAAACAGATTCTACTGTTAGGAGAACTCGATGTCGAATACGATGAGTGCAAGTTAAAAAGAGATGGCGATGATGGATAATTTGGTGATAACGAGTTTTAAGTTTTAGGGATTCTAAAGTTGCTGTCTGATTAAAACTGACTTAAAGAATATTGGAGGTCGCATATTGTATGCCACTGGCTTGTGTATAATCCTATTTACACATGTCTGTCTGATTTTAAATATTCATAGTTACGAGTTGTTTATGTTTTATACTTGTCACTTGCACATAAAAATATGGACCACGAATATATGTTCAACTATCTGACCACTGCTGCTGTTCTTATTATAATCAATTTACAATAGGTTATGGGCCCAGAATAAAAGGTTAATAAGTTATTGCCCTTTTGCATGCTCTGATAGTGCTAGAGCATAATAAGTTGAGTGGTTTTAATATTAATTGAGTACGATAAGTGTGAAATTTACGAAATTTCAATTATGTCTGCTGAAGGTGGCATAAGTGGAATAAAGAAGCTGAAAGGATCGTCCGACTACCCAAACTGGAAATTCTTGGTGCGAAATTACTTGGAGAATAAAAACTGGTGGGGAGTAATTTCTACAGATGTAGTAAATGCTGACGTAGACCGGCAGGCACGAACGACAATATGCTTGTTGTTAGAACCAGAGTGCTTTACCCACGTCTACAATGCGAAGACTGCGAAAGAAGCCTGGAACAGCTTACAGAAAGCGTATGAAGACAAAGGTTGGGGAAGACGCATACATATTCAGCGAGAGCTTTTCAACTGTAAGTTACAGAATTTCGATTCTATGGAAAGCTTTATATCCAAAATTACATTCCTGACACAACAATTGTCCGATATTGATGCTCAAATCCCTGATGATTGGATCATATCGATTTTGCTGTGTGGGTTGACTGCTGATTACAGCCCTCTTATAATGGCTGTAGATAATAGTGGAAAAGAGATCACGTTAGAGCAAATTAAAATGAAATTGTTACAAGAAGGAAGTAGACAAAGTAAGTTGAACACAGAGTACGAACAAGCCTTAGTTACACGTAAAGTACAGAACGATGCAAGATCTAATATTAAAACTAACGATCGTAAGCAGAAGTTTGTCTACAAGTGTTATAAGTGCCACAAGCAAGGCCACAAGGCGTCCGAATGCAAGGAGCGGATCAAAACCGCGAATATCTGCCTGAATACAAAGGAGGCGATAAACAAAGACAAGTGGTATTTAGACAGTGGGTGCTCAAATCATATGACCCACGATAAAAACAAATTGTTGTCTTATACACCTGAAAAAGGTAACATGAAGATTGCAGTAGCAAACGGCGAGAAATTGTTGGTTAAAGGACGAGGAAATGCTGAGCCACAAGTCAGCGAAAACGAAAAATTAATTTTAGAAAACGTTTTACATGTTCCTGATTTATCCATGAACCTAATTTCGGTGAGCGATTTGACCAAGAAAAAATATTCCATGAATTTTGACAAAGGAGGTTGCATCATTCAAAATAAGAATCGAATGGTTGCAACATGTGAAGAGGTCGACGGAATTTATGAATTGACAGAAAAGAAAAATAACGTCGTGAATGTGACATTGTCAAAACAAAATGAAAATATTTCGAACATTTGGCATAAAAGATTAGCTCATTTATCGCGTAATTATATGAATAAAATGAAAGTTTTAGTAAGTGGTATGGAATTCAAGAGTACTGATTTATGCGAGCCGTGTATTCCATGTGTTGAAGGAAAGACATGCAAAAGTCCTTTTAAAAACCAAGGTACGAGAGCAAACGAGGTCTTACAGTTGGTTTTTAGCGATGTTTGTGGACCAATCGAGGAGCCGTCGTTCAGTGGTTCGAGGTATGTTCTTCTATTTATCGACGATTATACTCGGAAGACGCAAGTTTATTTTTTGAAGAACAAAAGCGAAACTTTTGAGAAGTTCCGTGAATACAAGGCGGAAGTCGAGAATGAGACTAGTAAATCTATTAAATGTCTGAGATCTGACAACGGCGCAGAGTACTGTAATGGTAAATTTAAATCATTTTTGAAGTCTGCAGGTATAAAACACCAGACGACTGTACCGTACACGCCGGAACAAAATTCTGTTGCAGAAAGAGCGAATCGGACTATAATAGAAAAGGCCAGAACATTACTGTCAGAATCGAACTTGAGCAAGAAGTATTGGGCCGAGGCTGTTAATACTGTTGTTTACTTAAAAAACAGAAGCCCCACGAAAGCATTGAATAATGCAGTACCAGAGAAGGTTTGGACTGGAAAAGATGTGGATGTAAGTCATCTGAAAATCTTTGGTTGTTTGGCGTATAGATTGATACCAAAACAAAAGAGACGTAAACTGGATATGAAGACGGAACCGATGATTTTTATTGGATATCCAGATAATCAGAAGGGTTATCGTCTGATGAATCCTAAGACAGGTGAAGTGACAACTGCAAGAGATGTCAAATTTCTGGAAAACGTTTTTCTTCAGAAAGAAAACGTGAAAGAGTCGGAAGTGATCATAAACCTGAATACAGATTCTGTTCCTTCCAGTTTAACAAACAGATCAACAAACAGATCAGAACTCTTGGAGACTCACGATGATGCGTACCGTGATGCTGTAGAAGAGAACATAGAAGTATCGGAGGAGATAGGACCTGAACCAGTACTAACAGAGCAAGTACCTGACGACGTATTGACTGAAGAGGAAGTGATAATACCTGAATCAGAAAGAAGGTATCCTTTAAGAGAACGCAGACAAGTTGATCGGTACGGATGCAATGTTATGTATGCCAAGGAGAGCACTCTTGATGGTGATCCATTGAATATTAATGAAGCGTTGGCGAGACCCGATAGTGACTTATGGCAAAAAGCGATAGATGATGAACTTATGTCACTAAGAGAGAACCAAACTTGGACGTTGGTGGATCTTCCAGCTGATAAGAAGCCTATCCAGTGCAAATGGGTGTTCAAAATCAAAAGAGATAGCGATGGCAAGGTAACGAAGTACAAGGCTAGACTAGTAGCGAAAGGGTTCACACAGGTATGTGGTGTAGACTATACTGAGACTTATTCTCCTGTAGTTAGAAGCTCCACGCTACGATTATTGTTCTCGCTAGCTGTTGAATACGGTTGGTTTATTGACCAGTGGGACATCACGACCGCGTTTTTATATGGTAAGATTAAAGAGGATATTTACATGCTCCAACCGAAAGGAGCAGTAGTCAAAGGTCAAGAAACCAGAGTATGTAAGCTGCAGCGTTCTTTGTATGGATTGAAACAAGCTTCGAATGCTTGGTTCAAGGAATTAGACAAAGAAATGTTGAATTTAGGTTTTGTGCAATCAAAAATAGAACCGTGTTTGTATCAAAAGCAGCTTAAAAACAATAAGAAGTTAATTGTCGTTATTTACGTAGATGACCTTTTTATTTTTGGAAATTGTGAACAAGAAAAGCAAAAATTAAAAACCGATTTGCTTGACAAGTTTAAAGTGAAAGATTTAGGCGCGGCTAGGCATGTTTTAGGCATGAGGCTGAGAAGAGATAAAGATGTAATTTGTCTAGATCAGCAACAGTTCATTTTAGATATTTTGAATGACTTCAACATGACAGACGCCAAACCAGTTTCGACCCCAATGGAAGTCGGTATGAAATTAGAAAGATCGACAAATTCCCATAGCAATCTGCCATATCAAAGCTTAATAGGGTGTCTAAACTATTTAGCCTGTAATACGCGACCAGACATAGCACATGCGGTAAGTGTGCTTTCACAATTTAATTCGTGTTATGACGAAATACACTTTAAATGTGCGAAACGGATCTTAAGGTATTTGAAGGGTACGTCTAACCTTTGTCTTACTTTTAGGAAGTCAGGAGATTTAGACTTACGAGGCTACGTTGATGCAGATTGGGGAGGGGCACTTGATAGGAAGTCTTTTACGGGGTTAATTTTCAGACTAGGTAAAAATATTGTGTCATGGGAGAGTAGGAAGCAAGCGACAGTATCCTTGTCCTCCACAGAGGCAGAGTACATAGGATTGAGTCAAGCTTCGAAGGAAGCTCTTTATTTACGTAGTTTACTGAGCAGTTTGACAGCTGTGGATAGTAAAGCGGTAGTAATTTATAATGACAATCAGTCGGCGCATAAAATTGCAGCTAACAAAATGATGCATAATAGAACAAAGCACATAGACATCAAGTATCATTTTATTCGTGAGTGTGTACTGGATAACAAAGTTGAAATAAGGTACATGTCAACTGATAAGATGATAGCGGACATTTTAACTAAAAGTGTTCACAGCCCGAAGCTTAGAGAATTTTTAAAGGATTTATCCATGTCAAATTATTCTATTAAGAGGGCGAATGACTAGTTAGATGTTTTGATGTGTTATGTTTTTTAATAGTGTTTTGTGTAATAGATAATTTTTTCTAAATTTTATTTCGTTATGCATGCCTTATTTTGTTAGATTTCTTCTGTTTTTGTACTCTACTTTTGGGTACAGCGTAGTACAGACGGACACAGAAGTGTTAGTAATTTAATTCGTTTTATGTACCGAGTACTGACAAGTACAGATGGGATCATACGCATGTGTAATAGATTAAGGGGGCGTATTGGAGGTCGCATATTGTATGCCACTGGCTTGTGTATAATCCTATTTACACATGTCTGTCTGATTTTAAATATTCATAGTTACGAGTTGTTTATGTTTTATACTTGTCACTTGCACATAAAAATATGGACCACGAATATATGTTCAACTATCTGACCACTGCTGCTGTTCTTATTATAATCAATTTACAATAAAGAAACTATTCCTATTTTAAGGCTGTTTTTTTTGCCACTAGAAATCTCTCTAAAGCTGTAGAATACAATATGCAAATGCATTATCAATGTGTCAAACACAAATCCAAGCCACGAAGTCCTATATGCTAGGATGTGTGTTAATACAGAATTACAATTTACAAATATCTGTAAAAGTAACGTTATCAAATATGTAATTAATTTACAATGTTACAAACAACAGTCGCTTCCGCTTACTCCTCGAAAAGCATCTAAAAGCGACCCCTCACCAACTCAAAACTCACTTATTTTAACTTAACTTTGACTTTAGGTACTTTCGGAATCCCTCACTTTTCACTAAGTTCATTCTTAATGAAGAGCCTGAATGAAGGTACATGAGGTTTTGTCTCTGTTAATATGTATTAATGAGATGAGTCCACGGTTCTTCGATTCAATAATCCGAAGAGGCGATTTTTGTAATACAATTTAGTATACCAATATTGAAACCTCGTTTGGGATAAGTCGGGAACTTTGGTGTTGTGAATGGTACATGAAGTTCTGTCTCAATATTAATGAGATGCGTTCACGGTTCTTCGATTCAGTAATCCGAGTGAATTCTATATACATAATATAATTTAGCATACTAATATTGAAACCTCGTTTTGTATAAGTCGGGAACTTTTATGCCGTGTATATTTAAGTTTTAACAGATTATTTGGGAATACATTATTTTGCTATTCAGTGAATCATGTTGATTTATAAGCTTTGATAATTATGAGATTAGATTGCTAACGAGCATTTCTTGCTTTTTGTTGTTATCAAGGCGTTAGGTGGTAAGACACTACCACTCATTATTATATTGTAGCAACACTGTCGTGACTACTACTGACGCAGTGGCCGATACACTCACCTGTAATAACATATCTCAATAAAAGTATACTATTACCTACCTACTGGTGAACTTTATGGCCATAAAGGTTGAAGACATTTCAATTCCGGAATAATCCATTTTAGCTACAAATTAACCATCAGCGTGTTGATGAAACAGACCATAAACTACTAAGTATATAAATGTGTACTACCTACGGGTAGACTTCCTATTTCATACACCTAGATCTCCCCGAAGACGTCCTGTCTAC
Source organism: Eremobia ochroleuca (assembly GCA_949629135.1). Lineage (NCBI taxonomy): Eukaryota > Metazoa > Arthropoda > Insecta > Lepidoptera > Noctuidae > Eremobia > Eremobia ochroleuca. Next base: position 21,679,008 of record OX451385.1, on the reverse strand, counting down.
TGTCCCTCCGCGTAGTATTCATCCTGCACACGACCACGTTACACAAGGAGAGAACTACGACATTGTAGGCAGTACCAACAGTGTAGAACTGACTTTCCACCTATGACAAACAATAAATTAATTTGAATATTTTTAAATGGTCATTATGTACTCATTCCAGTGAAATATTCTTTTAATAATGTCTCTCACAAGCCATTCTGCAATAGATTGTGTGTCGATTTTGTAATCCGGCAGTACAAAACAAACATAAAAGTTGCAAGCTTTGACACAAACGAACGAAACACTCGCCAGCCCGACCTTATCAAAACCAACAAAAAAGTCAACATTTCACAAAACGAGTGTCGGTTGTCGGTTTGCGACGATTTCCTTCAGTTCCGGTCCCTTTTTTATTGCACCAGGTGAACGTAAAATATAAAATATATGCTCCTATAAACTAAGTCGTAAAGTTGAAAATTTTCGAAACAAGGTTTTTCTGGACAACCAATGGGAGTCGGATGAAATCTTTGTAATACGCTGATGCCATTTTTCCATAGAGAACTGTTTTAAATGAGATGCTTGTGTGTACAGTGAGATTGCTCTATAGACAGCAAATACCTAAATGTAAAACACTGCAATTGAATTTGAATTTAATGAATGATTTATTCACTTAAAAAAAAAAAAAACAAAACAGCTTACGCAGTTTAACTGTGAGATCGTTGAGTTTCTCTTAGAGAAAACTTAATATCAGGTACAGCAATAACCTATATACACTTAAAACCTACACTTACATAGATTCTAATAAATATTTTTTAAGTTTACGTGCGAATTTTACTTTATTATCTTCTTGTCTGATGTCAGCAGGCAAAGTGTTCAATAAATAGGGAATGTCTGCCTGTTCACATGATCTGACCAGGATTATGTCTGGACTTTAAAAGAGACTGTGACCTCTGAGTTTGTTTCGGCCTTTCTTCTCAGAGTAGTCAGATAGGAAACGCCGACCTCATCTAGTTTAAAAAAAAATGTGATTTAAAAGTATTTGTACAAACCTTCTTACAGAAAATATATCATTACCTTGTCTAAGGTCAAAGGTCAGAACTTGCAATGTTGACGGTCGTGTTTCTTGTATACTAAGCGAAAGAAAAGAAATATTCGAAATTCGAACCAAAAGCGTCATGGCAACCGCTTTTAAATACTCGCGATTCATTGAATATTCGATCTTAACAGATTATCACGGGTTCAACACCCGCCAAAACTAACGTTTATTATTTATTTTCAACGAGTAAAACGAGATTTTGATATTTAATATTCATCCCTGTCAGGCCTAAAACAATGAGCCCATATGATTAGGCGAATGTTTTAGCTAAAATAACAAGTTTACCAAAAATTATATCTTGTTTTATAAGTAATAAATCGAACGTGACTTGTTAACATGCTGCCTTGCTGAGGTGGATCCTTCTTGTATATTGTCATAGTCACTACGTGCAGCTGCCGACTATTTCTATTTTGTGCTCGTGAATACTCGTGGAAAGCACTAGGAAGTGGTGAAGGGCGGGCGATTTGGGGGACTGTCTTTTGTAATTTTGACGTTCGAAAAGTGCTGATTCTCAGCCTAGTTTGAATAAATGACTTTTGATTTTGATTTTTGATTTCGTGATTATATACTGTGATTATCTTATTTTATTTTTTATTCAAATTAACTTATCTTTTTAAAGGCACGTAAGTGACAAATAAACCTACTTTTCTTTTTTTTCTTCCTTTCAAACGTAATATTTTCGTATTGTTACTGACTCTTTGTTATTGACTTTATCTGTCTATGATGTAACACATTAATTCCTTTACAGTATTTTTGAATAAACAAAAAAAATTACGGGTTGATTAACAATTAAAAGGAACATTCAACTACTCGCACTCAGTAATTATGCACATTTTATCTTTTCGAATATAGAGAATATAATAATCATTTATCTCATAAGCATTTTTATTTCTCTACAATTCTAAAGCGAAAATATTTCTCAATAAAGCTATTTTTTAAAGTCTCGTCGAAAACTTACTGAAACGTTTTTCCCATCAAATTGTGTCAATACAACTCTCAACTCCCTAGATTTCTTCGTTCTAATGGAAGTATTTTAGAAGATAATATACTTTTGCGGAAGAGAATATAAACATACTTTCTGTTGAATAAAAACAAATCTTTTTTACTTTCAGAAACTAGTTTATTCCCGAAAATGGAACTTAATTTTAAGAATTTATTTGACTTCCCGGAGATTCGTCAGCATAGCGATTGCTATTACAGCTTCCGGGCGATAAACTCCAAATTTAGAAAAAGTGGTTTTATTATGCGAAGTCCATTTTTGAGTTCCACTGCAGGGCAAACATCCCAAACTTTCCGTTTCTTTTTCTTTCCATTTTTTCTGGTCTATTTCAGTCTTAGGTCAATCAGTCAAATGCTTTTGCATACTATTAGAAAGATTAATACAATTGGTTGATGCTATAACAAAAATATAGTTACTATTTTTATAAGCACATTTTTATGGCCCCAATATTCCAAACAACAGCAATACTGGCTGAAAAACTAAACTTTCAATTCGATTTTCAAAGTCGGTTGCCTTGATGACCGTTGCAACCGGCGTTTGATCCTGACATCACATTCCATCCTGAGATTAGATTCCGTGTCGCTCTCACGCCAATACCTATCAGATCGCTTTTAGCTATGCGAAGCTTTTATACGTAGGTACACGGCACGGAACGAACTTTTTTTTTTTGTTTTTGGCGCGGATTTGAAAGGAGTGTAAGGATATTTGGATCGTTTCGGCACGATCTGAAAAATTAAAAGCTGGCTCTTTTAGACTCGTTAAATTTTAACTCAGTAAAGCGGTAGTTGGAGTTCGTATTAGATGGTGGCTTTAAGGAAGAGCTTAGCAATCGGAGTACCGGCAAAGTTATTATAATAGTAAATACAACTCAACATCAGTCCCATAACGGTTACCTACCTAGGGTACCTTTTTTAGCTTGTATAACTTTTCACGAAGCAAAGTTGGCAATACATTCGTGACTGAAACTACACGGCACAACTCATGCGGAATACCAAACTATGAAAAACTTTCACCTGTGAAGAAAAATTTGATACAGGCAGCAGTTCCCAAAAAAATCGCTAAGCAGTTTTTCATCGAGTGAACGACATTGAATGAACTTCGATGTCATAAATAACTGTATTCATACCACGACTCCTTTTACCGGGTATAGGTAAAAACCTCACCAAATATAAATCAGCGAGTGTTGCCAGATTATTGATTTACCCTTAAGTACGCCATCGGGAAATCCCATTTGGATGTTATATTTCAAAATTATGTATTTGTATCACACGAATCGTTAGCTATATCAAATGAGTAAGCGCAGTCATTATTCTGGTGGAATTTATTTATAATGAAGGGATTATAGCAAATGTTGAATATATTTTTTATATGTTTATAAGCAATCCTAGAGTTTTTTTCAAACCGTTGTCCGATAACGGTAATATGTGCAGATGAAAAGACGTGTAAACATGTTTTAAGTATTCCAATTATCATTTTCATCTTCCCAGCACAGTCCTAAACACCTTGCTGCGTTCACAAATCAAACAAAACGAAAATCTTCAAAGGTATTGAGTATTGAAAAAAATATGCTTGATAATGTCCTGCTCTCAAATCTTACACAAACCATTTTAACAAAAAGTGCGGTCTCACATTTCCAAACTAAATCTAGGAAGTTTTAAACTAATATCGGGCAAGTTGACGCCAACATTTCCGTGCAGTATGCCCGTGACATAGATTTATACGTGAAAAGTCTGTCATTTTGAGAAATGACTGGAGTTTCCACCCACCGAAGAGTTCACAATCGGAGGTGGCAACCTGGCCACGACAGGTGATTGATGATGAAAAAATATTATTTTTATATTTTTTGGCCAATGTTAGATTATGTTTCGTATTATGAGGGATTATTTGAAGTGTTTTTGCATAATAGTTATCAATAGTTTTTTTGTTGTTATTTATTAGTATTCAAACTTTGTTTTGACCCGGAATAGGGTTCCCGGGTCAACACAACATTTGAGTGATGACAATTTTTTTAACACGCTTTTATTAGTTTCACCTGTATGTTTGTTTGTTTGTTTGTATGTAACTGACTCGTTTGGGCTCGATTTTGCCCCACTTTAAGCGATTTACAGATTTACTTTAAATGTTGTAGACTTATCAATGACCGACGACAGTAGAATATTTTGATAAAAAAAAGTTGAAACAAAAATAAAAATAAAATATAGATTAAAAAAACTAAGAAAAATAAAAAATAGTTTAAAAAAAAACAAAAAAACACGCTTTGTAAATCGAACTAAAAATCAGAAAATAACTTTTAATTTATATTTTATTCAACTGTTATAAAAAGTATACTAACTCAATATGTTTAAATAATTTTCAAAAATTCTAAAATAAAAGTAAAGTTTTGAAAAGAAAATTAATTTCATTGTAAAAAAGTGTGGGGTGCTCGGTATTGATTGTTGTAAATATATCATTAGTAGTTATTTGTAAACGTAGAGTGAGTATAGAAATAATAATATGATGAAAAGCACCCCACGCTTTTTTACAATGAAATGAATTTTGTTTTCAAAACTCTATTTTTATTTTAGAAGTTTTGAAAATTATTGAAACATATTGAGTTAGTATACTTTTTATAACAGTTGAATGAAATGTACATTAAAAGTTATTTTCTGATTTTTAGTTCGATTTGCTATTAAGGAATGTTTTTTTTTTTTAGCTTTTTTTAATAATAATAATAATAATTTCCTTTATTTCAGGTCTGTGACCCATATAAAACAAAAATAGATAAAAATACAAATACAAAGCACATAAATTATTGCTCGCCTAGCCAAATCCAAATAGTCAGAATTACATCACAAACATTATTCAATTAATTAAATTAAATTAAGTAGTAAAAGTAAAAGTTTTAAACTATTTTTTTTTTAATATTAAACTCAAAAAAATATTTATTTGCAAATAATACTACAAGAAGTCTAAAAGCTTAAGTCGCGTTTTACTGTGCCTTCCGTGAAATTACATTATTTTGTTCGAACATTTCTAATATTCGTCATCATCCCTATTAAGGTACCCGCTTCGAGAGCACGAGGTTTCGGGTTCGAGCCGGGCTAAAGGTGGTATACTCTATCTTTTTATTTTGTTCAGTTTCAATTAATGTTTAGTCACATCCTCAGTCAGATACTTCAGGGCTTTATTGTGTCAAAAAAAAAAGTCTTAAAGAACACTTCGTTTCTTAAAATAATGAGTCAATATTAAAGATTGCCTTGAGATGATTGTTCACAAGAGGTCTTGCATTGTTAAAACGATCACAAAGAAGATTTGCCAGGGTTGCGGGTTTTTCGAAAGAGATACCGTGGCCCTTGGCACAGGCAACTGAAGGAACACAGGTGAGTTTTAGTCGCCCTCCCGCAGGAGAAGTTATTTGATAATTTCCCACCCAAAAAATAAACCACAAAGAAGATCATAATTTTATGTTTTGAAATCAAACGATCGTATGAAAATAGCAGCACTGTCTTTCATAGCGACACATAAGAACTCGAGTTAGTTAAATTTACGTATAGTTTGATCACGATGTATCAGAGAATAAAATGTTACGAAATTCCATCCAGCTCTGATAATAATAACCCGAAAAGCTAGGAAATTCCATCCAGCTCTGATAATAATAACCCGAAAAGTTATCGGTAGGTATTTTAATTTGGACTCGCCTCTATGTCCAGTACCAGAACCTGCGTCTGAGTAGCCGGAGCTGCAGCTACAGCGGATGTCTTGACATCTCCAACCCGCACTGATCAAGCGTGTTGCTGATAAACGCCCGTATCTTAATCTTTATGAGAAGAGGTTTTGCCCACTAGAGGTTTTGCTTTTGGATACTTGTCTGAGGTCCTCATGATAACACGTAACCGTTATCACGAGGGCCTCAGACAAGTATTTCTACAACGACTTTGCACAGGACTGACATTAGTGTTTCGGTACTCTAAAGTCAATCCAATACATTTTAGACTTTTTAGGGCTCGGTTGTCAACAAAAAACCCCTATAGTTTCGCCATGTCCGTCTGTCCATCCGTTCGTCCATCCGTCGTTTTTCGTTCATCGTTCAGCCCATAACAGATGCTTCACTCAAGTGACTGCTTATTTTTGTTTCATTCCACGTTCACTCGACACCGACGTAATTATATAGGAATGAACGTTCGTCCGCTATTTTCGTTTCATTTTTAGATCATTAGCATTTTTCACTCCCCTACCTAAGGCGAGTGAAAAATGCTGAGTGCCATAATGCAACATTTTGGATCGGTTCACTAATAAATTTACTTTTCATTTTTATTCATTTTGTGTTCTGATGTTTCACTTCGAGTGAAAGATGCCAAATGAAAAGCAATAATCAACAAAATGGGAAGCATCGTGAGATCGGCTTTATCGCTGACCGAATGTCACTTGGTCGAGGACTTCAGTTACCTGCAATTAAAATGAACCTGCAACAAACGTTTTTACGCCTATAAATTCAATTCTCGCATGTTCAAAATTCTCACCATCAACGCTATTCGACTGAAAAAGATACATTTATTTTGTTTGCACCATTTGTGGCAGCCATTATTGTAATCTAGGAGATAAATCGTTCATTTGTTACTCGTATTGAATAAATCTTTGTGGTACTACTAACAGAATTGCTAGGATAAACAGATTTATGGATTGTTAATGTTTAAAGTGCAATGTTTTTTCTTGTAAAACGTTGCACGTTTAATGTATTTGTGTTCAGTCGTCTTCAGTTACATACAACAAACTAATGGCCGTTCTTTTATAAATAACTTGACTCAAAATCAAAATAATGTCCTGATGTAAATAGAGAATCGACATTTTATTATAAACTAGCTTCAGCCGGAGGCTTCGCCTGCGTGGTATGTCGATAAAAAATGTAATGTCCTTTGTTCTTGAGTATCTTCTTGCTGTTGTAGTAGTTTTTGTTTAGAGTATCTCCGTACGTACCAAATTTCATAAAAATCCGTCCAGCCGCTTCGGAAACTAGCCGGAACAAACAGACAGATTTTTTTTTGTTATAAGTACCTACTGTACATACTTTCACACTAGTAAAACGCTATTATTTTGACATTAAAAACAGACACTTAAATTTTATTTATTTGTATAGAATATTATAAGTAGGTACCTTATGTACTTCTCTTGAACGGTAAGATCGTTCCTTTTGGTACTGACGTGAAGGACCTAGGTTTTTGCATTGATTGTACCTTGAACTAGCGGACTCAAGTCGCTAGGGCGAGCCAGAAGGTTACTAGAACGCTGCGGGCTCTGTACCGTTTGAAAATTTTATTACCATCAAGTACGAAGACAGTGCTGGTGCAGTCCCTTATTTTCCCTATCATCGATTATGGTGATGTGTGCTACTATGACCTGAATACAGATCTCCTCGACAAACTTGACCGTCTTCTCAATAAATACATTCGATTCGTTTTCAATCTGCGTAAATTATGATCATGTCTCTAAGTATTGGTCACTTCTAGAGTGGTTGCCCATACGCCAGCGCAGACAGCTAAGGGCGCTGACTACCTAGTTTTCATTTCTTGATTCTCCCTGTTCCCCTAGTTATCTAGTCCCCCATTTTCAGTACTTTTGCGCCAACCACAATAAAAATCTACGTTCATCACACAATCGTCTTATTGTCGAATGCAGGAGATTATGAAAAACGTTAGTTAAATAAAAGCTAAGATAAAACTTATATTTTTGTTTTATTCACGTTAGCAACTTAAAAATGTAATCTGTCTGTCAGATGATAGAACATACAAAAAAAAAAGGAAAATGTAGAAAAATAAATTTACTTATAGCATTGATATCAAAAAAAAAACGTACTCAGTAGCCAACCGATTATCCTTTAAAGTTAAGATTCGCGAGTGCATTCGCAAGAAGCTGGCAGTATCATCACAACGCTAATATTTTTTCATTGTTTGTCTTATTTCTTTTTAGTTTTTTCATGTATTTTATTTGTGCTTATATTTTATAAGTAATGAGTCATATATTATATTTAGAGAAATAATAGGTTTATGCGTATCTTTATATTTAAAATATTATAATTATTCCTCAATTTTCATGATTGCACCTACCACTGTTTGTCTCTGCATCACCCAAAGGTTGACTGTTAGAAAATGCCTATGGCATGAAGTCCGCTTCCGTATATTTCTGTGCTTGAAATATTAAATAAATAAATAAATTCCTGTCTAATCACGCTTCGTGAACTGAAAGAAGCACTGATAGAGTAATGGGAGAATATTCCTCAGCATAGGCTCAAAAATCTGGTGGAAATCATGCAGCTGAATTTTATTGATTTATTTGGTACATCAACAGCAATACATATACAAAACCATTTATAAGAAAGCAATTATAAAATAAAATGTTGGTATGTATGCCTATTATAGACCCTATGCCTTGTAATAGGTAGCATTCACCATAAAGACAAAACGTAATTACCTAAGAAAACATAAATGTGACGGCGGCGGCGTGTAATCTTCATTTTCATGTTCGTCGGACATGATGGAAATCTCAAAATAACACTCGGTTGTTGTTCGGTACACTGGTCTTTATTAATAATCTAATTTTGATTACAAACTAATAAGGGATGCTCACAATATTTAAAGATTAAGAATCAAATAAAATAACCACATGAAATGTACTGAGGTTAGTTGTAACGTGATTACGACTGAGCGTCCGCTCCGTTCCCAGTTGAACGTCAGCCGTCAAGCTGCCATACGTCAGCTGTCAGCCGTCGTCGTTGGCAACAGCATCACAACCAAACCAACCAAACACACTGAAGCAATATTTAAAAAGTTTTAATTAAACGACAATGATTGCTTGCCATTCCATTATCTGCCACCTTCAGATACTGCGCTCTGCGACAAATATAAACATTTTTAAAAAAATAGAATACACAACAAAGTGGATATCAAGTAGAAATCAACATAGACAAATTCAGTAAAAAAAAAATCGTAAACATTACATCGCCGTGTAACCTAGAAGTTTTAAGTAAATGCGCCCAAAAAGTTAATTCTAGAATAAAATCTAAATTCGTTTATGGGCTGATTTTTCCAATGCCAGATAATTTGATCCGAGGAATAATTTTTGAATTTTTGACAGTTCTTCCATACAAAATCTGTCAGACGTAAATTTTATTCCACGAATAAAAATTATCTGTCGATTAAAAAATCAGCCCTAAGTCTTACTTTTAATCATAACAGTCCATATACATATATGTATATATCTTGTCATGTTTTTAATAAGGATCCGCAAAAGGCTAATTAAATAAGGGACACGTACAGAAATATGATCGCGTGTAGTATCGATCGTATGTGTCGCCATTAACTCAAGGGCCATAACGTTATGTCCTCGTAACGCTTATAATAAAGGACCTTCTAGAAGCCTTATTGTGTAGGTATTAGCAATCGGTAGTGATTTTTGTGAACCAGTTGTTGTCACGTTGGCAATTTTTTTTTTTAAAGAAAATTGTTGTGATTGCTATAACTTCCTTAATCAGGAAGTTAATAAACAGGCAAAAGATATAGTTGGGATTTAGTGATGTACCAAAATTTTATTTGCCCCCGATTCTGGGTACCGAACTTGATCCTTAATTTTAAGTCACAATAATCAGAATGCCCATCGATCGTGGGTAATTTTATCTACATTAAATCAAAATTGATGACGTTTTCGTATCGGTCAATGCAGTACTGTGTTGGCTTATGAAAGATGCCATTTTAAGCATTTCGAATGTCAATCGGAAAGCAGTCCCAAACCGTCTTTATCACCTTAGGTATTGTGTGTCGCTTAACACATTTGTGTTGTTTTGTTTTTTTTTTTTTTATATCGGACGATATTAGTCTTCTATCCGACTTATAATCACCACCGCCGCAACCACCCGCAACTGCCAGCAATTGTCAAACATATCATAATGCTAAACTGCCCCACCCATACGACACCCACATAAAATATAATTGTTCTACTTTCCCGAAGGCAAGCCATTAAGGCGGAAGTAATAATGGCCTGATGAAACCATAATGCTGGTAATTTGCGTAACCACCACCTTTTAATTAGTCGGCAAAGAAACCACGAACATAGCGGGTGAAGAGGTAAAGCGCCTAGATTTGGTAGGGTTATGTTTGGGCTACAATGAATGGGTGTGTTGGTTCGTGTTAGAATACCCTGCATTCATAGGTTTAAGATTATAGTTCAATAGAGTTGTATTTTATAGTTCTTGAAAACAAGCTCTTCATAAAAGTTAAATGGTAGATATAGTGTGGCTAAGGGGACCTCCGACACACATGTTCGGGTCGGCAAAACCGAACGGAAGGAATATAATTACGTAGGCGTATGTTCGGGAAAAAAACGGCTCGACTTAGCTCGAATTATGCCGAGCCAACCCGATCGATTGGTAATTCAGAGCCGAACGGAGTTTGTCGATCGGCACAAGCAGAATAAAAGCTGAATATGTGTGTTCAGTGTGGACTTAATAGGTGGATCCCGATCAAAATCGATTTAGCAAGATTATGTCATCATCTCATCCTATGACGTCCATTTTAACCCAACTCAGCAACACGGTCATCGAAGTAAGTATGTGAATTTGTAAGTATGTGCATGCAATTTAAAACGTATATACAATACGGGGTGTCCGAAAAGTCATGGATTACCTTTTACCTGCTGATGGGCCACATTGAGATGTACCAATAAAAAAAAATGACCTACCAATAATTTTTTTTTCACCAGGGCCGATCAAAAATAAGGAAAAATTTTTTTTGGTGAAATTGTGAGTTTCAACCTAAATTTTAGGTATTGTAAAGATGTTTGTGTGATCTGTAACTTTCTTGTGTTCAATCTATAGTAGGATGATTCAAGATGAAAATAAAAAAAAATCGATGGGTTACACTTGAATATTGACGTTGTGCATTTTTGATATTTTGGAATGGTTAGGGAATAATTTTGCACGAATTGCTTTAATTATCAGTATAAAAGTACTAACATTTATGTGGTAGAATATAATATTTATTTATTGCGCTATCGTACACAAACATGACAACCGCGCCGTAGAAAGAGAGGGGGATACTTCCTCTCCTACGCCGCGCCGGCTGTCTACTCTTCATCCGTCTTACGAATTTTTGATCAGGTCACGTGTCCTGACGCGAGTTTAACATTTTTTACACATTACAAAAAAAGTGTACAACGCCGCTAAAGAAGTTTTCACTTCAAAAACCTGTAGTCGAAAAAGTTTACATTCGTAGAAATGGCTTGGAAAACTGATCAAAGGTAAAGATTTTCCAAAATTTCATTAAACATCAAAATACTCGGAAGCCATAAGACTTTTAGTGTGGTAATTTTTTTTTTATTGGTAGATCCCAATGTGGCCCATCAGCAGGTAAAATGTAATCCATGACTTTCCGGACACCCATTCGTTTCACACACGAAATCCTCTTAACTATTCAAACAATTCCCATGTTCATGTGACAGCTATGTGAACAGAACCTAGCATTGCCTAAATATGTAAGCGGTCACACGCCCTTTCTACCTGGAGGCCTTTGTTTGGGCAGTAAGTATTTGTTTACATTTTTAATTTTGATTTATTATTTTTTTGCTTGAGTACGTATATTTTTTTATTGTATTTGTTGGTATATTGAAGTGGCTAGCTGACATATGACAAATAATTTAATTTAATGTTCTGTGTCTTGTAGCGTTAATTTATGGCATACCTAGTATTGTATACAATCAAGTGTTTTCTAACTGAACAGACAGCTGTGCTGCTGGGGAGCTTATTGCGCCACTTCTTCTCCCCAGAGAAAGCACTAGGAAGTGGTGAAGGGCGGGCGTTTTGACGGAATGTCTTTTGTAATTTTGACTTCGAAAAGTGGTGATTCCCAGCCTAATTGATTTCATGAATTAAAAAGAGGAAATAATCTTCTAGGAGTAATAAGTCCTGGTATACAAGCATTCCTAAGATTGAAGCGGCTGAGCCAATTAGGATTTTATGCGCACAGTTAGAGATTCAATAGTCGTTTGTTCAACAATCTCACTAGCCCAGTTTGAACAGGAATATTGCAAAAATGGGAATATTATGCAGTAGCAGGGTAGTAACTCTTCAAGAATGCTGGCTATTTTAGTGCTGACTTACATTAAAAAGAAGAAAGTTATGCAAATTGTGGATACCATGTTGAGTTATAAAACAGAAAATTAAACGGGGTAACCGTTTCACAATCGCAAACATAGACCAATTCCCATACAACTTGCTGTCAATGGTCTGTATAGGTGCAATATTTCGTTTTAACCCATTAAAAAAAAAAAATTAAATGATGGGTCACATCGTATTTATTTTAAAACGTCGCAATTGAATCACAGATCAGCTTTCTCCAATTTTCTTCTGTAAAAATATGAGATATTGTAATGTTTTGAGTGAAACTTACTACAGCCCAGCCGGTCGATTCTGTAAAAATCTCACCGTGAAATCATAAGTGAAGTGAGCTTGAAGTGAGCAGTGTCAATAGTATTAACCCCTAAAGACAGTTCACTTCCCGCTCACTTCACCTAAGTTCTCACGGTGAAATTTTTACAGAATAGCTGCTGTTGTTGGCCAGCCTGGGGCAACGGAGGACCCGTCCCAGACTGAGAGTTTGTCTCAAGACTGTATTCTTAACCAAGATGTAACTGATATAATAACTCTTCTATAAAACGAGGTACGTTATGTTTCGTCCAAAATACACTGATTAATTATACAAATTTAATTCAAGATACATTTTCTCCTAAAATAAAAACGAATTGCGGTTTGGCGTTTAATTTTAACATAAGCAATATTTCTGTTAACATTGCAAATATTTAACCTCTAAGGGAAAAAAAATCAATCGACAGATATTGTTTATTCGTGGAATAAAATTGACGTGTGACAAATTTTGTATGAAAGAACTATCAAGTATCTGGCGTTGGAAAGATCAGCCGTAAGTTAAATTATACTCGTTGAAATATTCAGTTTAATTTTCATAATCTCTTAACTATTTACACTAGGTACTAACAAAAAGACTTAAAAGACTAACTAACTATATTATATAAATAAATACAAAAACAAAATGATATTTAGGCGTCGAAGTACTCGTCCGCATCGCTGTCATCCGGAAACATGCCCAGAAGTATATGAATAAATACGAAATTCCCGCTCGAAAATAAGTTTTTGCAGTAAAAATATGGCCGGTATGATAGATTAACGCGGATGCAAGTTCATATATTTTATTTTTCTCACTTACTCGTGTGGATACGTTGCACCAAAGTTTAATTTCAACTTAACGCTTTGCTAACTTTTTACTGTGAAAGGAATAGTTGGGAATTTTAACTTTTACGCTTGCGTTTTCAAATGTGACATACCCCGGTGTTTTACGCAAATCCCAGTCGGGTCAAATTAAATACCATTTTCTTTTCTTCGTAGAGAGCGATCCTCCATTAATGAAAATTATCTACAGACTGGTAACTCGGATCAAATACGAGAATTATCTCTACTCTGATAAATACGATATTAATACATCTGCCGCGTATTCCAGGGATCATTGATATAGCAGAAGGTGGAGAAGGTGCTGTTTTCATAAGTTGGTGCCCAGCATGTGGGTCGGTATACAGTTTCGAGAAATATTTGCTACCATAACTAAATTTACGTCTTCACATTTGTACAGTCTCATCGCCGTACATTTTTCTGCTTACTCCGTAACCTCTACTTTAGACTAACGATGCGCGTCATAATTTAGCATAATAAAATGACATGACTAACGAATTAAAATATACTGAACTTATGTTTCTCTATACTAACTGAACTTACAAAACTTCACGACAAATCGGTGTACGGAGTTAACTACTACAACCCGTACAACATACATCACTGAAGTCTATTTGCAATTGTTACATAATTGATCATACTTTGTGATGAGATCCAGTTGCACATTGAAACAACCTTAATCCTGATAGGTATTGTAGGACCTTGTCTACTATTGGGTTGTTAAGAAAAGATTGAGCCGAATGTTCTAAGTCATGTTCTTAAAATTTGTAGAACTTTCTAGAGTGCATCGCGTAGGCTATATAAAGGGCGATCGACGCTCTACGCGGTCATTTACGCATACGTCCTTGCAGCACATAGTTCACACAAAAATGGAACTTTCTCGTGAACAAGTTCGATTGCTACTTTATTATGAGTATCGTTCTGGCGTTAGTGCAAGCGCAGCTGTTCAAAATATATGTCAACGCATGGGTGAAAATACAGTCTCTCTTGCTACTGCTAAACGATGGTTTAGTGAGTTCAAACAAGGAAGATTAGACTTGAGAGATAAACCTATTCCCGGTAGACCTGTTGAAATAGATGTTACAGAACTCCAACGACTTGTAGAAAGTGAGCCACGACTGACGTCTCGAGAATTGGCGGAGCACTTAAAATGCTCACACGTAACATTAACCAATCATCTTCACGAGCTTGGAAAGTCATGGAAATATAGCGTATGGATACCACATGAGCTGACCCCAACTCACCTTCAGACGCGAATGGACATCTGCTTACATTTGTTGACATGGAAAAGGAATACGGAGTGGCTTCGGAATCTTATTACTGGTGACGAGAAGTGGGTGACTTACATAAATTATTCACGGCATCGACAGTGGCTTGGCCCTGGAGAAACTGGAATACCAACATCAAAAATAAATCGTATGTCAAACAAAATAATGCTGTCTGTATGGTGGGGCATAAGAGGAGTTATCTATTGGGAACTCCTACCTGCCAATAATACAGTAACGGCGGAAGTTTACTGCAACCAATTAGAAAAACTTGCTGAAAAACTTCGAGGAAAATACGACAAGATATATTTTTTACATGATAATGCCCGGCCCCATGTTGCAACACGGTCGCGTCAAAAATTACAGGAGCTGGGATGGATCACTCTTCCACACCCACCATACTCACCAGATATGGCGCCAACAGACTATCACCTGTTTAGGTCCCTGTCAACATTTCTTGATGGGAAAACCTTCGTGAACCAGGAAGATGTCCAATCCAGCCTCACCACGTTTTTTAACTCTCATTCTGCAGATTTCTACACAAACGGAATTCAAAGCTTACCAGATCGTTGGTGTTTTATTGTCAATAATAATGGTGCACATTATACTCAGAATTGATTTTAGTCTATAGATGAAAATACAAATAAAAAATAAAATATAAAAGGCTCAATCTTTTCTTAACAACCCAATATTTTAACAGTCAAATCTTTTTCTTTATAGACAGAATAAAATTGGTTATTCCTCTTTTCGTGTCGATGTCACTCTTCATTGTTTTTTTTATTTGTTATTTCCACTCCTACTGAACTAGATACTACTTTCTGTGTCCCTATCTTTATTGTCCAATATTTCGTTGCGATGCTGATTGAGCCAGCAATACTGGAGATTGAAGGTTCTGGTCTGGCTAGGTTTTTTCTTTCAGGGTGCTGCCACAGGTTGATGTTCAAAGAGGCAGACAACAGTTGCCTTATTTAGCACTGAGGTAAAATATTTGTACCTGTATACATTATCTGTACACGTATATTCTTAGCCTCGTCAGTACAAGAGGGGATTACGGCTAAACAATAAAAATAAAAAAATTGACCTGCACTTAAAAATACTTATATTCAGGAAAGAATACTTATGTACTGGAGAGGATGTTGGAAAATAGTAAGAACACAAACAGCCTTGTACAATGTGCATAGCAAGGGTTTGTCTTATCAGCGGTCAATAAACGGCAAGGCTTTCCTCCCTCTTGTTTGACATTCATGCTTCTGATGAATGTGTCATTATTAGATAATATGTGCTTTTGTATATTTTATTATTAATAAATAGTTTATCTCAATGAAACACTTCTGGAAGTCCATTATGTCATCAAACTCCACGATTAACTCCGTTTAACTACTTTGGTGACTCAAAAGAGATGTTTCTTTTATTCATGGATTCAATGATTTCCTTGCAAACCATAAATCCAACCAAAATTTTCAAATGCTGTTGATGTTTGAGAATTTTCTAGGCTTAAAGTTCGTTTGAGAACTTTAAACCTAGAAAATTCTCAAACATCTCCGCTAAGATAAACGGTGCAACTCACCTCGTATTAACTGACACCCAATAAATATACGTCGTGAAAATAGATATAAAGTGCTAAAAGAATTTTGTTCGCGTCCCGTTCACTTGATGTATGATCATTGATCACCCCTGCACTCTGCACCGGGTAAATTGATCTACCTATTTTATACACTAGTAACTGAAGTAAATGTTTGCGGATCAAGACGTGTAGCATTTTTTTTTTTTCATAAATAGGTATTGACAGATTTTTTGAGGTTATTGAATAAATAATGATTATGTAGGTACCTATAGTTCCAATATGTTATTACAACAGTGGGAGTTTTGTGTTATTCTAGGTGGGTCACACAGTACAACGCGCCCCCGCGCGTGATTATCTACATACAATTTTTTTTTAACGTTTTTACTCCGTTTCCCAAGCCCCGTCGTGTGGTGTATTAAGAGCGCGCCACTACAGACCAACGCGAGCGATTTCGCACCTCTCGCCGCGCCCGCACCCCTATACAATACGCGGTGGCATGGCGCGTGGAGCGCCAGCGCCACGCACCGGATCGCCGGTCGAGTTCGAGTTTGAACGGCACGGTGACCTCGGCCACCCAGCTGATCAACAGCTATCTGTGCCGCAGACGGGCCATGAACATGCAAGTATAGTAGGTAAATAGGTATAACCGACACCGACACTTTGAATTAGGACGTATAAGTTTCCACAATAGATTTTGGACGAGCTATAACTATTTACATATAAATTCAGCGATAACATGAATCATCAAATTGTGGCGCACCCTGACGTGACACACAGGCATACACACGTGATACACATACATACACACGTGACACACACGTGACCCACACCCAAACACACGTAACTCAAATTCATGCACACGTGACACACACGCACATACACGTGAAAAACACACACATATACATACGTGACATACACATATACAGAAGCGATACACCCATACACACTTGACATATACGTGACACACACACACACACATATACACTACTACACACGTGACGCACGTGCAAACACACGTGACGCACACGTGACCCACGTCTATACACACGTGACTCATATGCATATACAGGTGACACACGTGACCCACCGCCAAACACACGTGACTCACATTCATGCACACGTGACTCACATTCATGCACACGTGACACACACGCATACACACGTGACACACTCGTGACACGCACACACACACACGCGCGACCCACACGCATACACAAGTGACACACGTGACCCACACGCACACACAAGTGACACACGTGACTCACACCCAAACACACATATATACACACATATGAGCTCATTATACAATTGTTTTTATTGGGCTGTATAAGTCAAATCAGTTTAGTTTTATTTTTATTATATTATTGACATAATCAACCCATTTAAATGTTTTCTAATGAGTTGATTGCAATATGTGGTTAGCTAGTGACCTCGACGATTGATCATATTATTCTTACCTGAGCAACCGGCAGCAAGTTCGTCATGCTCCCTCAGATGTCACTGCTTGCGGTAGCGTCGGGGGTCGGGTTGCCTCCTTCCCTCAAATATGCCGAGGGGGTAATGGCTGATCTTTGCGTTATGCTCGTGAACGGGTGCTGCTTGTGGTGACTGGTCGTCTTGCTGACCATGGTTTTATTATTGTTATAATTAGTAATAACTTGTTTATTTAGTTTCCTTCGATGGTCCTAGTTTATCATTTGTGACTTCAAGTGACAGCTATGTAAACAGAACCCAGCATTGCATAAATATGTTAGCGGTCACGCCCTTCATACCTGGAGGCTTTTATTTAATTTTCATTTATTAATTTTTGCTTGAGTACCTACGTATAGTTTTTTATTGTATTTCTTGGTATGTTGGCGTTGCTAGCTGACATATGGCAAATAATTAAATTTAGTGTCCTGTGTCTTGTAATGTTAATTACTTTGCATACCTTGTATTGTATTCAGTCAAGTATTTTCTAACTGAACAGACAGCTGTGCTGCTGGGGAGTTTGTTGCGCCACTTCTTCTTCCCAGCGAAAGCACTAGGAAGTGGTGAAGGGCGGGCGTTTTGGGGGACTTTTGTAATTTTGACGTTCGAAAAGTGCTGATTCTCAGCCTAGTTTGAATAAATGACTTTTGATTTTTATTTTGATTTTGACACGTGACTCACATTCATACACACGTGACACACACTCTAACACACGTGACACACACGTGACCCACACCCAAACACACGTGACTCACATGCAAACACGTGACACACACGTGAGCCCAACCCAAACACACGTGACTCACATTCGTGCACACGTGACACACACCCGAATACATGCGTGACTCACGTGAGACACACACAGACATACACACCCATACACACTTGACACATACGTGTCACACCCACATACACAGGGGACACACACACACATACACACTAATACATACGTAAATCACGTGAAAACACACGTGAAATACACGTGACCCACGTCGTTACACACGTAACTCACATGCATACACAAGTGACACAAACACATAAAAAAGTGACCCACAACCACACACACGTGACTCACATGCATACACACGTGACACACAAACATACACACGTGACCCACAAACACACAAGTGAATCACATGCATACACACGTGATACACACGCACACTTACAAGTGACACACACACATACACACGTGCCACAAACGCATACACACGTGACCCACACGCGTACACACGTGACCCACCGGCAACCACACGTGACTCACATTAATACAAACGCGACACACACGTGACCCGCACGCACACACACCTGACCCACACGCATACACACGTGACACACACGTGACCCTCACCGAAACACACGTGACTCTTATTAATGCACACGTGACACACATACAAACATACGTGACACGCACACAAACACACGTGACCCACATTAAAACACACGTGACACACACGTGACCCGCATGCACACACACACGTGATACACACGTGACACACGTGACCCACACCCAAACACACGTGACACACATTCATACACACGTGACACACACGTGACCCGCACTCACACACACGTGTCACACACCTTATACACACCCTATCACATATGACTTATATTCATGCACACGTGACCCACGCATATACACGTGAATCACACGTGACCCACTACCCAAAAACACGTGACTCACGCATATACACGTGACTCACATTCACACACACATGACCCACACCAATACACACGTGACACACACGTGACCCACAACCAAACACACGTGACTCACATTCTTACACACGTGACACACACGTGGCTCACATTCTTACTCACGTGACACACACGTGGCCTGCACGCACACATACGTGATCCACACGCATACCCACGTGACATACACGTGACCCACAACCAAACACACGTGACTCACATTCACACACACGTGACACACACGTGACCTGCACGAACACACACGTGATCCACACGCATACCTACGAGACACACACGTGACCCACACCTATCACACGTGTCTCACATTCATGCACACGTGACCTACGCATACACACGTGACACACACGTGATCCACACCCAAAAACTCGTCACTCACAATCAAACACACGTGACCCTCACGTGACACACTCCCAAATACACGTGACATTCATTCATACACACGTGACACACACGTGACCCACACCAAAACCGACGACACACACGTGACCCACACCCTATCACACGTGACTCACATTCATGCATACGTGACCCACGCATACACACGTGACACACACGTGAGCCACACCCATACACATGTGACTCACATTCATACACACGTGATCCACACCAATACACACGTGACACACACGTGTCCCAACCCAAACACGTGACTCACATTCATGCACACCTGACCCACGCATACACACGTGACACACACGCATACCCACGTGACACACACGCGACCCACAAACAAACACATGTGACTCACGTTCATACACACGTGACACACATGTGACCTGCACGCACACACACGTGTCACACACGTTATCCACACCCTATCACATATGACTTACATACGTCACTCAATAAGTCTTTGGTCTAGCTAATTAAAACAATTTTTTTTTTATAAATTCGATTTTATTCTTCAACATAATCCTCCCCAAGACTGATACATTGATTCCAACGTTCCTCTAATTTTTCGATGCCTTTTTGGTAGAACGATTTGTCTTTACTTTGAAAATAGTCCTGAGTTTCAGCAATCACTTCTTCATTGGAGCGGAATCTCTTTCCCTGAAGCATTTTTTTCAAATCTGCAAACAAGTGGAAATCGCTGGGAGCCAGATCTGGAGAGTGCGGTGGTTGGGGAAGCAGTCCGAACCGTAAATCATTCAATTTAACTATCGTTTTCATCGACTTGTGACACGGGGCATTGTCTTGATGAAACAGCACTTTTTTTTTTATTTCTTCACTCAATCGGTCCAATAATGTCACGTAATATTCGCTATTGATAATTTTACCTTTCTCAAGATAGTCGATGAGTAAAATACCATGCGCGTCCCAAAATACAGATGCCATGACCTTGCCAGCTGACTGTTGCGTTTTCGGTCGCTTTGGATGACTTTCACCGACTGCTGTCCATTCTGCTGACGATCTTTTTGATTCAGGAGTGTAATAATGGATCCACGTTTCATCCGTTGTTACATATCGACGCAAAAAATCCTTTTTATTTCGCTTACACAGCTCCAAACAGTGCTCCGAATCGACGACGCGTCGGTGTTTTTGGTCCGGTGTGAGCACTTTGAAAGCAACTTTCGCATGCCCAAATTTTCGTGTAAAATTGTAAATACACTACCTTCTCATATCTCTAAGGTGTCAGCTATCTCACGCAACTTCACTTTACGGTCTTTCAAAACGATTTCGTGGACTTTTTTTATGTTTTCTGGAACAACTACCGATTTCGGTCGACCAGAGCGTTCAGCATCTTCGGTGCTTTTGCGGCCACGTTTAAATTCAGCATACCAATAAATTATGCTTGATTTCGCTGGTGCGGTGTCCGGGTAACACTTATCAAGTCACTGTTTTGCTTCGACTGTATTTTTTCCCATTAAAAAACAATGTTTAATTAACACTCGAAATTCTTTTTCATCCATTATTTTTAACAATTAAAAACTTGGGTCACTTAATCCGCTCTAACTTTTGAACTAATTGTCGGAATGACGCCAAATTTTGACACGTGTCGTCTGAAGGATCCTACTACTCTGCAATCATATGGTTTTGTCAAAAGTGTTGCCATTTATAGGTCAGACCAAAGACTTATTGAGTGACGTGTTACATTCATGCACACGTGACCCACGCATACACACGTGACACACACGTGACCCACTACCCAAAATCACGTGACTCACATTCAAGCACACGTGACACACACGTGATCCGCATGCGTACACACGTGACCCACACTCATAAACACGTGACACACACGTGACCCACACCCATACACACGTGACTCACATTCATGCAAACGTGCCCCACGCACACATGTGACCCGCACGCACACACACGTGACCTAAACCCAAACACACGTGACTGACATTCATACACACGTGACACACACGTGACACACACGTGACCTGCACGCAATCACACGTGACCCACACCCGCACACACGTGACTCACATTCATGCACACTTGCTCCACGCATACACGTGACACACACGTGACCTAAGCCTAAACACACGTGACTGACATTCATACACACATGACACACACGTGACCCGCACGCACACACACGTGAACCACACGCGTACACACGTGACATATACGTGTCCCATACCCAAACACGAGACTCACATTCATGCACGTTGCACACGTGACCCAAGCATACACCAATGACACACACGCATACCCACGTGACACACACGTGACCTACAACCAAACACACGTGACCTACAACCAAACACACGTGACTCACATTCATACACACGTGACACACACGTGACCTGCATGCACACACATGTGATCCACACGCATAGCCACGAGACACACGTGACCCACAACCTATCACACGTGACTCACATTCATGCACACGTGACACACGCATACACACGTGACCCACACGTCATCCACACCCAAACACACGTGACTCACATTCATATACACGTGACACACAAGTGACCCTCACGTGACCCACACCCACATACACGTGACTTACATTCTTACACACGTGACACACACGTGACCCGCACGAACACACACGTGACCCACACGCATACACACGTGACAAACACGTGAACCACACCAAAACCGACGTGGCGCACACGTGACCCACACCCTATCACATGTGACTTACATACATGCACACGTGACCCACGCATACACACGTGACACATACGTGACCCACACCAAAGCACACGTGACTCACATTCATACACACGTGAACCACACCAATACACACGTGACACACACGTGTCCCATACCCAAACACGTGACTCACATTCATGCACACCTGACCCACGCATACACACGTGACACTCACGCATACCCACGTGACACACATGTGACCCACACTCATACACCCGTGACTCACATTCATGCGCACATGTCCCACGCATACACGTGACACACACGTGACCCGCGTGCTCACAGACGTGACGCACACGTGACCTAAACGCAAACACACGTGACCCACAAATACACACGTGGCACACACGTAATCTACACGCAAGCACACGTGACACACACATGACTCACATGCATACACACGTGACATTCACGCATACCCACGTGACCCACACCCAAAACACACGTGACTCACATTCATACACACGTGACAAACACGTGACCCGCACGCGCACACAATGACCCACCCGCATACACACGTGACACACACGTGCCCCACACCCAAACACACGTGACTCACATTTTATGCACACGTGACCCACGCATACACACGTGATACACACGCACACACACGTGTCACACACGTGACCCACACCCAGACACACGTGACACATATTCATGCGCATGTGACCCACGCATACACACGTGCCACACACGTGACCCGAACGCACACACACGTGACCCACATGCAGGCATACGTGACCCTTATGCAGACACACGTGTCACACACGTGCCACACACGTGACATACACCCAAACACACGTGACTCACATTCTTACATACGTGACCCGCACGCACACACACGAGACCCACACGCATTCACACGTGACGTACATGTGACACGCACGTGACGCATGGCCAATCACACGTGACTCACATTCATGCACACGTGACCTACATGCATACATACGTGGCACATACACACGTGACCCACAACCACTCACACGTGACTCACTTGCATGCACACGTGACGCACACACACACACTTACACGTGACACACACACACTCACACACACATACGCACGTGCCACAAGTGACACACACGCGTACACACGTGACCCACACCCAAACACACGTGACTCACATTAATACACACTGATTATCTCTTTCGTTGGATCACTAGCAGCAATATGTTTAGAACCAGTCGTTTACAATGATACGCAGTTTTTTTTTCGACTTGATAAAATGGATATTCGCTAAGGACGGAAGTGACGCTTCCATGGAATTAACCCACGTAGTCGACGTCCAACGGCATCGCGGAAGACTCAGGCGTAGATGGCGGGACAAAACTTGATGCCTATACGAGTATGAGGGATTAGTCTATATTGGCTCAGGATCGAGTTGAGTGAAAAAAGAAAAGGGACGCCTTTGCTCTGCAGTGGGACAATACAGGCTGAATACTATTATAGTATTTTCCTTAGCTACGAGTATTTTCTTTTTTTTATATTATTATCACCTAAGCCGAGGCTCAACTATATGACCAATAAGTTGGGAATTTCAAGATTTTGATTGGGTATCCTAAGCATATTTTTCTACCATTTCTCGCCCATGGACCTGTTTTTGCATCCAATCTACTCCCACAGCCTTCAAAAGGCTTCGCACAAAATAATAGAATATGTACCTACGTAGTTAACTAAGTACGGTCGCGAGTCTCATCTGGCACAGGTCGACACAACAGGCACAAGTGACACCGCTTGATACATATCGATGCATATTCATGGCGACGCGACAATCAAACGCTCTTTTTATGTTTTGTTTTGTGAACACACAGGGTGATCGCTACACATGGCGTGTACGGATGAGGGATATTTTCGCAGATTTTTTTATTTTTTATTATTACACAGTAAACACACACAGTACACACACACGGTACAGTATATGATTTTTAAATATAAATAAATCAGAACAGCTACATTTTACCTGACGGTGTGCAAATCATTACATTAGTATTATACAAATAAAAAAATACAAAAAAAAAGTCAACAATACAAATAGAAAAATAATGAGATAAAAACAGACAGTCAGGAAATTACAAGAAACATTAACAATTTATTGCAAGTCATTTAGCTAATAAATTCGGAATAATATGTACTGGGTAATTGAGGAATCCTCAATTATAATAGTCATTTTCTATAAAGTCACATCATTTAAAAAGTCTTTTAACAAAACAAGATAGAAGGAGATACAGAAAAAGTATATCTGTAACATACCATTAGGATGTAAAATATTAAGAAATTAAATTCAAATAATAAACTTTAAAGGGGCAAACATAAAAGTATACTATTAATAAGAAACTATGCAAAGTAAAATAAAATACATTTAGTAAAGAAGTCCATCATTCCAGGGTTTCGTCTTCCAAATAATATTTGAACTAGAGTTTTGATAACAAAATAAATATTTCGTTAGTTAAAAAATGAAAAACAAGTACAAGTATTTTAAACTAGTGCAAACTTAATGACCCAACCGTATAGTCAAATTATTTATATCAATCAATTATAGGGCAATTGATTGATTGATATGAATAATTTAGTTAGTCTCGCAAAAATTCAAAAATGGCTCGACCATTGCAATGAAACTTTGGTACATAATTGTGTGCGCAACGGAGAAGGTTCTTAACAAAAAAATAATGCATTATTGCCGTACATTAGCTAGTATTAAGTGTATATATATTAACATTATATAGGTACTTGAATACCAAGCGCAAGTATTCACTGTACCTACACAGCCAAGTTTATATAGGGTGACTGGAATTAGTGACCGATACATAAACACATGATTCTACTCATGACAACAAACAAGTTTTATAATGGGACAAAAAGTGAAATGACGAAAAAAAAATCGGCTGTCCCCTACATTTTGACGACTCGTACGAACATAAATGTAGGGAACAGCTGATTTTTTTTTCGCGATTTTGGATTTCGGTCCGATAGTTTACTATCGGACCAAATCCGAATATACGAGTAAAAATTGGTCCTATAGTAAAAGTTGTTTTTAATGATGAGTAGAATCATGTGTTTAAGTATCGGTCACTAATTACCAGTCACCCTATATAAACGACCTCCGCACAAATTTCCACTTGAAAGACAATCACCTCATCTGTAATAGAAAATGTGTCAGACTTGTAAAAATATTTCTACTGAACTACGAGTAAATGGTAAAGCTTTCTCTACAGCTTTATGTACCTACTGAAATCAGATTAGCTGGGTACATTGGAAAAACTCATAACCTTTTTCACTTATTCCTATTGTATCTAGTTCTCGTGAAAACTAACGCAAGTAAATACTGTCAATATCGATACCCTATAATCTATTCTAGACTAAAGTGTCACACGACCTTACCAGCGATGTATCAGAAACACGGCACCGAGCAAAAAACAAGACAAATTGCGCTATTTGTTCGCGATTGTCCTCCCGATACCGTGCCCAGTTAGCTGATATGAACAATGGATGAAATATACGTTTATAAATTATTTATTGTTATATTGTCAGCATTGTGTAAACGTGCACTCGTTATTAAAATAATTTATATTTTTCCAACAACTAAGCAGATGGTCCAATTACCCGATTATTTTACTTACTGGTCGTTCCTTCAAATATAAATACATTTATATCTGTAAGTACCATTTTCGTACTTGGAAAACTTTCAAAAAGACGCAATCTCACCTCAGTGACAATCAATGTCAAAACCTTTTCATAAATGTGGCATGTGTACATTGATTGTATTTTTGACCGATTAACTCTAAAATTAGAAAACGAACGTTCCTTAAAATACGGGTATTATCCCAAACAGCACAGAGTGAATGTTGCCTTAGACAGTTTCCCCGTATCTCTTATGGATTCGGATTTCCCTCATTGTCTTAGTAGAAAAAACGCTGTAGGTGTATAACTAAAATACCGTTCTTTGTTTTTCTAATTATTTGTATAGTAAGTTAGTCATTTAATTTATTATCTAGTGTTAATAGTTATTTAATAAAAAAAGTTGGTTATAATAATAATAGTAATAATAGTTTATTTATCCAGATAATAGAATCCAATTTGTTAGTAATTACAAATACACATCTTAAACACTAGTGTTAGTACTTACATTTGTCAAATTTTGGAAAACACACTAATATTATAAAGGCGAAAGTTTATGAGCGTGTATGTGTGTGTGTTTGTGTGTTTGTATGTTTGTTACTTCTTCACGCTCAAACGGCTGGACCGATTTTGATGAAATTTGGCACACAGATAGTTTATAAGCAGGATTAACTTTTTATAACGATATTCCTACGGGATCAAGACTTATGCGGGTGACACCGCGGGGTGCTGCTAGTAATTACTAATAATGCCAAAATAATTAATAATAATATCAAAATCACCATTAATCAGGTTATTAATAACTAAAATATCGTCATTCATCACGAGGAAGGTCGCTTTAACATAAGATTTGAAAATGATTAAACACAGAGCAGCTCTTCAGTCCATGCAGACTAAATAGTTACAACTCGGTGAGGAGTTAAAATACC
The DNA here is from genome assembly GCA_949629135.1 of Eremobia ochroleuca. NCBI lineage: Eukaryota > Metazoa > Arthropoda > Insecta > Lepidoptera > Noctuidae > Eremobia > Eremobia ochroleuca. The sequence goes on along the minus strand of OX451385.1, from coordinate 21,651,991 downwards.
AGAATAAATATTATTCTAATTAGTTTCCTGAAAAAGCAACAAGTTGGTGATGTGTAACAATTACGTTTAAATTTAAGACCACTTGTCAGGGGCAGGCTAGGACAATTTATTATTTTTGTGCATATATTTCACTTAACACAGATTTATTTGAAAGTTTTATCACATGGAGGTACACCTCCATGAAAAAGAGTTATTATGTTACACCATAATAGCTCTTTTTAACCGTGCTACAAATGCTTTAAAAGTCTTCCAGACCGATTTCGGCCACGGCGACCAATCTCAACGGAGACTAAGCTTTCGGCGCGGGAGATATTATAGTGCACAAGTGTGCGCGCAGACGCAGGTGCACTCCCTCTTCCCTCACTCTCATAGTCCGATGGGACGGCAATCCGACACGACCAAAATGCTGAAACCGACCGCTTGCGACTGGCGAAATGAGTTTATTTTCATACACTTACATAGAAAGAAATAAAATAAATAGATATACCATTTATTTAGTGCAGATAAAAGACATAGCCACAACACTCAAAACCACAATTAAAAACAAATTATAATAAAAACTAACATACAAAAAATGAAAAATAAATAAATCATCCAAAACCGATAGAAATACAAATACTTATTAATATGTAGGTACTTACAGCGCTCTCATTACGCATAACAACCTTTACCAAGAACATTCTTCCATATAAAACGGCGACCTACGTACAGTAGGCATAAAAATAAGAGGTTTACCCTTATTAGTGTAAAAATAACAGAATACTTTCACATTGCATTAGGTATTGCCTTCGTCTTTGTGGTGTTTTTTTATTGGTGTTATCAGAAGTTATTTTCAGGGTTTTACCAGAAGGCACTTCTGTCAATACAGGACTCATCCTTTGTGACCGTTGCCTTAACAACAGAGCGACACATCGTCGTACAGAGTTGTAGTTATTTGGGAATAATGAAATAATTCGTTTCTATACAAGACCATTATCATAAAACGATTTTCACGTTTTATCGTCACGGCCCCCAATAAACTATTTATTATACGCCCGCGGCTGGCACATATATACCACCAACGAACGATTACACTCGTTTTTCGAATTTATGTAAACTTTTAATGTACAGACACCAGCACATCATGCTACTACAATCTGTCAAATTTCTTTAATAGATTTTCAACTTTATCTGTAAAGCATAAGGTTCAAAGTTGATCGGGAAAATGTGACATTTTCGGGTAGCTTGATGTGCTGGTGTCTGTACATAAAAAAAATGGTCTAAATCTTCAAGGTGTATCTTTGAAAGCTTTCTTTTAGGCATTTTAGAAAATATCGTGTCTCAGTGGTAGAGCACAAAAATGTGAATGACGATGACGCGGAGCGGCACGGTAAATACGAATGCGAGTTTAGCAAGCAATGCTAAAGTCGCATTCGTATTTACCAGATTTTGAACTTTTTCATCATCAGGTATACACGTCCGTTTCACTAAAGCATTTAGCTTAATTATGAGTCAATGAATCCATATAATAATAACAATGTTTATTGATCCAAAAATATCAAATTACACACAAGAGTTAACAAACTATAAATTATAGTTACATATTAAGCCATGAACAAAAACTTGTGTACAAAATTGTTATGTATTCTAATCTATGGGTAACTGTATTTAGTTGAGACCTTAGAACCCCAAACTAGCCAAGGAATGCTTGTATTTTGGGGGTCTGTTGATTCCTCCTAAATAACAATGTCTTACTTACACTAATATGTGATAATAATAGTTACAGTTACAATATAGTAATAGATCGCATCGTATAGCATTGACCGACCACGTATCACAAACATACGGGCTATGAGCGTCTACACTATCAATTATTCCCGTTCCTAATAGCAACGATATGAGCTGAGGTCAATTCAAGTTGGAAGAGAAAGCGTATGATGGAGAAAATCCGTAATTAGGTAGAATTTAGTAGTAGGGAATATTTTTCTGTGGAAGTTTGTCCAAAAACGAAACTACCGACCATCACTAACCCCATATTACTTTGGCCAAGCACTGTTTCAGGAGTTTTCGTTTCTGTGAAATGCATCACCATCGTAATTTCACCCGAAAGACTTCCACTCCTGGACATAAATCTTCCCCAAACGTCGCCCCATGGTCTGGTCCTATTTTTCTCGCATTCAGCGGATTCCTGTGGCCTTCATAAGGCAAATAACAGGCACTTAAAAGAAATCGAAAGATTGTAATATTACCAATACATCAACATCATGCGTTTGTCTTTTTTGTCGTGTAAATTTCCTGTGCAATGTCTCACTCTCGGATGTTCCACTTTTTTATCTTTATAGGTTTAAATTTTAGTCTCTGAACACGAAAATTTCAATAAATTAGCATGTCAAATTGTCTGCCGTATTTTATGTACAGACGCCAGCACATCAAGCTACCCGAAACTATCAAATTTTCCCAATCAACTTTGAACCTTATACTTTAGCGATAAAGTTGAAAATCTATTAAAGAATTTTGACAGATTGTAGTAGCTCGATGTGCTGGCGTCTGTCCAACAAGCAAGCAATGCAGCTCTGCCTTGCCCATTGTAATGCGCAAAGCAATAAGCACACTAACATTTTGAAATATAATATAATATTATGACATTAAAACATTACCTGGTCACATTTTTAGTCCAAACTTATTATTATTATTATTATTTTCATGATACTGTACCCACTTTTACTCTCAAAACATTATTATTATAACACTATTTATCCCCGCTTTCATACAATACACTTAACGACGTCTTTCCACTTAACTTTTATGTCTTGTACCAACTTATAATGGTAATTTCGATTTACGATAATAGCGTCGCCATAATGGTTTCATCGTCAATGTCCCGTGGCATTCGTATGTGACGGACATTATTAATAAAATGATGTATTGTTCTATATTTTTACGTCATCATAGCAGTCTGTAACTCTCCACTGCTGTGCTCATAAAACCCAGAAACATTTTAGAAACAGTTAAAAAAGAGACATCAGCTTTATTTTTTCTTTTCCTCTATTTTGAAGATAGACTTTTATCTCCTTTTTCGGGATTCTAGTATATGTAGAGTAGAAGCAGACAATCCACAATAATGAAAATAGGAGCACCGTTAGCATTATTTTCCTCTTTAATTCAAAGGAGAATGCCAACCAATGGGCCCCTTAGTTTTGGTGCCGTGTCAAGACTATTTACTTCTCAAAAATCAAGTCGTATTTTTACATGGTCAAGTTTGTTTTATCAACATTTCTTTTACCCTAGGATTGAAAAACTAAATTAATATTTATTTTATTGAATTTATGTCAGTTCCGCCATTAAAACTTAACCTGAATGTTGCCAGACGACAAACTATGTCAATGAAATGATTGTAATCGATTGAAAATATCGATATTTTACTAATCCGCCTAAAATTACCGGAGATAGGCTACAATAGCTTTTCTCCCATCGTAATCTAGCTAACGCTATCACCTAAGCTAATCCCACATTATTATCATGTGTTTCATGGTAATTCCTACCGTCAGAAATATTCCGCTACATTCATACCTGTCGATTAGTTTCTTTAAAAAACAAAAGTTAGTACCACATACATTATTCTGGTTAGTACTCAGGTTAGAATCTCCCATAAATACCTAAATAGCATTTATCGAGCGTTTATCGTGGTTAACTTTTTATGTAAATAACATTATTTATAACAAATCGATTTGGTAAATCGATTACCAAAATATTTAACATGGTCATACTTTTAGACAGATCTATATTATGTCAAATCAATGCATCAATCTAATTGTTTCGTGCCGTTTGTTTTGCGTCGTGCTGAATTTATTCCTCCGTATTTACTTCTGTTCTTTACAATTAGAATCCGTCGAGTTGAGCGTTTACGTTCCTCCAGCGGATTTGTTTTGTGATTTTGGACTGTTTTAGTGACAAGTGAGCACATTGACTCTATTTACTTTAAGTGAGCTTTGGACTCTTGTTTTAGTGATAAGTGAGCAAATTGACTTTATTATAGTTATTACGTGAGCCTTGGACTCTTGTTTACTCCTGAAAAACGTCTACACCTGGTAGAGGTCGGGTAAACCGCCCTCTCTCGCCGGTGTGTCAGTTGCTCCCTACGTTTGTCGCCTAATCTTCGTAGACGTCAAATTGAAGAATTTGATGAACTAATACTTATCCTGAGATCCTGGGTAACACCTACACCGGTAAGTTTATAGTGTGTCATTTACAAGACTTATACGAACACAGGATGCCTATGTTTGGTCAATCAAGGGGTCATCGTCAACTGTAAATCGCTATTATTTCCGCTTTAACAGAAATTAACGTTTTAGGCAGTGTAAGGTGATCTGTGAGAAAACCTAGACCATAGCAATAAGCACATGAATAAATGAGTATGTATTATCTATTTAAGATTTCACTGATTTATTTTTGTTATCTTTTCAGATATCCTCGATGACATTCTGTGTCGAATGTTTTGTATTATTACAAAACTGGACATCATGAACCACAACATTATCCCTTGTATCCTCTGCTCTTGGACACCTCAACATATGTTTTGCATGTGGCATGTCAATTGCAAGTTGCAGAACTCATAGGGTTAGTCAAGACTGTTCTCAAAGGAATTTTATACTAAGATGGACACCTGATTAACACGTGTTTGAATTGTGGTAGAATAACTATGATTGAACTAATTGAACAAAAATAAATAGTATAAATATAATATTTTCTTATTTTTAGATCTTGCATTTGGAACAAGTTTGCCGTGCTTGTTGGGAGGCTGCATCGAGAGAAATACACAGCTAGGCCGTTGGTGGAGTTAACAGACCCACCGTGGAGTCTGTGTCAGTGACTGATAACAAGGACGATAACATCACAGGTGCTGTGATTCCTGTACCACCTCCACTACCACTGCCGGTTCTACCACCTTAGGAACAACAATTACCTCGAGCATTTTCAAAAATGAATTCACTAAAGTACAAATGGGTTTTGGCAATTTCACAACATTGCCTGTTCCTTGGTTGTACGAACACTGAATGTCTTTTAATAATAATAATAATAATAAAACCATTTATCCATTCATTTTAGCATTTTATTTTTATTTTTGTTTAAGTATGAGGCACTACAAAAGAAGTTTTGTTGTTACATCATAAAGTATATAGAGTCACTGGTAATTAGTGACCGATACTTAAACACATGATTCTACTCATCATTACAAACAACTTTTACTATCGGGCCAAATCTGAAAATCAAAATGTAGGTAACAGCTGATTTTTATTTCCCGATTTCGGATTTGGTCCAATAGTAAAAGTTGTTTGTAATGATGAGTAGAATCATGTGTTTAAGTATCGGTCACTAATTACCAGTCACCCTATATATTCCCTTCACTGCAAGAATCTGCAGATATCATTTACATAGCAATTGTTGAAATACAGTAAATTATTTATCAGAATTTGTTCAAAGGGAACATATAAATAGAAGACATACGATTTTCCAAAGCATAAACAGCAGTGCTCCCCATCTAAATAACTTTCCAAGATTATCATTAATCGAATTAAAAATGATTTGCTTTAGAATCTTACCAATTAAAACAGGCAAGATACTATTATGAGGAGCATGTGCAGGCGAATGGTACCTACTGTGTAGAAATAAGCAATGAATTAATAGAAGAAGATTTGCCCTTAATATTAGGTCAAAACAATTGTCTAGTTAGCGCCACAATTAAATCGAGACATGTGAGTAGCAGGATTTAGTACACATATTTATTAATAAGTAGAGAGCAACATAGGGCAAATTCTTTAGAGAATATCATTGCTTATTATTGTAGTTGCTTAGTGGGAAATCATACAGTAGGGTGCTGCACTCATACTATGATATACCATATTGTGGTATTTAAGCTGGGGTCGTTTTAATGATATAAGTGCCCCAGTGCAATTTCTAGACCATATATTCCTTGAAGAATAAATGTTTTTCCTACCATTCATTGTTGTTTTGTTTTAAAGTAAGCAACCGTAGGCAGCTTTGCTTGTGAATGATCTGTGTGGTTGTTGTAACTTAGCCATGTGCTCCTCTAACCTAAGGCTTTAGTTGTAGGTATTTATTTTTAACAATACTACCCAATAGTGGTGAGGCCACAGCCTACTTAACGCTGACTGCCGGCACGGCACGGCAAGGGATATTTGTAAGCGAAAGTACTTAACCTACATAATTTATCTAGCAAGAGAAGTTATGTAGTGTTTTCTAAATTCTGGAATCAATATTAATACTAAAACAATAGTATTATTTTAATTTCAAATATGTTAAAACAAAAAAAAACTGGTTTTATAACCTCAATTTCGGCATCCGAAAAAATAAGATTTCTCTTAAACTAGGGTGAAAAATTGAAAATCGATTTCAGGATATGAAAAGGTAATTCCAGGTCTACAAAACCAAGTTAAAACCACCGTGACACGCGAAGTTTTTTAGGGGCCCATAACTTCTAACAAAATGGGCATTCTCCTTTGAGGGTTTGTTTCTAGTAAATCTGGATAGAAATTCGAGCTCTGGCAATAAGTTCAAATTGCTCTAAGAAGATTCGCTAGATATTGCCTGACTAGTAATTTATCTCAAGAACTGAATTGGAAAGAACTGAATTGGTCGTTGAAGTGGAGTCCATATTGCATTCGGTAGCTTTTTAAAACCCGTCTTTCCTATAGTCTCGATCCTGCATTGAATTTACCCTGTGCAGCGTTTGCATTTCATACTCTGATTCCTCATTTTCATAAAAGATACAGATTAAAAACACGAAAACCCAATTTGCTGTCTATTTTTTTCCACCAGGCCTCAATTTCCAGGTCAGAGTCTATCATTAAGCACCTGGAAATGACGTCAGAAACACGGATGTTCCCATGAGCATTAACAATAAGTCGCCCATCATGAGACCAAATAGTCGACGGATCGATTTGGGAACGACAAATCCAATACCTTCCAGAAATGTGCATAAGGATCAGCTTACGTCAAACTCAAACTCAAACTGAAAGCATTTATTTCAAATAAACCGATTACAGGCACTTTTGAATTGTCAAGGATTGTATGTGTACCGCAGGATCCATTTTGAGCGACAAAAATTGAAGAATTGCTTTCAATATGATCACATTATTTCACCCATCAAATACCATGAATACTGTAAAACGGGTTCCTTTTTAATTTCTCGTTTTTATTATTTTCATTTTTCTACTTTGGATTAGTGTGTGTGTGTGTGTATATTTTATTAACCTACGATGAAAAGGACGAGCTTCTTAAGTCGACGCGTATTTTATTTGCACTCTATACTTTTTATAATATTTTGTTTAATTTATAACGTGCGTCTTATTTGTTAAGAGCAGTTATGGCCCCGTGGTAACGGCGCCGGCTCACAAGTTGAAATTCGTGGGTTCGAACCCAGGCGGGCACTTTACTTTGTGTATATAATTTCATCACCACTGCTCAGTGAAGGAATATATCATGAGGAAACCGGCGAAAATATTGTGAGGAAACGGGCATGTCCTGGAACCAACCAACAAACAACAAATCTTTTCATGATAATTATATAGAAGCATTCGAATAATAATGCACCATCCGCCATTACTATTCCGTAATTGATTCCCGTATAACCGAATCAATCGGGTGTGGAATCAATCACATGTTATAATGTGTATGGTTAATGACAACCATGCACATCTGATCCGGGACATCGATAGACAAGATTGATGGTCGAATCATTGCAGTATATTGCAACTAATTTATCCGTTATTTGTGTTATTAATACTAAGGGAGAGAGTAATTATACAATTTAAATCTATACACTATACTGATAAAGTTTCACACCATTTACGTAGGTGAATCAAATTAAAACCGGACTTTTTTTTTAAGTGTGAAGTGACGCGCTTGATGCTGTTGTATGTCTTAGGGGGGATCATCTAGGGGAGGGGGGATGCTGTTTCAGCTCACTATAGTTTATTGCGCGCCAGTAGCATCATATCTGAGCAGGAGCAACGAGTTATCATATCAGGGAATAAAACCTTCCGAAATTTTGCATCGATTGACTCTACAGTTCGATAAGAATACGCTTTCAAGAACTCAAGTGTACGAATGGTACAAAAAAATTTCAAGTGGCGGGCCACAACGGTAGAAAATACGTGGACGCCGTTTTCACACTGACCAAGAACTGGAATCATTTGTGTGTAATTGGCTAAAGACACGACCGACTAAATTCTTCGATAATTGCATCAAGAAACTTCCCCAACGCTGGGAAAAATGTGTTAATAGAAGGGGAGATTATGTATAAAAATAAAATATATCACATTTTTTTATAATAATACACGCGTAGTTTTTTTTTACTTAAGTCCGGTTTATATTTGATCCACCCACGTAACATTTCAGCTAAAGGTCACGCGAAAACAATTGGGCAATCGCTTCAAAGACCAAATTCTAAATTTATTCTCGGGATAAGGGTTATTCTAGGTATAAAAAAGTTTGGTCAAGTTCGCCCTTAGTAAGTTGAGAACTTTAAAAATAGTGCCACCCCAAATGCACATGACAACTGTTGTTTGTTTTTAAAAACGCCCCACACTAGGGATTTCTCCCTTATTGTGGGTGCGTTTACAAACATTTAAACTCACATATACAAACAGCCAGACCCGGAACAACTACTTGTAGGTTATACAATTATTTGTTCCTTGCGGGAATCGAACTCGCGACACCCAGCGCAGCAGTCAATAGCTTAACCATTGCGCCAACCCTGCCGTTAACTGTAGGGTGATACTACCTATAACAAAACAATAAAATGAGGTACCACCATTGTGAACTTTGTTGGTGATAAGGCTTTTATATAAGTTTCCATATATAATAAAATATTACTATTCCACGCAGGCACGCTGGCATCCCACTTATCCTATATACCCATATAAAACTTGATACCCACTTACCCGGAACTACAAAACTGTCTTGTATCGAGTATCCCTTCGCCTTCGATAACTAACAAGCAATTAAAACAAGATTACGCTTTCAATGCTTACGCAACGTTGGTCCCCGAAACTTTACTTCTTCATGACTGGGACCATGCTGGGACGCAATGGGTTACAGAACCGAAGTGGGGATACTATGAGCGTGTGGACCTAACAAAATTTAGTATTAGTAGGTAACTTGAAACCGGGATGTCACTTGGAAAAAATAGAACTGGCCAGAACAATAGTTATGTTGTTATTTTTGCAAGACGACTAAAAGAATAAGGTCATGGTTCATGGACTCCTAATTTGGTACATGATGGTATAATGGCTTTAAAAAACGACATACGTCTTATTCTCTGGTTCTTGTAGGGTTCTGAGGATGCATTTCTCATTTTTTTTTTCTTTTTCGCGAAGTAAGTGTACGTGACCTAGTAGTTTTTTTCTTGCATTTCGTTCATTTTTTGTATATCGTCAGAAAAGGCGTAGATATGTAGTTTCCATAATTTGTATAAAAATACATTAACAAAGCAACAAAGCACGTAACTTGGCAAGGTTTTGGAGTAGTGGGAGTAAGTTCACGCATATATATATTATACTATATATATATATTTATATTACACTTAGGACTAATTTTTCAATCGACAGATAATTTTTGTTCGTGGAATAAAATTGTCGTCTGACAGGTTTTGCACGGAAGAACTGTCAAAAATTCATAATTATTCCTCGGCCAAAATTAATCTGGCATTGGAAAAAATCAGCCCTTGGTGCAAAAAATGGTCTTTTTATTGCTTGTCTATGGTTTTATTCTATGGTTATTCATTTATACAACGTGTAACGTTAAATGCGCAAAACCTCAGACACCCCAACTGATTTTTAATTTAATTGACCTATTTCAGACAGAAAATAAGTCATTAAAAAAATTGTCAACGTTTTATGTGCTGTTTTCGTTTTACTGGCCATTCTGATCGTTTCTTGCGTCTGCGACGACGCTTTACCGAGTGAGGAGTCGTCACCGGGCCGCTGCGCCGAGCTGACATTGGCTTGCTTGACCTATTAATAAATAGACACGGCAACATTTTTAAATGAAGATTTTTTGAAAAATGTAACCTATATTAAAAAGTGGTTCAATTAATTCTGCTCATTATTCTGATCAAACTATTTTCATGTTTTGCGCATTTAACGTTACACGTTGTATATTATAATTTATACGAATGAAACGCATCTAACGACTCTTGCCAAGTTACGGCGACTGTACACGAACCCAAAAGACTACTAGCAAAATACAAAACACTAATATTATTAATTAAACCGATAAAAACACAAGAAAAAAAATCATGTGCGGTCGGGGAACGAAGTTCCTTACGCGATACTCAGATTTCGGGACGGTATAAAAAATATGACAATTAATGTAGTCATTATTCAGAACCACCAGAATATGGTGAAAATAGAGTACTGTAGATGAACTCTGGACTCATGGCCAATATCACGGAGAAAAATTAATATTTATTAAATACCTAAACCGAAAATTTAGATTATTCAGAGCATTATGTTTGAGTGAAAGCTTCAGGCGGCGATTGTATGGTATCCTTTAGCTTGCCAACATGAATAATTCTTTTGACAGTTCGTGCCCCATAGTAAAAAAAACCTACGAAACGAACGGCATTACTTTCAATACATTACATAAAGTACCATAAAAGGCAATGTGTGACCGCACCTGTAAATCTCGACCCCTCATCTAACAATACTTTCATAGAGGTTTTTTTCTCACAATAACCGCTAGAGTGGAAAATCCCTTCTCTAGAGGTAACAAGTACCAGCGTCGGACAACTCAATAAATCTGTTTGGCCTATAATAGAGCTGGGACACTGCGATTTTTTTTAACCGTTTTTTCGAGATATTCAAATAATAATGATGATTTTTACCTTGACGTCTACCTCTACGGGGGTTGTTCTGACGGCCTTTATACGTGCAGGCCGTCAGGGCTCGTGTTGAATTGATTTATTTATGTACACGTAAAATACTGAAAAGAGAGAAATAGATAAAGATAGAAGAGCACAAAGGTATTGCAAATAACATCACGCCTTGTTTACCCGAAGAGTTGAGCAGAGGTGTACTGCTTATTGCATCCAGCTTACCTGCAACAGTGTAAAATACAGGAAAACTTATAAATTAGACTAGTACCTAAATCATAACAAACAACGGCTCAATGATTAACGTCTGAATGACTTAAATTAACTGAGTTATTCCTCCATAGTCAGATGTAACGTCAAACACCGCCGCCACCTCATCACGCATGTGTTATAAGGGACACCTTAAGTTTGGGCTTGGGATATTTTCCTATCAAATTCACCTGTCCTTCTAGTCTCACCGCCGGTGCTAGACGACCTGGAGCATAGTAGTTACGGATGCTGCCCACGTCATGCAACGTCTGCAATAATCAGTAAGTGTGAGTGGAGCGAGGAAGTTACAGGCAAAACCTAGTACTAATAATAAAGCTGAAGAGTTTGTTTCTTTGAACGCGCTTAAGATCTCGCGCTTAAGCTTGGAAGAAATAACACATCAAAAGAGCAGAACCAAAGCTTTTTCATACAAAAAATTACAGCCAAAAGAACATCGGGCGATAACTTTTGCGCCAGCTTTGTATATATACACAATCTCACAGCATTGATCTTGTAAACATCACGGATAGCGGAGTGACATATAGCTCCTAAATGAAAAATCTGATATAAAGGTTAACATTTTCTGTCATGATCTCACATTTCAGATTCTTCGTTCGCCAATTCTCTAAGTAATCTGAAGCTCCTAACATATTTCTCCACGAAATCCATGGACGCCCACCAGCGTCGGCGTTTCCTTTGCTTCTTTTTGTCGATTACTTTAGTTCAATATTAACACAAATTAAACGTATTCCTTGGCACACAACTTCGTTCAATGACATCCGAGACAGTAAACAGATAAACTTTTATTTCTATTTCATTTTTTTCCGTTATCACCTTTAGTTTGACCTCAGTAACTTGTAGTATGGATCTTTAAAATAAAACAAGCCATTTATTAGCAATTTTTTGTTAGTTGTAGGTTTGTTTGTTTAAAATATATCGCTCAACTCAACAAAATCACGTGTTGTTTTCATAAAACTTGTATATTCTGTCAAGTATTTTCTTATTATCATTGAAATATTTCAAAACAGCAATTTGTAACTTGTCAAACTTTTACAACAGGTTCTCGACGTTATAAACACGAAAGTCTTTTGATACAAACCAAACAAGGTTTGTATTATACTGATAGCGATTTGAAACTTCGAATTCTGAAACAAAAATAGTGTACGATCAAAAATGTGTTTTGTCGATTGTTATTACTGAGACCAACCCCTCACTAGTCTCGTTCTTTTTGAGAGACTATTGTAATTTCTCTCGAATTTTCGGCGAAAAATGTCCCAAGGGTCGTTCTATGTCACTAGCAATAATGTGGGACATTCGACGGCCTATTGTTAAGGTTAATGCTGATAGATACGTGAAAAAGATGACGGTAATTTTTAATATATTTTAATACCATTATATATCTAAAATGGCCATTGTTTCCATACTCAATCGTTTTTTCTTTTTCATAAGTGCAAGAAAATGTATTAACCCTCTATAGCTCAGTGTAGACTGTCGGTAACATACCGTACAAACGCTTCGAAATTTAAAATAATAGATTTCATAACGTAATCGCGCACTGTAACTCGTAGTCTACACTCCGAACTAATGAACTAGTACCAAAAAATACGACTAGACGGCGATTCTTGTTACAAATTGAGATTTGTGTTACGACAGTCGGTATTTAGGCACGAAACGTGGCGGTTCACTGTGATTTAAAAAATATATAAAAAATTGTTCTGCTCGTGTCTTGTGTATTATATTGATAAATTGGAGAGGTGAGTGTTTGAACTTTATTTTGTAACGTTATTTTACAACACTTTCGTATTTTATTTTGTTTTTGTTGGTAAAAGTGATTGTTGCAATTTTTGTAATTTTCTTCCCAAATAATTAAAAATAATGAAAATCCAGAAACACGTGTATTTTATTTTTTTGTAATCTTCTCTAATCCAAAAAATCAAATAAATCCCAGCTTATGAGTCATAGAGGGTTAAAACAATGGTTTGTACGGCATAATTGTACCACAATTTATAAACGCTTGGAGGATAGGTCTAAATACTATAGCCAATAGGAAAAGTCAAGTTGGAAACCTAAGTTGGGACACTTATGTTCGACGAATTAAACAGGTTACAATGTTAATTGCATCGATATAGTGGCTACGTTAGTGGCGGTGCTTGGTCGGCTACTAGTGTTACGACTTAAGGCGCTGCCCCCAGGTAGACACCGTGAAATAAATGCCTAGTGTTTTTCGTACAGCTAAGGCATATTAGTGCATATAAACCAGAAAAGAAATGAGTATATTGTGAAATGTTTAAAAAAGACGTGCTCAAAAATATTTCATAAAAATAAAATAATATTTATTACGATAAAACAATCGTAAAACAGAGCTATAAAAATAGTCTCAAAATGTTGAGCTCAAACTATTATTTCTTTTATATTATTATAATAAAGGAAATTCAATCAACTAAAGAAATACTTAAAAATTATTCCACTGAGCCCTGCATTTATTTTTTAATTTAATTAAAACTGCTTTTATTTTGGTGTTCATTCCCTTCAACTAACATCAAATGCATCGATGTTTTGAACCTTAAAATTGGTTACTTACCACGCCTTAATTAATGTGCTACCCGAATTAACTAGAGGATAAGACTTCCGACGTGCTCGTTAAACTGGTGAAAGATCGTCAACGACACTTATATAATTGAGGAGGTAACATGCAAACAGGCTTAAGTCACAATAATGTAAATTTTCAGAATACTGAAAAAATCTGTAGTTACTACAGATTTTTTCAGCCTACCTCCTCAATTATGTAAGTACAATACGTTTAAAACACTATGACCCCCTTAGTAATATCAATCTCTTACACATACTTAGTATGTGTAAGAGATTAATATTAATTTAATGTAAGCTGAAAATTTACATATAAGTAACAACTCCGTCACTTTGATTCTTGTGGTTTTTGGTATTAAACATAGTGTAGATATTATAAGTCTTATAATATCTACACTATGTTTAATACCAAAAGCCACAAGAATCAAAGTGACGGAGTTGTTACTTATATAAGGACAGGTATATCCTGCTCGTGCAAGGAATTAGATTTCGGTCTTAGCGCTAGTGGACTTGTGTTGGAGATAGCTTCTGATTTTGCTATTCTTTGTGTATATAGGTCACCTTCTATTGGCAATATTGATTCTTTTCTTTCCTCACTTAACAACTTGCTACCAAATTTTACTAAATTCAAAACAGTGGTTATGAGTGGTGACATAAATTTAGATATTAAACCCTCTTCCTTAGACAACCGTTCGCATGAATACCTAAGCATTCTAGCTTTTAACGGGTTTCTTCCTTCTCATACTTTCCCTACCAGGGGTGAAAATTGTCTTGACCACAATATGATTAAAACGAAATCACAAACTCTCACTGGTTCTTGACACTACAGTAACCGATCATAACTCGCTAATTCTTTTCATTCATAAAAAAAACACTAAAGTTTACACCACAAACAAACTAACTAAAATTGATTTTAATTCCCTTGACAATGCCCTTGATAGCTTAGACCTATCTCATATCTACCAAATATCAGATCCTAATATAGCCACCGACACTTTCATTAAACTACTACAAAAAGAAATTTTTAATAGCACTACGGTCATAACAGTACCAGCAAAGAAAAAAATCCTCAAGCCCTGGATAACCCCTGGCTTGCTGAGATGCCTAAGACATAGGGACTCACTGCATAGGCAAATAAAGCTTTCACGAATTAATCCTACTCTGCAAATTTCCTACAAGCGATACAGGAATTATTGCAATAAAATAATTAAAAAAGCTAAACGCCTCTATGATTCTCAAGAATTACTTAAAGCTGGAACTAACTCCAAAATTCTATGGGAAACTATTAAGCGAATAGTCAATATCCCAAAAGCTAAGCTACAATCATCCCAACTACTTTCTCAAAATGATACACCAACTAAAACATGCAACGAGATTAATGATTACTTTGTTAACATTGGAAGGACACTTGCTGATGGCATCGCTAGCAAACCAATTTTACCTCAAGTAAGTAGGCCTACACAAACATCTACATCATTTGTGCTCGAACAAACGGATACCGATGAGATTACAGCTATCATAGGATCCCTAAAGTCAACTGCAGTAACAGGTTGGGATGGCATCTCTTCTGCTTTCCTCAAAAGATATTCAATCTTACTAGCTCTAGTCTTAACACATTGTTTAAATATGTGTTTACAGAACGCTGTATTTCCGTCCTCCTTCAAGAGAGCAGTAATACATCCTATATTTAAGGGTGGTGATGGAAACTCGTTTAACAACTACCGTCCAATCGCGGTGTTGTCTGCCCTGTCGAAGGTCTTCGAGCGACTTAACAATAATAGACTAGTCAAGTTTATTGAACACTATAAATTAATTTCAATGCAGCAGTATGGTTTCCGTAAGAAGAAATCGACTGCTGATGCCGTCCATCTACTAACTAATTATATAGTAGCTAATATAAATAACAAAAAAAAGGTACTTACCATCTTCCTTGATCTCGCGAAGGCCTTTGATACGGTTCCCATCAATACCTTTCTACTAAAATTAGAACGGATGGGTGTCAGGGGTTTACAGCTTGAGCTTTTTAGGAGCTATCTTACAAACCGCACCCAGATGGTCAAAATGGGTGACTGCATGAGTGGTGAGCTTCCGATTTGTTATGGTGTGCCTCAAGGCAGTATATTGGGACCAACATTGTTTCTGATATTCATTAATGACCTTTGCAATCTTAGCGTCACAAACGGACAAATTATATCTTTTGCCGATGACACAGCACTCACTTTTGTAGCGGACTCATGGTCAACCCTCCAAAGTACAGCACAACTTGGATTTAATTCAGCTTTTGACTGGCTCCAGTCTCATTCCTTGACACTCAATACATCAAAAACTAAATTCATGACATTCTCGATTTCTTCAGCCTCTCAACCTAAAATTCCCCTCATTCTAAAGGCTCATACTTGTCAATCCCAACTTCAAACGATTTACCAGTGTCCTTTGATCTCTTCTTCAGACTCCATTAAATACTTAGGCATAACAATGGACAAATATCTCTCATATAAAGAACATATTAATCATATCACTGGCAGAATTAGAAAACTTATTTACATTTTTAAAAACCTACGTTACATCGCGAATAGTAAAGTCATACGAACTGTTTATTATGCTTGGTGCAATTCTATTATCAGCTATTGCATTTCCTGTTGGGGCGGAATTGCTAAAACTACCCTCAAGCCTTTGGAAGTGGCTCACAGAGCAATCCTGAAAATAGCAACTTTTCGGCCTATACGTTTTCCAACAACTCAATTATATCTGAATTGTAATGAGCTTAATGTAAGGCAATTATTTATAATGAAAACCTTGCTCAAGCAACATCAGGAAACACCTTTTATCCCCATCATAAAGCGACGTAAAGACAACATTTGCACTATTCCTCCGATTAACTTCACCTACACAAAGAGATTCTTTTATTACCTTGATCCTTCCCTCTACAACAAAATTAACTTAACTTCACCGGTCTATGAACTGCCTTCTACTAAATTTAAATCAGTTATTCGTTCATGCCTCCTCGGGAAATCCTATGACGAGACAGAAGAATTTCTCTCAAATTCGCAAAAAAAGCTAAGCCCTATTTAGTCCCTTAGTTATTATTACTATTATTGCTAACTGGTCAACTCAATAAAATAAAATAAATACAGAGTAACTTTCCACAATACATGCACTACATAATACATACATAAACATGCACTGCACAAACAAACAGACACAAATACATAGCACACACATACATTTAAACACAAAAATAAAATTTAGTCTTAATTATTCTAAATTGTAAAAACTCTTTTAATTACTTAACCTCTATAAACTTTACTCTGTAACATGTTATTCATTGTTCGATATTCAATTATGGGGCAGGCACTGTTTCTCCTAAACACAGGTTGCGTATAACAACTTACCTAGGAGAACAGAACCACACCCACAGATTTGTTATAACCTACTACATGTTTCATATTATAGATTAAGTACCCATTAATAATGTACAAATACCTGTTTTTTTTTTAAATAAAATTATTATTATTAAAAAAAATATATATTAACATTTTGAATTAAAATGGACTTCAGGGCTGCTTGTACCAACTCTACCAACTCAAGATCAATCTGCCAATTCTTACCGCGCAAAAAACCCGAGAAAATACACGAGACAACATTACAAAACAATGGGAATATTTCACGATACATTTTCAATTTTTATTTTCCCAAACAAAGGTCAACAATCCGTATCCTATTTCGTTCTCAAACCTTACAATCCTTATGTCAATACCGATACTTCACAGACAATAAGCGATATTATTGACAGAGGCCCTCAACTTTCCTATCGAAGGTCCAAGACAAAGCCCCCGAAAACCGTTCGAACCCAAATCTTAGCCAACGATGCGAAGACACGAAACAAAATTTGTCTTTCACCAGAGAAGTTTCCTTTAACACCAATGCGTCACGATGTATGCTATTAGCAAACAAAAGTTCACAATCAACCTTAAACAGATGAAATAAAGTCGGTAATCCCTTGTTGTGTTCGCATATGCACAAAAAATCTCCTAAGTAGGGCACAGTTGATGCGTTCAGAATGATATTGTGTGTAAAGAAAATAAGCCGCGGAGTATACACAGGGCTATTTCAGATAATATTTTATGTAGGGAAATGCTATGTCTTCTTGGTTTCCACGGCCATTCAACAAGGAAGGAAAACACGATTTTTTACATTTCATGAGTGGTGTAAAAGAGTGATAGGTAAAAATGATGGTGGATATTACGATGGCCATACTTAGGTTATTACAGTTACCTTATTCCTGATAACACTGAACCGTTTAATTTGCATTTTGCACTGCATACCCACATATAGGGCATAAAAAGACCATCAACTACGCATTCCGTGGATCGAACTAAATACATTGCACAGAAATAATAGCTTGGAAACGACTTTTATATTTTGCTTTTTTGCGGTAGTGCGCAATGTAACGCACGTCCAACATTGTGCTAATGAGTGCATGCAACGGTACAGGGGTCGTGGCGGTACCTAAAGTTGAGTTAAAACATCAAAAACTTATTTTTGTAAAAAAAAATGTCAGTAAAAGTGGGAACTTTGACCATCAATATTCCGGTAACCAGAAGGTTCCCAGGTATGATCCGGAACAAAAAAATATTACAATGACGGGGAGTACAAGTGACCCTTGGCTTCGTAGCCTTTTGACACCCGTTATAAAAAGCCTTTCAAATTGATAAAATCCTCATATTTTCCTAAACTTGATGATAGGCCTGCATAATTGTGCATAACAATGTCCGTAAAGTTGATAGACACAATATCTAAAATCAAACTACCTAAAAACATCTCCGACAATTTCAAATCATTACAAAGAATCACATTCGTGTCGTAAGCCATAAAAAGTTTACAGATAATCAAGACATCGATCTGCTAGTCTCTCTGGGATCCAATTTTATTGCTGGCAATAAAACACGCGGTGTGCAGACCAAGTTTATCTGAATCACTTGCCTATCAGTACATCAGTACTAAAATGAGGATCTTCAAAGTTTCCTGAAGGCAGGATGATGCTCAGTTTTATTTACCTGCGTGAAAGGGTTTGATGAGTCGTAAAGTGTTAGCTAAATATTCAAGAAGTTTTTGTTATGGTTTTTCTTAACTAACTTTTCTATCTATTATTGTACATCCGATAATGCAGTGGGCATATCGCTCCCTCAGTTGTTAAGAATAAAAACATGTTTTTTAGTTTTTTCCAAGTTTTCCCCTCGGTCGTTTCTACATACATCCCTTTGATAAAAAAACATTTAATATGGTCTTAAACCTTACCATGGAATGTTATTTAAATTGCATACTCGCCTACCGGTCTACGATGGCATTATTTTCCACAGTTAAGAAGCAGTAAATTATGAATACACACAAAAACAACATAATTACTTAAGTAATCTTAACATTTATAAAACAGAAATAGTAAAAATAATGGGGCATACTTTTTCTCTACAGTGGCCTATTATGATAAAATTGTGGCATTGAATATCAACTGGACGTCTTGCAGTCATATGACCTTGAATTCTGCTTAGGCTGAGAACATAATTATTTTCTTTCTTTTTGTATAATAGTACATTACGATGCGTATGACTTAAGTAGTCCGTGTGTTAATAGACTACTTAAGTCACACGTAACGTGTGACCTAAAATCGCACAACTTAAGTTACGCTTTTCAGGGTCAAAATGGACTACTCGAGTCACAGAAAAGCGTGACTTAAGTGCAGGCTTAGGTCAAATAGTGGTAAAAACATTATGGTGTTTATTCGATTTGTGAAGGTCCGGTTTAATTTTGTTCTACAAACCTCCTGCTGTTCTTTTTTAGATTTTCTCCTGCAGTTTTTTTTTACATGTAATCGTTGTATAGCCACAGTAGTCATTACACTTTTGGATATTTTCATTTGTGGGTAAATCTTTCTATTGTCTAACGAATTTAGGCAGGCCCAAATATGAATATTTGCAGTCTTATTATTACTTTACTGTAAAAACCTACTTTTATATTAATAACATATCTACAAAATGTCAGGCAAACTATAATCTCCTTTTGAATATTAATTTTAATTCTATTTTATAGCTCGATTAGTGCCACTTAGACTTAATTTAATCAGTTCTACAGATTTTTCTAACAATGACATTATCTTCCGCTCTTAGTACAGTGACTTAAGTGTGCTTAGAAGTAGTGTCGTAAAATCAAGACTTAACTTCTCCCTCAGTCATACAATGAAGTAGGAATAATGTGAGGTTTACAAAGACTTGTGGTTCTGTTTGGCGTTAGAACGAATTGTATGAGTCGGCCAATATAAACCTGGAAATAAAAACCACGGACAATGTAAACCTGGGGATCTTAAACGTTAATTTCATCTACAAGTTTTCTTCTTTTTCTTCGTGTCGCTGGCACGACAGTTACTCCCAATAATTCACCAGTTCCACTGCGCTATCGGTGGCAGCGCAGAGTTTACTTTGACTACATGTTTTTGGGCACAAATTGCAGGATAAAAGGTCGAGCATAGTCGTGATACAGCTCCACATCCACACCTTCCTGTGTTAAGTTACCTTGGATCTTATTGTTTCAGCTTAAAAACATTCAACAAACAACGTGTTCCCGATACCGGTGGGCTACTATGTTTTATATATTTAAATGATATTATATTTTAATATTTTATATAGTTTAAAACTGATAAGTCTGTGTGTCATTGCCATGCCATTTTTTCAGCGTTTTTAGATGTTATTTTTTCATAGTTTGACAATCTCTGTCAAAAACATCATAAACTAGAACTAAAACAAACTTCAGGAAAATGTATTGCCTATATAAAAGAAACGATGAACTTAGTACTTTTAACTACACTTAACTAGTCTACTCACAGTCAGTTTTTCGGGGTATAAAACTATGTTTAGGACACTATGCTCTACTGCTAAATGTCTTAGGATCTAAAATGACACACCGATTATTAAAACTAATACACCAATAATAGAACAATATTAATAATAGTTCCCCTGACCGAATTTCGGCCACTGCAGCCAATTTCAGCTGAGACTAGTCATCTACGCGGGAGATATTATAATGCACAAGTGTGTGCGCAGACACGGATGCACTCGGATCTTTCCTGATTCCCATAAACAAATGGTACACGACAACTTGACAAGACCGGAGAGAGATCAGGCGAAGGACCAACGGCTTAAAGTGCTTTCCGAGACACGGGGGTGTCACACAACTACGAGCTGTCACTGAGAAATTCGTAATGGAAAAACCCAATAACACTATGCCTGACCTCGAACTTAGGACCCCACGCTCAGCAGTCGCACTTGTGGCCACTAGACCAACGGGGCAGCGGGACCATAATACGTGGGTGGATCAAATATAAACCGGACTTCAGTAAAAAAAAAAGAATACGCATGTATTATTGTAAAAGAAATGTGATTTTTTTTTACTTTATTATACTACATAATCTCCCCTTCTATTAACACATTTTTCCCAGCGCAGGGGAAGATTCTTGATGCCATTATCGAAGAATGTTGTCAGTCGTGTCTTTAGCCAATTGCACACAAATGATTCCACTTCTTGGTCAGTGTGAAAACGGCGTCCTCCACTTGATTTTTTCATCTCCATTCGTACACTTGAGTTCTTGTAAGCGTATTCTTATCGAACTGTCGAGTCAATCGATGCAAAATTTCGGAAGGTTTGTTTGTTTTTTATGCCCTCCCGTGTTAAAAATTTTATGGTAATTCGTTGCTCAACAGACGTATGTACCTCCTGCTCAGACATGATGCTAGTGGCGCACAATAAGCTATAGTGAGCCGGAGCAGTATACCCCCTCCCCTAGATGCTCCCCCCTAACACATACAACAGCACCAAGTGCGTCACTTCACTCTGCAACCAGTAAAAAAAAAAACCGGTTTATATTTGATTCACCCACGAATAATACTTATTAACTGTCCGGAGCCCGGACACAGTCAATGATTAGAGGGTATTATTCTAAATAAAATTATAAAGCAGATTTGTAGGGTTGAGGCTACGAGGACGATGAAAAGTTACATTTTATAGGGTACATATCCTTTCATTTGCCTAGCCTTTTCCCAACTATGTTGGTGTCGGATTCCAGTTTAACCGGATGCAGCTGAATACCAGTATTTTACATGGAGCGACTGCCTATCTGACCTCCATAACCCAGTGACAATAATACTAAGTATTTGTCTGTTGTATGTATTTGTCTGATGTCTTTAGATTCGTATTCAAGGTAACAAGTGCGTTCTTTCTATCCGTCATTTCCTGGAAATCAAACAACCTACAGTCCACTATAGCGAAGGGAGTCGAGCGGGTTTGCTAAGTAGTGCCAAACCAGCATATAACACCGCCGATAACCCGAACAGTTAGATGTCATAAGACCAAATGAAAACCTGGCCATAGGCCTCAATCAACAGCTACACAACCTCAAGCAACAGCTACACAACCTCTAACAATATCTAAGTAGCATATTAACATAGCCTTAATCTTAATTCCTAAACCTCTACGCACGTCAAGCCTACCACATGTCAGTCGCCCGCCCGTTTCACAGCCACAAACGCTTCTTGTTACTTCAATCCGGTAAAAGCAGCTTTTCCCTGTCACTTTTTTAAAAGGCCATGTAGATTGTAGAGTATGAACGAGTGGCTTGTTTGTACAAGGAGCGGGGCTCAAATTCAGGAGCTATTGACCAGGAATGAAGGAAGGCTCACTTTTGAAATACTTGTTAAGGTTTTTTGTAGTGTACCTACTGTTGCGGATTTTTTGTGCGTGAGTGGAGGTCGAAGGTCAATTTCGTTGGTTTTGTCGGTCAAGGCATTTTTATTAGAATAAAAATACCGTTATTAGAATGTTACTGTGAATATAGTTTATGTGGCAACGAGGATAAATGACTAGAGAGGAAACCATGAGGCATACATCGTGAGGAAACTGGCATGTCCTTGAACCAACCAAAAATTCGAAGACACGTGACATCTACCAATCCGCACAAGGCCCGCGTGGTAGATTACAAGTCCACTCCCTCTCACAGAGAAGAGCTGTTGGAGCACAAGCCTGTCCCAACAGTGGGAACATTACAGGCAAGATTATGCTAAATGACCAGCACAAACAACAAAACCTCGCAAAAGGAAACGAAAATCTTAATTCCGATCTCCACATTAAGTGCTTATTAAAAATCTGGCGAACTGTTGTTTACGCCGTCATCCATCAAGCGAGAATGATTAATTGATAACACATTATCGGCAGCTGCGAGCTCGCTATTCAAAACGCCATTAGACTTTAAGAACGCCTTGATACGATCTTTTGTTTTTAATCTTCCCTAGTAATGAAAGTTGGGCCTAAGTATTGATTGGCTGTGAAATGGGTGGGAATTAAGGTCACGAAAATACTTCGTCATATTTAGGAGTGAAAGATTCTTTCAGAAAATGTTTCCGAATAATTCCTACGATATTTTTTGGAGTTTTCAAAATCCTTTGCAGACTTATGGAAAATCGACAACCAGTCTTCCCACATATGGATGATTATCAGAATTTCACATGGAAAGACTATCATTTCATCTTTAAGGCCGAATGAAACAATTAAAATCGAACCTTAACGGAAAGCTCTGTTACAGCATGTTCAATCCTATGTAAAAATAGAAAACATGGTTCGCCACACACCACACGCAACATCAAGGCGAGAAACCCATTCAAAACAAAGTTGAAACGGGTTATGTTTATTTAATTGCCTCATTTATTCACCACGGGTATAGTAGCTTTACTTAATCACTACGCTTCCAATACATTCGCAATCAAGAATTCACAAGCTCGTCGTTGATCCCCTGTATCGGGCATCAAGTATTAACACAGACTGTCGGCGATGCAACCAACTTGCTCACATATGTATTCATGCACGATTCACGCGCCATTCATGGACAGCTTTAAACTTTAAACGCTTTATATTTTTGCTATTTTTGTTTATAACCGACTAAAATGTTAAAATAGAAGGTTTTCTGTAATGTGCTATGTCCGATTGCTGATGTTTTAAGCATTATCAGAATGTCTGTTTTTATCTTTGAGCGTACATGAACACTATCCGTTACATATTATAATAACTATACGTATTCTAACTATTTTCGAGATAACTACGGTTGATTCAGACATGTTCATAACGCATATTGGTCACTCAAGTACTGTTAATCTATTGTTTTTTTAATATATTGGATATTTGAAATACGTGGGTGGATCAAATATAAACCGGACTTAAGTAAAAAAAAATACGCACGTATTATTATACTGGTAAAAAAAAGGAATATAATTTATTTTTCTACATAATCTCCCCTTCTATTAACACATTTTCCCCAGCGCAGGGGATGTTTCTTGATGCCAGTATCGAAGAAGTAGTCGGTCGTGCCTTTAGCCAATTGCACACAAATGATTCCACTATCTGGTCAGTGTGAAAACGGCGTCCGCCACTTGAATTTTTTTTTTGTGCCAATCCTACACTTGAGTTCTTGAAAGCGTATTTTTATCGAACTGTAGAGTCAATGGATGCAAAATTTCGGAAGGTTTTATGCCCTCCCGTGTTATAAAAAAATATTATAAGTCGTTGCTCAACAGACTTATATACCTCCTGCTCATACATGATGCTACTGGTGCGCAATAAACTAAAGTGAGCCGGAGCAGTATACCCCCCTCCCCTAGATGATCCCCCCTAACACATACAACAGCACCAAGCGCGTCACTTCACTCAGCGACCAGTAATAAAAAAAGTCCTGTTTATATTTGATTCACCTAATATGTATGAAATACCTAATCAAAATCAAAAGTCATTTATTCAAACTAGGCTGAGAATCAGCACTTTTCGAACGTCAAAATTACAAATAAGACAGTCCCCCAAAACGCCCGCCCTACACCACTTCCTAGTGCTTTCGCTGGGAAGAAGAAGTGGCGCAACAAACTCCCCAGCAGCCAGCTGTCTGTTCAGTTAGAAAATACTTGACTGAATACAATACAAGGTATGCAAAGTAATTAACATTACAAGACACAGAACACTAAATTAAATTATTTGCCATATGTCAGCTAGCAACGCCAATATACCAAGAAATACAATAAAAAACTATACGTACTCAAGCAAAAATTAATAAATCAAAATTAAATAAAAGCCTCCAGGTATAAAGGGCGTGACCGCTAACATATTTATGCAATGCTGGGTTCTGTTTACATAGCTGTCGCTTGAAGTCACAAATGATAAACTAGGACCATCGAAGGAAACTAAATAAACAAGTTATTACTAAACGAGCATAACGCAAAGATCAGCCATTACCCCCCTCAACATATAACATATACATACTAAGCCTATAATGTTTCCACTGCTGGGACACAGGCTTCCTCACTGTGTGTCTCTAATTGGTATATTTTAAAATAAATTTTACAGTTTACAAAATATAGCTTAATTTAAGGCTTTTGATGCAAAAAACAGTTTTCGTCACTTTGCGGGTTGCACCAGTCTACGTAGGACCAGTCGAACTATCCGGAAAAAATATTTTAAATGATGGTGAAAACCGCAGCAAAATCAGTTGCGTAATTTAGGTGAACAACTCGGTCACACAGACAGACAAGAAAGGTGACTTTAATTTATAATATATACGTATATAGTAAGTAAATTTTAATATTAATACCTTAATACACAATATGTCATAAACCCTCCGGAATACCTACATTTTCTAAATGATGGTGAAACCCATATCAAAATATTTATGTTACGTAGTTTAAAAGAACAACGCGGTCACACGTACCGACATGAAAAGCGACTTTAATTTAAGATACGTATAAATGTGTCACTGATACGATTCAACAATGTTCACAAATGAGTAAACCTTTTGATTTGATAAGTCATTAAAAAATTGTAAAAAAAAAAATTTGTAAATTCTAAAGGTTCCAAAAGTCTTAAAACTTAAAGTAAAAAACAAAACTAGTGGCCAGTGATTAAAACCCACGGTCGGAGGAAACTTGACTGAGCCAACTTCACAGAGAGAAGTTATGACAAAAAGCCTGCACTGAATCTAGATAACAAAGGATGTTGCAAGTTGGACCGTGAGTAAGTAAATCTGTAGCGGAGTGTGCCAGCTTGTTAAATACAGTTAGACAGGCATATTTTTGTTCTTTTGCTTTGTTCAGATGTTTTATATAACAATAGTTAGTTGAAGTAACTATATGGATCACTAACATGCATGACAATAGCATCGTATCTGAATGAAAACATTGAACATTCTAGAACGTTATTTCTATATTTCTCACCTTATATGCCCTCTGAACTTTGGTTACCTGTGAAGAAATAAATAATTAAACCTTTCCTCAGAGCGCATTCTACTCATAGCAAAGCACCTGTAGAAGATTGCCATCGAATGAACATAACGTAATAAAAAATAAAATAATAAACGTAACCTAAGGTTTATATTAAAAACAAATGGAGAACTTGCGGGCACCTAGCCTCGTATTTAATTTAATTCTAGAATTTAATCACAGCACATTTTCAAATGTAACTTTTGAATAGTTTTGAGCATAGTAGCTCAACTATTTTGATTTAAATCTCGAAACTTTCTTATGAGGCATCAACTTGTTTTATAAAAATATTTGTTCACTAGCTCCTGCCCGCGACTTTCTCCGTGTGAAATTTCTTGTTTCGCATCGCATCGCCCGCCCGCGCTATTACTTCGTTTTCAATTAGCGTTCTTTCTGACTTGCTTTCCTTTTGCTCGGTTCCTTAAGGTCATAGTGATGTGTTAAATAGACTTATTTTCCACTAGAATTGGTATAACAAATGCAAAAAGAATTTTTGAAATCCGACTTGTAGTTCCAGAGAATTAGCGCGTTTAAGCAAACTCTTCAGCATTATCATTAGTATTAGTTGTAAAATATATATACACAAGTAATAACTTGAATTGAGTAAATATGTAGTACCTAACCTATATAATTATTTACAGTAAAGCAACGGCTCAGTAGGAATAACAACGAAATTCTGGTATAATATCAAATGAAAGTGTAAAAAAATTAAACAGTATCAATCTGGTGCATCAAAACATTCAAGGATTTTTAAACAAAGACTTAGAAGTAGAATTATTCCTGAATTGTTACAATGTAGATATTCTTTGTATGACAGAACATTGGCTTAAAAGCCACCAGTTCATGTTCAATTTTAGTAATCACCAGGTTGGTAGTTCATTCAGCAGAGTAAATGCTATACATGGTGGCTCATTAATTTTAGTACATAACCAGCTTAAATTTAAGGACCGAAAGGACATTGTGAGCCTCTCTGTTGAGCGGACAATTGAAATAGCCTGTATAGAATTGGAGCAGTTCATTATATTAAGTGTATACAGACCTCCTTCAGGATTGTATGATTGTTTTGAAAAGGTTATGGATGAAGTGTTGCACAAAATCTGTAATACAAACAAGTCCATCATCACTTGTGGTGATTTCAATGTTAATTTGTTAGAAAATTCTGGGTTAAGTACTAAAATCATAAGTTTGTTTCAGTCATACAATCTTGCTAACCTATTTTTGGAGCCCACTAGAATAACTCCTACTAGTGCCACATGCCTAGATAACATTTATACAGATATTATACCAAACCACAAAGAAATGATTAATTTAATAGACTCAGATCATTGCGGCCAGCTGATCACTATTACAAATCAAAACAAAAAAGTTATTAAAAAAGATATCACTGTCAACCCAAAAACAACTAAACGCTTAGAAACATTTAAAACTAAACTCTTAAGTAAATTACCACTTTTGTTGACTAATGATGACCCTAACAAACAATATAATGATTTTTTTAATATGTATTGCACACAATTTGATAAAACATTCATTCCAAAGACATTATCAGTCAATAGTAACGCTTCCTTCAGTGACTGGGCCACCATTGGTATACATAAAAGTAGAAAAAGACTTTATGAATTATATGATGAACGAATTTGTATAAACACTGCTGAATTTAATTTATATGTTAAAAATTATTCTAAAATATTTAAAATCGTCTGTAGTATGGCCAAGTCACGTTATTTGAGTTCAAAAATTAAAAATAGTAATAACATTATTAAAATGACTTGGAATGTCATTAATAGCGAAACAGGAAGGTCATGCAACCGAAGTAGTGACTACAGCCTTGCTATTGATGACAATGTAATTAGATCAGATTCCCAGGTTGCCGCGGCCTTTGAAAATTTCTTTGCAGAGATTCCCGTGTCAACCACTAAATCTCTAAGCTCATCACCCACTGCTGCAGAGTCTTTACTTAAGGAAAACGTTCCAGTTTGTGATTCGGAATTTCACTTCGAATTTGTCACTTGTACAGATATAATTAAAACTTTTCACATGTTAAATGTAAAAAAGACTGCAGATCTATGGGGTAATTCTGTGGATGTTGCTAAGACAATTATAAACATTGTAGCACCTACTTTAGCTGTTATATTTAATAATTGTATTGAATGTGGTGAGTTTCCTGATCTTATGAAACACAGTAAAATAATACCGTTGTTTAAATCGGGTAGTACATCAGACCCTACTAATTATAGACCTATTTCCGTACTACCCACCTTTAGTAAAATTTATGAAAAACTTATTTTAAATCAATTGCAAAGATTTTTCAATAACAATAAATTACTGAATAATAAACAGTTCGGTTTTACAAGGGGTCGTTCAACTACCGATGCCGGAGTTGAACTTTTAGGACATATTTATAGTGCATGGGAGGACAAATGCGATGCTTTGGGCATCTTTTGTGATTTGTCCAAGGCATTCGATTGTGTTCTTCATGAAACCTTAATCAGGAAACTTCACCACTACGGAATCCGGAACGCCTCTCTGGATCTTCTCACTTCTTACTTAAGTGATAGGATTCAGAGAGTTGATGTTAACGGGAAAAGGTCACCCGGATCTGTAGTAAGAATGGGAGTCCCACAGGGCTCAATACTTGGGCCATTTTTATTTACTATTTATATCAATGACTTGCCTTACCTCATAAAGGACGAACATGATATAGTGTTGTTTGCAGATGACACTTCACTTTTATTTAAACTCAAACGTCAACAGCTGGTTACTGACAGTATAAATAGTGCCCTCGCAAAAGTAGTTAGCTGGTTTAATGTTAATAATCTACTTCTTAACGAAAAAAAAACGAAATGTATTAAGTTTACGATACCAAATGTTAGACAAGTAGAAACTCGTGTTCTCATAAAGGGTGAAGAGTTAAAACCCGAAAATTCCACTGTATTCTTAGGCATAACTTTGGATGCCAAGCTTCAATGGGGCCCCCATATAGATAAATTGTCAAAAAAGCTTAGCTCTGCAGCATACGCCGTCAGGAAAATTCGTGATTTAACTGATTTAGAGACAGCCCGTTTAGTTTACTTTAGTTATTTTCATAGTGTGATGTCATACGGTATTCTGTTGTGGGGAAATGCCGCCGATATTCAGACAATTTTTATTTTACAAAAAAGGGCAATTCGTTCCATTTATAAATTAAGTCCCAGACACTCCCTCAGAGACAAGTTTAAAGAGATTAATATAATGACTGTGCCTTCTCAGTACATTTATGATAATCTTTTGTATGCACATAAAAATATTAATCTGTTTAAAAAATACAGTGATATCCATAACATAAATACTAGGAACAAACACAAATTTGTTGTTCCTACAACAAGGCTCAAGAAAATAGGTGGCTCGTTTAGATGCCAATGTATACGTTTTTATAATAAACTTCCTAGCCACATTCAAGAACTAAGCATTAATAAATTCAAATCTTTTATAAAGCTAAAACTATGCCAGAAAGCCTATTATACTGTAAAAGACTATATTGAGGACAAAAAAGCTTGGGATTGAGCTGCTCCAATAGGTCTAGACAGTGAATGTTGTTTATTTTTAATTTTTTGCTGATTTACACTTTTTTTTTTTCTCTTTCTAAATATCAATTTATATACAGAATGACATGAACATTTACTGTTTAAAGTCTTATATTATTTTAATTATTGTGAATGTGAGGACTATGTGGGTCATTGTTTCCGTTTTAATCATGGTCTGGCACTTTGAGTGGTTTATGCGGTCTACACAAATGTCCTGTCCTTGGTATTACTCGTCGAATCGTTGAGCTCCTTAAGTTCTGAGTTGAGCTGCACGGTTACTGACGAATGCGTGCACCGACTGCACAGGTCCACTCAATCTGTGTGGTTCTTTCCTCAAAAGACCACTTCAGACACCAATCTACATAGTCCTCAAAGATCAAAGATTATTTCCGGATTTTTATATACACATTGACATTGATGAATATTATATAAACAATGACATGGATATTTACTTTGTAAAGTATCTTATTTTTATTATTATTATTGTGAGTGTGAAGACTATGTGGGTCATTTCTTTTTTCTGTTTTCCTTCTTAGTTAGTTTTAATCATGACCTGGCAGTTTGAGTAATTTATGCGGCCTACCCAAATGTCCTTTCATTGGTATTGTTCGTCGAATCGTAAGGCTCCTCAAGTTCTGAGTTGAGCTGCACGATTTTTGACAAATGCGTGCACTGACTGGACAGGTCCTCTCAATCTGTGTGGTTCTTTACTCAAAAGACCATTTCAGACACCAATCTACATGGTCTTCACATGATCTGACCAAGATTATGTCTGGACTTTAAAAGAGACTGTGACCTCTGAGTTTGTTTCGGCCTTTCTTCTCAGAGTAGTCAGATAGGAAACGCCGACCTCATCTAGTTTAAAAAAAAAAATGTGATTGACATGTAAAAGTGTTTGTACAAACCTACTTACAGAAAATAAATCATTTATCATTTATCATTTATCATTTTATCATCTTTGCTCATGACCGCGCCGCGTCTTCGCCGTTGCAGTCGCGTATCGCAGCGCAATCGCCTTACCGATGCGGCCGCAGCCTTAAAACAATAATTTTGACGTTCCCAGAAATCTAACGTAATCCCGGTGACATCAATTTACTTACCCCCAGCGTTATGAGGATTCTATTCCGGGAATGCGTTTACAGGGATTTGCGGCGGGAATCAACTGAATTTAGCCATTAACACAACGTTGCTGATTTAATCTAGCTCCAAAGGTTTTAGCCGCTTAGTTTCGTCGTGGTATACACACTGTAAATGTTGCTTGTCGGGTACAATTTTGTTCAAAGGGTATTTAAAGATTAACGAAAGTAATAAAATATGGTTCAATATAATTATGGTTGGCAGGCACATCGACGCCCCAACTGGAACCATGAATTCAGCACATTTTACGTTCGGTTATCAAAAAATAAACGGCTTTTTCATAGAAAACTGCAATAGTGCTTTTGAAAATACATGGAACAAAGAACTTTTTTTTTTATAACGCACGAAAAATTTCAACGCTGGCGGGCCTGCCACTCCTGTGTGGGAGATAAATTGAAAGGCGCAATAGGTTCTAACACCCGATGGAGTGGGTCTAGTGCACGATACCGCGACTGAGTTGCGCTGCTGCAATCGGTTTGATTCCCCAGTTAGAAATGAGCTATGGTTTTCCATTAGGAATGTCTCATCCCCAGTTAGGCATTGTGCTATTGGGTTTTTCCATTAGGTATGTCTCATGCCCAGTTGTGCAATATGCTATTGGGTTTTTCCATTAGGCATGTCTCATGCCCAGTTGTACAATGTGTGCTATTGGGTTTGACATTAAGAATGTCTCATGCCCAGTTAGGCATTGTGCTATTGGGTTTTTCTATTAGTAGTGTCATAGCGACAGCAGAAACAGACAGGCTTTCTGCTCTAATGATGGAATAGACTCGCCTATGGGTGTCACATGCACCTTGTGTGGGCGAGATGCTATGTAGTATCAAATGATACTTGTCTCGTGGTCTTAAGCGCAACTGCTGAGCGTGGGGGCTTGGGTTCGATTCCCGAGACGGACATAAAAGTGTTATTGGGTTTTAACAGCCCGGAGTTTTTAAGTTGGCGGTGTGATACCCCCGTGCCTCGGAAAGCACGTTAAGCCGTTGGTCCTGCGGCCTGTCTGATCTCTCTCCGATCGTGTTAGATTGCCGTCCCATTGACAATGAGAGTGAGGGAAGAGAGTTTCCACCTGTGTCTGCGCATACACTTGTGTACCGTAACGAAGGCTGGTCACAGCTGAGATCGGTTGCCATGGCGGAAATTCGGTCTAGAGGACTTTAGTGTCAAATAAATAAACAACAAGTTCTTTTTGCCCTATACTTAAGTTGATAGACACTTGTTTTTCAACAATCGGAAAGTCGTATTGTTTGTTCTACTTCTACACTACGAAAGTTAATCGCACTCTCTTAGATTTGGCACGCAGAAAATCGCTATTATAGAAATGGACATAATCTTTCATCTCGATTCCAAATTGGGCTTTATTTATTTGTAGAGGACTGTAAAAAAATGGTTTCACTTTATAGTTACTTTACATAGAAATATGACTCTTTGATCTTTAGAAAGAGCTATGGTGACTAAAACAATACTCTAGGAGGCTGAACTTTCCTTAAAAAGCGATGTGACATATACAAATTGTGGGACGGTAGGGAAAATAAAAATTGGCACTCACAACTTGAAACTCCACCACACCACCACTCCGTCGTCCTTAACAACAGATTCTCCGATTATTAAATACAAAAAAAAATTAAGCTTCCTACTCACTCATGCCTGATACACAATAAAGAATATATAAAGCTACTCAATAATATTTGGGTACAAACTAACACGTACTACTGCAATCAAATAATACTATTATTCCCTACACCTCGGCCATCGTTTATATGTATGAATCTGTCCTCAGACTCCACAATGATAACATACGTAGTAAACTTCAAAGAAACGAAATTAACTTCACTATAGGTACTTTGAGATGAAAATTATCACGCTTATTAAATATAAGCAATTGACTCACTTGTTATGAAAATAAACACAAACATTTTACTGTAAAAACAACCTAGTTTGGTACTGACAGCTAGACACAATTAGAACAGTCATGAAATTCAAGAACACAAGATCATTATACCAGAAAAACAACACTACACAATAATACAACTTAGGTACTAAAAACTAACTAACCATAATAACTTATGAGGACAGGTTAAATAAAATTCAACTTCGACGGATGCAGTTTCCTCTGCTGTCGACGCGTGTCCCTCGTGTGTATTAGGATTAAGTGAGATCAATTTCTCTGTTATATCTTTGAAAATATTTTTTTTTACGTTACAAATCATTCGCCCTTTCGCCCATCGCCTTTTCCCAACTATGATGAGCTTGTTTTCCAGACTAACCAAACGAAGCAGAATAAGCATATATAACTAGTCAATAAATACCAAAAAGCTATATTAAAACCAATAAGCATTTATACTAGTCAATTAATACCAAAAAACTATATTAAAACCAATAAGCCTTTACTACGAGTACTAGTCAATAAATACCAAAAAAAACTATATTAAAAACCAAAACCATTTCAAAGTGAGTTATCTGACGGGTTAAACCCTTGTGCTCTTAAATTATACGCAAACATTTTAATTAAATCGTCGGTAAATGCGAATGTATGTCACATGACGTCATGAGTGACGTAACACGAAACGAACGCACCATATTAGTATGTCATTGAGTTACATTGTGTAATGACACTGTTTTTGGAAATAGATTTGTATTTTTCAGTCGACCAGTTCCTGTTAGGCCTCGGAAAACATGAGCTTTTAACTCGTGCTAAAAAGAGGGGGGAGCACCATGGGGTTCTGGGTGCATGCATGATATTTTCCTCACTAAATAAGATAAAAACTCTATTGGATCTGATAAAAGCTTTGTGTGAGTAGGTTCTAAAATGGTTTAGAATTAACAAAATATAAAAACTCAATGACAGTCCTTTTCTCTCTTTTCATGAACCCCGGCTTATATCGTCACATCCTCCCGATGTCACAGAATATGTTCCAACGACTTAATGTAAGCAGGTGGAGCGGTCAATGTGAGATTTACGTTTTTGTTTTGTGTTTCATGCCGACTGTCACACCGTAGTGGACTAGAAAGTTAATTAATATATTACATAGGAGTAGTCAGGCAACTGGGATCGCTGTCAAACTGGGACTGCGGTCCCAGTTTCAGCAGTTGCCTGAGCCATATTGTTGGGTGTTTATTTTTGATATTAAATCAAACTTATTCGTACTGTTCAATAGCTTTTAATTTGGAAAAAATAACAGAATTTCATTTTTTTTAAACCGGTCAAGAGTGAGTCGGACTCTCGCACCGAGGGTTCCGTATCATCATAATAATATATAAACAAAAACTACTCAACCCCGGGTTGAGTTTTTGAGTATTCATTAATACCCATCCTGTATATGAAGGGCGGGCAATTTTATAATTTTGACGTTCGAAAAATGCTGATTCTCAGCCTAGTTTGAATAAATAACATTTGGTTGATTTTGATTTTGAATAAACCAGACTATCGCCTATAAAAGCAGTTGAACGCGTTCTATCAGTAGCATATTTATTTATCATATTATTTGTACATTATATATATTAATTTAGTAACTAGAAGTCTAGTAGGAGCTTCATTCGTATAGGTACCTAAATAGTTCTAAACCCAGAAAAAACTACAACTGTGCTTCACCCAAAGCAACCTCCGAAAGTAGGTGGAGGAGGACATTTTGGTTGTGAAACGTGAAATGTTTTTAATTTTTTATCGGCGAGGCTTATATTCGACAGTGAAAAGTTTTAACACTGCGGTTTAGAATATTGCAGTTTTAGAGCAGCGCTATCTCTTGACCCATAGTGGAACTAATGTAAATTTTGTTGATGATTTCTGGAAAAGTGTGCTATTTAGAGACACCGTTCTATTTATCCTGTAATACTTACATAAACTTCTATCACATAGAATAATTTCAGATTTTTCGCTTTACAAACTTCGGAAATAAAGAACGGTATTTTGTTTTACATTTTTCATCAAAAGTCGAAAACTATGCGGCCTAAAACAAAAATGAATAAAGAATATGCAAACAGCGGTCTTTCATATGATACTCCACCCTAGGCCACTTCGAACTTTTAAGACTCCCTTTCAGTCCCTGTTGCAAAAAAAAATATATGTACATTTTTATTTCTTTCTTATTTGCAAAATAGTTGGGCAAACATCATCTAAAACTATTCCAAATTTCAAGTTGATAGCATTAGTAGTTCTTGAGATATCCAGCTGTGACAGACAAACAGGACAGGCTGAGTCTCACCATAAGGTTTCCTTTTTACCATTTTGGTTCTTAACCCTAAAAATACCATTGTGCTATCTAAGCTTTTTACTACTTTTTTTCTGCGTAAGTCATCAACATAGTTTCTATAGTAACCTAAATAATAATAATATGGCTTAAGTATATTAGGTATTTGTCATATGAACATTTGTTGCGGCGGCAACCATTTTTTTTTTAAGGCCACAATTGTCGACGCTGATCAGCATACCGTGGACTGGTCGCCGAAGTGTCGTGAAGATAGCGGCGCTCCAGCTTAAAACCAAAGCGTTTTGCACCCGCACTGACAAGAACGCAGCTATGTGCAAATTGTTCGACTCGTAAGATTGTCACCACCCTGGTCGGGGCGCAGATAGTCTTATACTTCGAACTACGTTAATGCAGTTTTAATGGAATAGTTCATCCTTTTTCGTTCATTGTTAAAACAGTCATCATCGGTATTTTGTGGCACTTTGACATCGACAGCTATGTTAAAGGCAGAGATGACTTTCAATCAAACGCAGTCATTCCTTTTCTTGAAAAGTTGAACGTTTTGGAAAATGTGCACCCATTTTCCAAAACGTTCAACTTTGATCGGATTTTTTTTTTAATCTAAACCAATATATGCATATATGTATATGTGATATTACTAGTAATATCTAGAATTTCTTATTATCTTTATATTCTTAAGTATTTTCATTAATTTTTCACCAAAAAGTTATGTTTTAATCCCGTTGGACGTCGGTGTAACATCCAGCCTCCGTTTGTGATATTCGCGTGCGTTCGTAATGGCTCACATTTATTTCGGGCCCGCGATACAGCGCATGATTTGTGGTTTAAACACGCACGTACGGCTATTCATACGCGGATATAATACGCAGCTTCTGCGGATAAGTGCGGATATGTAAGCGTATATGTACCGAGAATATGCGGATACTGATATTTAACAGATAACACGATATTAAACATCAATTAGCTAAGAACTAGTAGCTGCTACAATTATTTCTTGATTCTGGTGGCAATAAAAATTCAGGAATGAGAACTGGACAATGGTAGGTAATAACAGGACAAAGTTAAACAATTTATTGTTGTTAGACTGGTGCCTCGGAAAGCACGTTAAGCCGTTCGTCCCGGCTGTCATTCGTACATCTTTGACAGCCGTTACGGGTAGTCAGAAGCCCGAAAGTCTGACAACCAGTCTTACCTAGGGGTATCGTATTACCCAGTTACTGGGTTGTGGAGGTGAGATAGGCAGTCGCTCCATGTAAAATATAGGTACTGAGCTGCATCCGGTTAGACTGGAAGCCGACCCCAACATAGTTGGGAAAAGGCTAGGCAGATGATGAGACTGAGTCCATATCATGCGCTGCACACAACCACTGACAGTGAGGACCCAGATCAGACATTGCTTCTAGAACTACTAATACAACACTGGCTATCAACCATTTTGTAAATATGATCAAATTAAAAATTCGAGTTTTTTAAATCAAAATTCTCAAAGAAAGTTAATTGCCCACTCCACAAGTTTCCTGTAGACATGAATTTGGAGGTTTATTTTTTTAAAGTGTATAGTTATTATAATAACGGTTATAAAGAAAACATGCAATATTTACTCCTATTTACCTGTGGCTTTGAAATTGAACACGGGAATAGGTTTCTACGCATAAAGGGACGGGAGAGGTAAATTCAAAAAGAAAATTCGAGTCCTCCATGCGGTCACATGGAAAATGGAAAAAAAATTAAAATGTTTTTCATGTCTTTGTTGAATAGGCTTACACTTTGATAACTTTGTCAAAAATTGTAAAGTTTCACGTAAAATTGTTATTAATCATGTCCTTGTAACTTTTCAAATGAATGGCATAAAAGTTCTGAACATTCTGGTCATGGCTTAGAATACGAATTTACGAGCGTCGGCGGGCTTTAATTTATTTTCTAGTTGAGTCATTGACGCATAGTAATTTTTTTGAGAAATTCTCAACACAGTTTCATGTGTGTTTTAGAAAATAAAATTGACCATATTTGGGACACGCTTACACCCTCTTCATTTTAACATAATCAGCCGATTATGTGCCCACTACTGGGACACAGGCCTCCCCTCGGTGACAGCGAATGGGCTATTAGCTACCACGTGGGCCCAGTGCAGGTTGGAAGATGTCATATGTCTTCGAATATTTGATTCTAGGACATGCTGGTTTCTCCACTATGTTTTCCTTCACCGTTTTGAGAGCGCAGTGGTTATGAAATTATTTACACAAAGTAAAGCGCCTGTCTGGGTTCAAACCCACGACATACAACTCGTAAGTCGGGGTCGTTACCACTGGGCCATCACGGCTCTTCTCTTCTTCATTTATAATGCCTGTTTTTCTTACGTTTCAAATTACTTGGGCACAGTAGGCGTGCGATCGCGTAGTCGCGGTATAGGTGCTGTTTTTATGTCTTCAAACTGCAGGTATCGTTATTTAGTCCCATTGAAGAGACAAGGCGTTATATTAAACATTGAACACTGACAGAAAATCTGAATGCCTCGATGAATAAAATTAGATGTAATAAAACCCATCGTACAAACCTTGAAAAAATATATATCTTCATAGAACTGTAATGTTCGCAAAATCATAGCGGGACCCAACAATGAAATGGATAAAACAGCAGCAGCATTTTTGATAGTTTATACAAGCTTTTATTTGCTACACTTGCAATATAGCTAGTACAGTAACTTACTGGCTATTACAATGGAAGTGTTCCGTGGTGATGGTATTTATCTATTATAATGGACTACGATAAGCAACACGCATAATTTACAAAAAGTGCATGTTTTATTAATGGATACTTTATTTTTTTCTTAGCAAAGTAGATTGGTATATAATCTTTTTTGTTCTCGAAAACAGATACTGGCTGATTTTAAAAATAGAAACTTTTCGATTGTGTTTTGTTAAAATAATTCATTAAAATAAAACCTAATTATCTTTTCCGATTTCATATGTTTTTGTTGCTTGATAAATTTGGTATTTATCTCACTTTTATCACTGAGAAATACAGTTTTTCAAAAAATTTAGTGGCGAGTTATGTTTTTATGTCATGGAGCGAAGCCATTTGACTGCTGATGAAATGCAGAGAGCTGTTGGTATGCTACAAGCGGGAAGAAAACAGTCCCAGGCATCTCGGCATTTGGGTATAAAAAGGAACGTGATTTGTCGTCTTTGGCAGCGTTACGTTAATACAGGGGATCCTGCAGAGCAGCACCCAGGACGTGGAAGGATTACAACTGCTCGACAGGACCAATACATACAACTGACTGCAAGACGTCAGCCGGTGTTAGCCACCTGGGAGATAGGTTTAAAGCTACATTTCTCAAGCGGTGTTGTTATTAGCCACCAAACCTTGAGAAATAGGCTGCATGAATACAGTTTACGAACACGACGCCCAATTAGGTACCCACCTATATGCCATGGGAAACGCGCCCGTCGAAACAAATGGTGTAGAGAACACTTGACATGGACCCAGCAATAGGATAACATTTTATTTTGCGGTGAGGCCCGGTTCGGATACGAGAAGGGTAAGAGTGTATACGTCCCGGAAATGCTGAACGGCTGAGATTCGTCCAGGAAGTGCACCCTTACAGTGGCTCCACAGTGATGGCCATGGACCATTTCAGACACTAATCTACATGGGATTCACATGATCTGACCAAGATTATGTCTGGACTTGAAAAGAGACTGTGACCTCTGAATTGGTTTCGGCCTTTCTTCTCAGAGTAGTCAGATAGGAAACGCCAACCTCATCTAGTTTAAAAAAAATATGATTGACATGTAAAAGTGTTTGTACAAACCTACTTACAGAAAATAAAACATTTATCATTTATGGTATGGGCGGGTATTGTGAAGAACAGACGAACTGAGCTCGTTTTTGTAGATGGCAGAACGCTGAAAGTTACGTTGAAGATGTCCTTGGGCTTTATGTCTACTCATTTGCACAATGTCTTGGCTCAGGTTTCACGCTGATGCATGACAATGCGCGTTCGCACACAGCTCAGAGAACCAGAGAGTACTTGGGAATGGAAAACATCCTGGTATTGCCTTGGCCTGCACAATCGCCAGACCTCAATCCCATCGAACACGCATCGGACATGCTCCAGAGACGTATTCTAGAGAACCTGGACGGAGTGTTGACCACCCAACAACCTTGCCGCAGGACCTAATAAACCGTCTTTTAAATTCAATTAAAAATCGTTGTCGTGCGGTCACACTTTGTATGGGTTACCAAATTATTAAAAAAAATGTTGTTATTTAATTTTGTAAAACATGAAAAATTTAATTTTGTTTTGATATTACTCACTAATGCATCAAAAATGCTTAGTTATTATATATAAAAGAAATATAAATATATTAAAACAGTAACAATCGTTCAAAGTTCAAAACAGTACATGTTGCTTAGACTTTTTTGATGTGTATATATTACTTATTTTGACAATGGAAGTTTCCAGACATCACAGAACGTATTTTTTGCCTAACTTGATATCCCAACAATCATATGTACGGAAACTATAATTGTAAAGCTACAAACACACTACGCTCGGCGGTACAGTTAACGCAATTACTGGCTACCCGATTAGTTAAATGCACATTGAATGTTAGCTATTCAATTTGTTAGTATTCACATGGAATTTGTATGGAGTTGACTACGTAATTTACGATACAGAACTAAAATGCGTATACAGTGTGTTAGGGGAAGCGGGTGATATGTTAAACCCCTTTTTTACAATGTTGTTAAAAAACCGCGTAGCTTTTTTAGGGTTCCATACCCAAAAGGTGCCAATGGAACCCTATTACTAGGCCTCCGCTGTTCTTCCGTCCGTCCGTCTCTCACAAGCTTTTATCTTTTGAATCGTAATAGGTAGACACTCGACATTTTCATAGAGTATGTATATTACATTAAAGTTAAAAATAAAAATGTGATCCCCATCCCCATACATGAAATATGTTTTTGCGGCAATTTTTGCTCGATTATAATAATGACAAAACATACAAACGTCTGTGCGACTCGAAATTGGCCGCTTTTTTTCAATCGTTTCGATTTTAAATTTTAATATGTAGATAATTGTTTGCGTGCGTTATTTTGCTGCTGTTTTCTGATTGTCTGTCTGGGTTTGAAATTATTTAGCGTAATGTGGTTGCTGCATAAGGCTGTAAACTTTGTAGTCATTTATACAGATTTGAAATTAAAATTAGGATCCGAGATGATAAACAACAACCCACAAGTTGATAAATGAACTACATCGCTGAAACACATAGGTACTACTGTGTAGTTTGAAACTACAGTCCTTAATCAAACAATTATGTCTTCAATGTGTACTGATCAATCAAAGTTGAGGCATACATGAGCCAGACTGTGGTTATCGTTTACACCGCTAAGTTGGTTATTAGTCAGGCATAAATTGACTTGAAATATTGATTTTCATGCGATTGCTCGTCTCGTCTTTGCAAAGTAACTCTTTAACTCGCAAATATTAAACGTATAATGAGTATGCATTAAAAGTTTAATTTTAAGTACACATGACGAGAGTAATAAGTCTGTCGCCATTTCATCATCTGCCTAGCCTTTTTCCAACTACACTGGCCTGCAAAACTAAGTAATACACTTTTACAATTTCAACTTTTTCTAATCTATAGAAGTTAGAGGTTTAAAATAGCAAATTTTATCAGCTTTCTTTGAAACTAGTAAACCATACATTAGTTACATTTTTTACTTAAAAAAAAAGATAAAACAATAAAAATAGCCATTTTAGGCTTAGTGTCAAAAAACTCAATTAACATATACAA
Organism: Eremobia ochroleuca; assembly: GCA_949629135.1. Classification (NCBI taxonomy): domain Eukaryota; kingdom Metazoa; phylum Arthropoda; class Insecta; order Lepidoptera; family Noctuidae; genus Eremobia; species Eremobia ochroleuca. Next base: position 21,611,239 of record OX451385.1, on the reverse strand, counting down.
CGTGTAACGTTAAATGCGCAAAACCTCAGACACCCCAACTGATTTTTAATTCAATTGACCTATTTCAGAGAGAAAATAAACCATTAAACAAATTGTAGAGGCTTATGTGCTGTTTTAGTTTTACTGGCAATTCTAATCGTTTCTTGCGTCTGCGACGACGCTCTATCGAAGGAGGAGTCGTCACCGGGCCGCTGCGCCGCTATGGCTTGACCTATGAATAAATAGACACGGCAAAGTTTTTAATGAAGATTTTTTGAAAAATGTGACCTATATTAAAAAGTGGTTCAATGTATTCTGCTAGTTATTCTGATCAAACTATTTTCAGGTTTTGCGCATTTAACGTTACACGTTGTATAAGTATGTTTTACATGTTATTTAGTTTTTAATAACTGGTATTGCCTCCTCGGGCTCTGACTACAGCTTCGAGCCAGTTTGGTATACTGAACACGAGGTTTCGGTGCCAATGTTGGGGAATATTCTCCCATTCTTCAATCAGGGCCTGTTTTAATGCCTTGAGGGTGGTAGGTGGTGGTCTGCGGCTTCTGACTAGCCTCCCTAGCTCATCCTAAGCGTGCTCAATCACGTTGAGATCAGGACTTCTTGATGACCAAGCCATCACCTCCTGAATATACTCTTGCACGACCTGAGCCGTGTGTGGCCGGGCATTATCATGCGTCAGCATCGATCCAACACCCATATTTGCTAAATAATCTTGGGAAAGAATCACTTGGGCATATCTTTCCCCAGTCAGAGTGCCATTTTCTATGGCCACTAACTCTGTACAACCTTCTGAAGATACGCCTGCCCATACGTGTACACTACCTCCACCGTACTGGACTCTTTCTTAGAAGCAGTTTTGAAGGTATCGCTCACCAGGCCGCCTGTAGACACTTCGCCTTCCATCAGAAGTGTAAAGTGAGAATCGAGACTCATCTGTGTACAAAATTCTTGACCACTCTTCTTCACCCCACTGTATGTGTTCACGGGCGTATCGCAGCACTCGCTATTCGATGCTCTCTCTCGAGTTTGGGGCCACTCGCTGGTCTTCGGGGTTTCAGATTTGCTTCAACAAGTCTTCTTCTCACTGTACTGTCACTAATGTTGTCCCTTCGGGTCTGAAGAAGCTGTTGCCGGACTTCAACTGCATTAAGGTGGCGATTTCTCAAAACACTGGAAACAATATAACGGTCTTCTCGGGGACTAGTATACCTGGGTCTGCCATTACAAGGTCTCCTCAGATGGTTTCCAGTCTCTTCGTACTTCCGCTTCATCTTCTGGACCGTTCGTAACGTCACGCCCACCACTCTTGCAGTACGACGCATACTGATGCCTAGTTCCAGAAAAGTCATGATATTAGCACATTCTTCAGGTGAAAAAGGCATGATAACTAAAATTTATGTGCTGTTGTCTAACTTAGCTTTTGTAACAAGACTCATGGATCAAGAAAAAGTTTGAAAACAAAAACAGAAACAAAAAAAAATGAATGGTAAAATTGTAATTGGAAAAGGATTATTTTTGTTTCTAAAGCTCTTTTCAGTCATTTCTTAAAAGAAGGTTCTCGACTATGAAGTTTTTATATACGAAATTAAACTCTTTTTCGAGGACTTTTTATTTCGAAAGTATATCTTGTGTACTTAAAAAGTTATTCCAATTTTAAAAGTGTGATACTTAATTTGGCAGGTCAGTATATATGTTGGGGTCGGCTTCCAGTCTAACCGGATGCAGTTGAATAACAATATTTTACATGGTAACACTATAGGTACCCCATGGTAAAACTAGTTGTCAGACTTTTGGGTTTCTGACTACCCGTATCGACTGCCAAAGATCTACGAATGACAGCCGAGTCTAACGGCTTAACGTGCTTTCCGAAGTACGGAGGGGTCTTGGTATGTAAAGATGGTCACCCATCCTCGAACCGACCACGGCAAGCGTAGTTTAACAAGATTGACTGACCCGTGCGGCTGTTATTATTTAGCCACTCATTTATGTTAAAATATAAATCTAACCAACAATACAACCACTTCATTTTTTAGATATTTGCTTCCACGTTTATCGTTTTATATTAAATACTAGCGACCCGCCCCGGCTTCGCACGGGTGCAATGCTGATCAATACATAGTATAAAACTAAGTCGCTTCCCGCTGTCTGTCTGTCCCTATGTATGCTTAGATCTTTAAAAGAACGAAACGGAAGAAGGTTTATATGTATAATAATTGCATAATATAGTAGAGAAACACTGATCATTTTAGAGCCATTATTTCTCGTAAAAAGTATAGGGTAAAAAATGTTTTTTTGTGGGTTATCCCTTTGAGATAGACATATACCATCGCGGACTTTTTTGTAGACCTTTTTAAGGTGTACCTACAATACTATAGTACATTATTTTGATCTATCTCGTAGGGTTCAGCCAGCGTTTGCAATGTAAGCGCAAAAAAATGTGTTTATTTACGACATCACATTAGAAACCTCTAAAATTATCAGTCTTTCTCTACTATATTATGCATGTATTATACATATAAACCTTTCTCTTGAATCACTCTATCTATTAAAAAAAACCGCATCAAAATCCGTTGCGCAGTTTTAAAGATCTAAGCATATATAGGGACAGACAGACAGGGAAGCGACTTTGTTTTATACTATGTAGTGATATTAACCAACCTGTACAAAAATCTATACACCTAGCCAAATCTGTCCCACAAAGCCTTTCATACGGATCTCCTTAAAAAAGAGCTATAATGTTACCCTGTGTGATACGAGCATTTTATAAATAGCCCTGTTCCGGCCAAATATGACCGTACACGCGTCGATACGGCCATGTAACGGCCACTTATTTTTTATATCACTCCTTTGGTGCCCAATACGTAAATGCATGACTAACTTTTATTCATGACCGATATATTCTTGGGTTAAGAAAAAATTAAGGTATATTTTTGGAGTAATACGGCAAAAAATATGGTTACAGAATGTTATGTTGGTATAACATAACATTGTGTATTAACTTGTCAGACCGAGAAGAATAACAAGTCTTATAAATACGTAACAAAAAAATAAATAAACACATCATCATCATCTGCCTAGCCTTTTCCCAACTATGTTGGGGTCGGCTTCCAGTCTAACCGGATGCAGCTGAATACCAGTATTTTACATGGAGCGACTGCCTATCTGACCTCCACAACCCAGTTAGTGGGTAATACGATACCCCTAGGTAAGACTGGTTGTCAGACTTTCGGGCTTCTGACTACCCGTAACGACTGACAAAGATCTACGAATGACAGCCGGGACCAACGGCTTAACTTGCTTTCCGAGGCACGGAGGGGTTTCGGTATGTAAAGATGGTCACCCATCCACAGACCAACCGCGGCAAGCGTGGCTTAACCTGATCGATCGACCTGTGCGGCTGTTATTATTTAGCCACGGGCCCCTCCAAATAAATAAACACAAAAAAAAAGTAAATACGTTACATATCACTACATAGTATAAAACAAAGTCGCTTCCCTGTCTGTCTGTCCCTATATATGCTTGGATCTTTAAAACTCCGCAACGGATTTTGATGCGTTTTTTTTTAATAGATAGAGTGATTCAAGAGGAAGGTTTATATGTATAATACATGCATAATATAGTAGAGAAACACTGATAATTTTAGAGGTTTCTAATGTGATGTCGTAAATAAACACATTTTTTGCGTTTACATTGCAAACGCTGGCTGAATCCTACGAGATAGATCAAAATAATGTACTACAGTATTGTACACCTTAAAAAGGTCTACAAAAAAATCCACAATGGTATTTGTCTATCTCTTAGGGATAACCCACAATAACGATTTTTTATGCTATACTTTTTACGAGAAATAATGGCTCTAAAATTATCAGTGTTTCTCTACTATATTATGCATGTATTATACATATAAACCTTCCTCTTGAATCATTCTTATCTATAAAGAAAACCGCATTAAAATCCGTAGCGTAGTTTTCAAGATCTAAGCATACATAGAGACAGACAGACAGCGGGAAGCGATTTTGTTTTATACTATGTAGTGATCAGCATTGCACCCGTGCGAAGCCGGGGCGGGTCGCTAGTTTTATTATAAATCAGACTTTTTTTGCAAACTCCAGACACATTAGACTTTTCAACGTATTTTTAATAACTTCCGTTGAATTATGAATTGATGATGAAACGTAGGGTAAGACCCCTTTAGATATACCTGTATCGTGCAACATTTTTTAAACTGATTACGCTCCTCAATATTGTTCAATATCTTTTCTATCCAAGACTGGAATCACTAAATTGTAATAATAAAATATCAATTTTATTATTATTATTATTATTTTTAAATATCAATTAATTGTAATAATATATATATCAACGTGTAACGTTAAATGCGCAAAACCTCAGCCACCCCAACTGATTTTTAATTCAATTGACCTATTTCATAGAGAAAATAAGTCATTAAAAAATTTTAAAGGTTTTATGTGCTGTTTTAGTTTTATTGGCCATTCTGATCCTTACTGACGCTTTACGGAGGGAGGAGTCGTCACCGGGCCGCTGCGCCGCGCTGACATTGGCTTGCTTGACCTATTAATAACTAGACACGGCAACGTTATTAATGAAGATTTTTTGAAAAATGTGACCCATATTAAATAGTGGTTCAATTAATTCTGCTCGTACATACGTAATTCTGCTCGTACATAATAAAGAGTTATATATATATATATAAAACTCTTAATTATGTACACAATATAAATTACAGACATAAATACCAGCAATATCAGTATCAATGGGTTTCATTTCGACAGTTCAACAACATTCATTGCGTTATTTACGTTGTTGGGCAGACACATTTTTCGAACATAAGAAGCAATGGATTAGCAATATGCTTCAAAACGATTCAAATTGAGAGTAATAGTGTGTTACGCAATTAGGGTGCTGGTCGGCCGATGTCACACAAGATTAAAACACTTTATTAAAATTCATCATTCATAATACTTGGGACATTTTAATACTTGGGACTCTTGTGACTTGGTTGTGACCAGGATGCTTTTGAGCAACCCGCCCAGTAAGTAGCCATTTTTTCGGCGATCGGTAGTGATTTTCAAACAAATATTTCCTATTTCTGACTCTATAGGTACTTTTAATCAACCATTTGTCATTGGTTTAGAGAACAACCAGATATCTTTTGATCATTTTTATAGAAATATTTAACCATTTTCTGTGTGATTTTCCATCTGTGTGATTCTTTGCAAGCCCGTTAAATTTTACTTAGAATAATTCCTCGTCCGGAATAATAGAGTCATGATTAAGATGTGTTTTAATAGCAGGATAAAAAAGATTGGTCGAATCTACCCTTAGTCATACAAAACACAAATGCATTGCCTGCTCAATATTAATATCCATTTTTTTTAAACATTCCATAAACGCGTCCATTGATCTATTGTGGGATAAAATAAGTTTGTTGTTTACATTATTTATTTTCTTTGTTTGTTGTTTTTTTAATAATTTATTTTTTTATAATGGATACAGAGTGTTATCCAACAACAACAGAATATTAATGAATACATATAGATGATAATATGATATTGCTGTCGCAAACAGAGACTTCAATTTTATTAATTTGTTTAGAAAAATAAAATTCAAGCGTCGGTTTTTTATGCAAAATAACAGCTTTTAACTAAAGTCTGTTTGTTCCGGCTAATCTCCAAAACGGCTGGACCGATTTCGACGGGACTTTTATTTGCAGATAGATGATGTTATAAGGAGTAATTCAAATTAATTACATATATTTCAGAAATAGACTTAAAGTCCCGCGCAAAAAAAATAATATCCATGAAATCCAACATGTAATATGCATAGCTACATAGTTTGTTAATAAATAAAGTCCACAGTATTGTAAAGCTTTTTCATGGTTAAAAGCCATCGCATTATTCTTGAAAGAGAAATGATATACAGTGTGTCCGGACATGGACTAGCGATATTCTAAATACTTAAATATAAGCTATTTTAAAGTACTATTACACTATAGGCTTGGGTCCAATACACTTCCCCGCTATGTGGCAGCCATTTTGTTTTTTTTGTTGAAATATGCTCTATGCGAGTACAAAAAAAATCATATATCTCAAAGTTTTAGTCATACTGAGATAAAAATAGGCTTATTCGGAAGGCAATAATATTGTCTACCGTCTGCATTACAAAGCAATGTGTTCACAATTCCATAACTTTTGAAAAAAAATGTGAAAGTCGAAAAAAAAATCAAAAAATTATGCAATTCAACCAATAATGGTTAATTACTACAAAAACAACCCCGAGAACTTTTTTATTTTTTATACTAGATCGACAGTTTTTGAGCTACGCTACAATGCAACATAAAATTCACAACTGTATGTTTAATACTTTAAGAGTTATTGTTGTTTGAACATAGCGTATGCGCAAGCACAAAACGTCTTTGTTAACCGCCAGAGTGTCATTTATGGCATTCACTGTATTCCATCTGAGAGCAGGCGAGAAATACTGTTCGTTACTACCGTGAGTAAGCGAGATAGAACGTATTAGTCCACTACCTGAAACAAAATCAGTTTTAAGGACAAATTATTAGTTGGGTTAGTTTAGTTGTCCCTCGCCCTGCGTTGTGATCGCTATCGCTACTTTCACTTACCGTCCGTGCTGTTTACGTGCTGCGTTAGTGTTTTGTATTTAAAAGTGTGATAAAGTATGGCACAGCGTCAATATTCATCGCAACATATTGCTGACATACACTTTGTGTATGGCTTTTGCAATGGAAGTGCAAATTTGGCTGTACAAGAATATCGACGAAGGTACCCTAACAGGCCTACACCGAGTCGCCAAACTTTTATCGACGTGCATTCAAGATTAGCGGAAAGAGGTATTCAAAGAGCTGTTAATGAACGCAATCGCTTGGTATCGCCCGAAGATGAAGAAGAAGTGCTTAGACTAATAACCAATGATCCTAGACTAAGCGTTAGACGGATTTCAGTGCAACTTCGAATGTCTAAGTGGCATGTATGGAGAATTTTGAAAAGAGAAGGGTTACACCCTTATCATTTTCGACGGGTTCAAGACGTGATCGAACCAGATTTTGCTGCGAGATCTGTGTTTTGTTCGTGGATAAATAGAAATTTGAGACAGAACCGTAATTTTTTACAAAGAATACTGTGGACTGATGAAGCCAAATTTACAAGAGCTGGGATTACAAACCACAGAAACGACCATCTCTGGTGCTCCGCAAATCCAAGGGCGGTGCGCCCAAGCTCATTTCAACATGAATTCTCAGTAAATGTGTGGGCCGGCATAATCAACGATAGGCTGATAGGGCCATTGGAATTGCCACCTACATTAAACGGCGCTAGATTTTTAGAATTCTTACAGACACAGTTTGCGGACAGCCTCATGGACCTACCTCTATCATACCGTCGGCGTATGTGGTTCCAGCTCGATGGTGCACCCGCGCATTTTTCTCGAGCAGTGAGAGAATATTTAAATAATAATCTACAGCCGTGGATCGGTCGTGGTGGTGTAGTAGCGTGGCCGCCTCGCTCACCCGATTTGACACCCTTGGATTATTTTTTGTGGGGTCATATGAAACAAAAAGTATACGCTACAGTTCCAAATACCAGGGAAGAACTCGTCGCAAAAATTATGGCAGCCGCCGAAGAAATTAGATCCGATTTGGATTTAATTAGGCGCTCATCAACCCAGGTGGCACAGAGAGCCGTAGTGTGTCTACAAGCTGGAGGTGGCCACTTTGAGCAACTGCTTTAGATATTTTAATCTTCATTTAATATTGGAAAAAACATTAAATAAAATTCAATATGAATGTTATGTTTTTTTAATGATTTCCTGTTTAGGGTTCCGACAAAGGCCTTTTGTGCTTGCGCATACGCTATGTTCATACAACAATAACTCTTAAAGTATTAGACATACAGTTGTGAATTTTATGTTGTATTGTAGCTTAGCTCAAAAACTGTCGATCTAGCATAAAAAATAAAAAAGCTCTCGGGGTTGTTTTTGTAGTAATTAACAATTATTGGTTGAATTGCATAATTTTTTGTTTTTTTTTTCGACTTTCACATTTTTTTTCAAAAGTTATGGAATTGTGAACATATTGCTTTGTAGTGCAGACGGTAGACAATATTATTGCCTTTCGAATAAGCCTATTTTTATCTCAGTATGACTAAAACTTTGAGATATATGATTTTTTTTGTACTCGCATAGAGCATACTTCAACAAAAAAAACAAAATGGCTGCCACATAGCGGGGAAGTATATTGGACCTAAGCCTATAGTGTAATTGTACTTTAAAATAGCTTATATTTAAGTATTTAGAATATCGCTAGTCCATGTCCGGACACACTGTATATAATATTTTATTACGAAACGTTGTTGGAGCTTTTCCAAAAAATTTAACTTTTAAGCTCAGTAACAGTGGACTGGTTCTTGAATTATTTTACACATTCATACATATTTCTGAATTACTTGCTATAAGTTTCATTTTTTTTTTTTGTAATCTTGTTTTTTGTCCCAGAGCTGGGCAAAGGCCATTTTTCTTTCAAACCTCCCGGTCTTGTTAAGTATAAGTTTCAATAAAGTTCTGAGAAAATACTATTGGTAACATATACCTATGTGTAAGCTGTAGTTATAGCTTGGACACTGGTCTCGGTACTAAAAAGTACCGTCTGCAAATACCTATTGAATCTGGAGTGAGTTGCAATTTATAAGTTTTAATCAAATTGATTCACCAAAAATGTTTACCACAGTCGTGTGAAAGTTATTATTTTTCTCTCTATCATCATCATCTGCCTAGTCTTTTCCCAACTATGATGGGGTCGGCTTCCAGTCTAACCAGATGCAGTTAAATACCAGTATTTTACATGGAGCGACTGCCTTTCTGACCTCCGCAATCCAGTTGCGTAGTAATATGATACACCTTGATAATACTGGTTGTCAGACTTTCGGGCTTCTGACGACGAAAGATAATTGTGTGATTCACAAATAATGTTTACCACAGTCGTGTGTAAGTTATTCTATTTCTCTATGTCATCATCATCGTCTGCCTAGTCTTTTCCTAACTATGTTGGGGTCTAATTCGTGTCTAACTGGATGCAGATAAATACCAATTACATGGAGCGACTACCTATCTGACGCCCATAACCCAGTCACTGGGTAACAAGATACCTCTTGGTAAGACTATTCCAAATACGCATACATAACACGTAGAACTCGGTATGTTTTCTCAAGTTAGGCATATTACAGAACTAAGTGTTTGACTACTAATACACCAATTTTTACCAACAGCCTGTGACTCATAGTTAAACTTTTCGTCAATTTCTATACAATTCTTTTTCTCTTATCTTACACTGAATTTAACCATTACTGCGATGAAAGATAATTGTTTCTTCTTTTAAAGATAATTAAAAAATTGCCATGAATTTTACCTTTCCGGTAAAACATCGACAGGCAATGGACGGGCAGTCAATGTTTTGTCGAAAGGTAAAGGGAAACACATTTATAGAGGTTAAGGCCCAGGCCGGTAGATTTGATCTGCTGCTTCAAGAATTGTTGCAAGCAAGTCTTTTAAAACGGTGTCTTCGTCATTTCCTAGTGTGACTGTCTGTCATTTCTATTTAATAACAATGTGTCTTATTCTTGATTCTTATTTCTAAAAGTAAGAACAAATTAAATATAAATTCTATTAGTCCGACACGTTACCCTTATTAGCAAGAAAACATCCTATTTCTTATACACTGTAAAACAATATTTAACCTTTTATAGATAGAAACCCATTTCATTTATATTTTATGGGAAACAAATGTCGAAAGCAATATTTTATGTCCTAACATTCAATATTTTTTACAAATTCTAAGAATCAATGGAATAAATCCAAGCGCAACGCACATTATTGTAGCCACATCTGGCTATCGTAAATCTGGCCCCGGAACCGACATACGACAAAGAATTAAGAGATAAACAAAAACCGTTTTAAGTCTCTGATTCAAAAACTAACGAAAGTGGGCTGAGCGTGGTGATTTTAGAAGATGGAAATTATAACGAAACGGTTAGGAAAGTCAGTTTTGGATAAACCTGAGGGTGCGGTCGTGATAGTTTAGGCTAGTTAATTAAGAAACTTGGTAAATGCCAAGTCAAGAAACCATGTCCAAATGTGTCGGCTGTCGTAAGAAAGTGATTAATATTTAATAAGTTTAATATAGTTGGGTCAAAGCTCAGATTAGACTAATGTAATAGTTAACGTAGTATGTGTGTGTGTGTTGGTGCGACTGGGTCAGTCCTTAATTATAATAATTACCCTAGGCTGATAATGGTTAAAGTTCCTCTAACTAACTAGACAGATACGTGTTTGCTGGATAGTTTATTGCGCCTATTCTTCTCCCAAGCTCAAACACTAGGGTGTAGTGAAGGGCGCTATAGCTGAGAAGCTATTAATGATAATTTATTCCAGCATGGAAATAACTCTTCTAAATGATCGTAATTACTCATTGATGCTATTTTCTCTTGTATTGTGTCCATCTCCTAATCCTCACCTCGACAGATATTTGTCAGGTGCGTTTGGTTATAGGGAAACCGGGGAATGCCTTCCGCTATACTTGACACTGAGTTCCAATGCCTGCCGACTTTTGACGACTGTTGACCTTAACCCTACAGTGCATGATTTTTCTTATCGGCTTAAAAAAATACATTAGCCTGCAAATATGATGCCATTTCTCGAAAAAATATTTAGAAAAATAATAACTCACTAGAAACGTATGTTTTTGTGCATGGCACATCATGCATTATAATGTTAATATTTGTTACGTAGTATCAATGAAATTACAAGTAATTCCTAACAATTAATCCAGCTTCACCATTCTCTATATTTATACGTCCATAAATCGAATTCCTGGAGAATAGTACAAAAACATCGTTCAATTATTCCACTAGGGACGGCAATCCACTTAAACCGTACAGTTGCTAGTGATGGGAATTGAATCGACTTCGACTTGCGACTTCAATCGCTTAGAGAGGAACATACTTGTAGATAGTGATTGTCTAGGCTTTCTATGTAGGGCACTGGAGATGAGTGATCTCTTAATTGCTAGGGCAAATTTATGCAATTGTTTTTTTGACGGACTGCTTTGTTTATTTATTTATTTTATTATTTATGTACACACAGTAAAAAACATATGGATATTACATAGTAATAATTTGAGTACAAAGGTACTGCTTATTTTTTAAGAAATTTCTTCCAGCAGACCTGCGAAAGGAGAAGTAAAAAAGAAATGTAGACAATAGTGTGCGAGAACATGAAGAGTAAAATAAGAATGTGTGAAGTCTAAAAGTAACATATTAAATGTGTGTGTGTGTGTTATGTGTGTTTGTTAGTTGTAAATGTTCTTTTTGACATTCGTATTTTATTTGCATTTCAACAATTTTCTTTTTCTTTTTTTTTTATTGAAATTCCTATATTAAAACAATTATGTTTTATTAATTTCTTTATGAGGGAAAAATACGTAAGTTTATATACAACGTGTAACGGAAAGGGGGTATCAACCCTGAAGGAGGTGAATGTGCTCATGAAACTCAACAACTTTCCCCAAAGAACATAGGTCGAAATATGAAAAAAAAATTTGGCCCTCCCATAGTAAATCAATCAGCTGGTAGTCAGTTTTGTAAGGGAGGGCCAAATTTTTTTTTCATATTTCGACCTATGTTCTTTGGGGAAAGTTGTCGAGTTTCATGAGCACATTCACCTCCTTCAGGGTTGATACCCCCTTTCCGTTACACGTTGTATATGTGTAGTAATATTTGTAATTTATGTTTGTATTCGATGTTAATGATACAATGAAGTATTCAGCAAGCGGTATTATATTAATTATAAATGTATGATTTTTTTTTAATTCGCCTTTTTGACTTTACTTCCTATCAAGAAGTTAATTGTCTTGGCAAACATATAAACTATATAAGAATCTTATCAACAGAAAGTATTTATATTAAAAGAAAAGTATTTATAACCACAAATAGTGTTATTAGTGAGAGACGTGCATCAAATTTTGATGACGTAAATAACGCCCTAATGCATATAAAAAATTGCTTAAAATTATTAATTACCAGTGATAATTAATAATTTGGTATTAAATGGGAAAAAAAAAACTAAATGCATACGATTTGCTTTACTGAATTTTAAAAGTAGTGATTGTGACATAGTATTGAACAAAGATAAACTAGAATTCGTCGATAAAACTGTTTTCCTAGGATCACGCTCGACTCAAGGCTGCAGTAGGGTCCTTATTTAACATCTCTTGCAGGACGGCTAAGTTCAGCAGCATATGCTGTAAGAAAAATCCGTCAATTTACTAATGTAGACACCGCGATGCTAGGCTAATTCAGTTACTTTTATAGTATCATGTCTTACGGTATTTTACTTTGGGGATGGGCTGTAGATATCGAGTCCATTTTTATTCTGCAGAAAAGAGCCATCAGAGCAATACATGACCTCCGCGGACGCGATTCTGTAAGGGAGCTGTTTAAAAATATTAACATCATGGTGGTACCTTGTCATTACATCTATGAAAACATCATCTACGTAAGGAAAAATTTAAATATTTTTAGTAAAAGAGATGAAAGACACAACTAAAGAACTAGAAGTAGGAACCAATTAGTTCAACCAGGTTTCAGACTGGCTAAAGTAGACTCATCCTTCATGGGATGCTGTTTAAAATGCTACAATAAAATACCCCCCACATACTCCAACTCAATGAAACGAAATTAAAATCTTAAATAAAACGCACACTATGCAGCCAAACATAGATTACATCGCTGACAAAAATGCTTGGCTCAACGCTCGTCCTGCTCCACAAGGGCGCATAAACTAATTAATTAGCATTCGGAAACATTGTTGGAGCTGCTGAACATTGAAAAAACTATCTTTTGCATTGTATAAATTAAATTTCTTAGTATTGTATAATTGTATAGCAAACGTGTGAGCACTATAATAATAATAATAATAATAATAATAATAATAATTTATTTGTTCAATAATATACACACTTTAAATATTATGGTGATACACTATAATACACTTTAATTCTATGTTCAGATATTGGAACATCTGTGTCTGAACTAGATATAAAATATCTGTATTTCAGACATCAGCGCTCTTCCCCTGTTGTAGGCGACACTTAGATATTAATTTTGTTTGACCTCTATTCACAACTATAGCATATTCGATCAAAAGATGTAATGAAATAATATTAAAAAAAAGGAAGTGACAAATGTAGGAGAACAATCTAAAATTAGCTATAAACTGATGTAAGGTGATGGCCTCCGGTGAGTAGAGTGTAAGTGTGTGTATGTGTGTAGGAGGGTGAGTATTGATAAAAGCTACTTAACTATAGAAAACAGGTTTTCGGTCTCATTGTAGTTTAGTTTTCTAATATAGTCTACTATCGTAAGTTTACATTTGTTCCTATTTAAGGGGTATATGTCTACAAGCTTATTTAATCGGTCATACAGAAAAGAGCCTAGGAAACAAAAGTACTTGCGAGCGTATGGGTGCTTGAAAGTCAACAGATCATTGTAAGTAAGCACCTTTCGTCTGCGCTTAGATAAATAGGAGGACCTGTCATACTTTGTATTTGCGTGATGTCTCAATACTGCGTGAAGGACAAAGAGCTGCCGGACTGTAAGGACTTCACAAGACTGGTACAACAGGTATGTTGGGAAAAGATAGGGCCGGAAAGTGCAGACTTTGAGTATTGCTCTTTGTGCAACTTCTAATGGATAAAGTATAGTTTTAGACGTGCCTCCCCAGACAGAAATACAATACTGCAGCACTGATTGTCCAAGAGCTAGGTATACATTCTTAATTAATTTAGGTTCAGCTGCATTTCTTAGATTTTTGAAAATGAATATCAGTTTTCTTACCCTAGCTGTAAGCATGTCTATATGAGGTCGAAAAGATAGATTACTGTCAATAATTATTCCTAAATATTTTACTTTGTCCACTTTTATTAGGGCAGGGCAAGAACAGCTTATATTATTACAGCAATTGTGTGCTATTAAGGAGAGATTTGGGGGCGGGAGATTACAGTTCCGCATAGAAAAGGTGAGGTATTGCGTTTTACTTGCATTTAAAGTAAGAATATTTTTCTGCAGCCAGTGGCTTACTATATTAAAACCATGCTGTGCACTCTTATACACACCGTCCCAAGTATCAGAAGAAAATAGAAGCACAGTATCATCTGCGTACGAAATTATTTTACCTCCAGCAAGATTTAGGTCACAAAGGTCATTTAAATAGACAAGAAAAAGATTAGGACCCAAAATACTACCCTGAGGCACACCGTAGGAAACAGGTAGGTCACTGCTTATGTGATCATTTATTTTGACACATTGTGTGCGATCAGAAAGGTAGTCTTTAAATATTTTGAGTTGGTCTCCTCTAACGCCCATTCGTTCCAGTTTTTGTAAAAGCAGTGGCACAGAGACCGTGTCAAAGGCCTTAGCCAAATCTAAGAATATGCCCATAATCTTTTTTCCCGCGTCTAGTTCTCCAACCACATAATCCACAAGCTCATGGGCTGCATCATTTGTTGACTTGCCACTGACTATGTACTTACTATAAAGCTAACATTTACTGGGTACGTCTTTTATTGTGCCCTGGCGGCAGACAGTATGTCATGCTCACTCGCTGATGGTGGCGTGTGTGTTAGATCATTAAGCTCCCTTGAAAATGGTTGAGCTGAATGCTGCTGATCCATACGTCATGTTCGTGAACGGGCGCCGTCAGTAGGGACTGGTCATCTCTTAGCTGCCACGGCTTATTTTAATATCTTAATTTTTTTGTGTTTTTATAATGGACGCTTTTAAAGGGGCAAGTGGCTAAATAATAACAGCCGCACAGGTCGATCGATCAGGTTAAGCTACGCTTGCCACGGTTGGTCTGTGGATGGGTGACCAACTTTACATACCGAGACCCCTCCGTGCCTCGGAAAGCACGTTAAGCCGTTGGTCCCGGCTGTCATTCGTGGATCTTTGACAGTCGTTACGGGTAGTCAGAAGCCCGAAAGTCTGACAACCAGTCTTACCTAGGGGTATCGTATTACCCAGTAACTGGGTTGTGGAGGTCAGATAGGCAGTCGCTCCATGTAAAATACTGGTATTCAGCTGCATCCGGTTAGACTGGAAGCCGACCCCAGCATAGTTGGGAAAAGGCTAGGCAGATGATGATAATGGACGCTTTTAACGTGCACATCTTTCTCACATGTATAATTTCAACATGAATGATATAACCAATATTTTGTAACAATTTTATGATTTAAAATAGTCCGCCCCAGCTTCGCACGGGTGCAATGTTTTTTCGAATTTCGGAATTTTCTTTCATACAAACCTTGTCCTGGCAATACTGAACACACAAAGAAAAAGAATTATCTAATTTGGTGCAGTCATTCGTAAGTTATGCGCGTACAGACATTTCGGCGACTTTATTTATACTATGTAAGGAAGAGTGTCCGTGGAGTTCTTCTCCTACCTACTACGCTTTGGAATGGGCAACTAGCTTCATCTTTCTGACTAACCGACCCTTTGACAATTCAAAAGTACCAGTAATTGGCTTATTTGAAATAAATGCTTTGAGTTTGAGTTACAAAATTCACTCACATATCTACAAGTTAATAAAAGCAGCACAGAAACAATTTGTATCCAAATAATATTTGCAGTGTTTAAATTTTAAACAAATTCGGGCTCAAATTCAGCCATCCGATTTGAACTGAATAGTGAAGTTTTTTTTTTTTGTTTTTAATTCAGTGAATATTATTTAACTGCCACGGGCTACCATTCCGAACGCAAGACAGGTCGACTAACAAACGGGTACATTTATAGTCGTATGCAAATCAAATTGCATCGTTTCCGAGCCAATGTGCAGTGGCTCAGTAGTTGGTCGATTTGGTCAGTTATTCGGAGTTCAACTTCACCTTTAAATGTGTTTATTACAATTGGTACTGATAACGAAAAAAAAAAACATTAAATAAAATATACATCCTTATGCCTTTCGATCTTCCCAACTCAATTTTTCCTTAAAGATCAAATTGTATGTGGCCTTGGATAACATGATTTATAAACCAGTAATGTACCAAAGGAACAACCGCTTTTAGCTTTTATTAAACGTTTTTGTAATGAAGAACAAAATATTCTTAAGAGCCATACCCCTAATTTAGTGTACAGTGTGTGTGTGTGTGTGTGTGTGTTATAACTAGGAATGTTTTGTAGAATTACAGTTATCATAAAAGAAAAAGTATTTATTTCAAACTAGCTGTGCCCGCGACTTCATTCGCGTGCTTATTGGATTTCATGTGTTTTAATTTTTTGCATGGAACCCTAATTCCTTTTCCAAAATAATAGTAGCTTGAGTACTCCTTATAACATCAGTTATCTGTTAGTGAAAATTTCGTCAAAATCGCTCTTGGCGTTTCGGAGATTAGCCGGAACAAACAGACAGCCAAAAATGTATAAATTGTTTTTTTTTTTATCATAAGTACCTTATAGACTCAATGCATTTAGTAAAAAGCTGTTATTTTGACATTTCAAACAGACACTTCATTTTTATTTAATTGTATGTATGGGCCATTATTTTTTTCCAGGGCCCAAATTGAGTAACTATGTCGTAAAAATAATTATAAAACCAATTAGTTTTTTTTTTATTTTTTAGGTTAATTTAGTTTTATCAATATTTAAAGTAAACAGTACAGGCATTAGCAGCGATGTTTTTTTACCATTTATTGTTTTGTTTGATATTAATACAAGGAAAGGAGTAGAAAAACAACAACTGCGTTACTTACTTAGAATAATTAGTTTTATTGTAGGAACTTTTACCTTAATTTTAAAAACCTATCAGGCATAAACTTAGACAAGAATTACAATAATCTTATAATGTAAAATCACAATCATCTCAGTCTAATATCTTATTTTCTAATTAAGTTTACCAATGCGTTACGTTATTTTAATTTAAGCTACTGTAATTTCTCAAAATATGCCTTAATAATAGCAATTTAAGCTCAATCTTTATAGCATAGGTTGAAAAAAGGTAGATAAATAAAAAAATGTAAAATTTGTGGTGGTTCAAAATTATATTAAAAGCTTTATAACTCTTAACGTATTCAGAAAAAGAGGGACAAAAAAGTAACGCAGTAGTTGGATAAGTAACACAGTGGTAATCTTATCACAGCAGTAGGTGTTTTTTTTCGCTTTAACTAATAGAAACGCTCTAAAAACAATAATAAAGTAGGTATTTGAAATAAAATAAATATTCTTAAAAACAAAAACAAAACGAAATATCCTCTCAAATTAACATTTTTAAACATAAAATCTTTGTCTCATCAGTCTTATTTCTCAAATATATTTAATGGAACATCAAATTCGTAATATACACGTTTACCCTTCATAATTATTTTAGGGTTAGGAACTATCTCGACAATATTATCATATGGTTCGTACGAAACATCCCTTTCAACAAGCTTGAACATTTTCCCCGAATCGTCAACTGCTTTTAAAAACATAACTTTAATCTCTCCCTCGTCATCGACATTGCTTTGGGCAACACCCAAATAAAAGTACAATTTGTCTTTGTCTGAAGAAACTTTAACAATAATGTAAACACCGGAAAATATTTTAGACGGATGCACATTTTCTTTTTCCATCAAGTTTCTTTCATATGTATTAGATACTGAAGCTTCTTGTTGTATTTTAAGCTGTGAAAGAAGTTCATCATCTGAACTCGAAATTGGAGAATAAACCGATTCGTAATAAGATTTCTTAGGGTTGCCCACAATATTAGATATGTCAGTTAATACTTCAATTTCGTTCATAGTTTCTAAGCCGTCTCTTTCTGGAATTACATCAAAGGGAATTTCTAAATCATTGCTTCCTTTAGGCGAGCTAACGGGGCTGGTAGAAACAGGAATTGGCTGATATGTTTGAGGTGAAAAGCAAGCGCAAAAGCCCCTTTGACAGAAGCAACTAAGATCACGATACTGCAATAATCCAGGAGTGTCTGAGAAAACTTGATGGACCTGCATTGTACCGCGGAGAGGAATTATGCCTTGGGGAACAGCCTGCTCTACCTTTTGAATGTCATCGTTAGTGATGTAATACAACTGAATCTTGCTAGAGTCTTTCAAAGTGTGAAAGAAAGTCTCCGCGTCAGGAATGTCTAAGCCAGTAGCTACTTTTTGGTCAGCTGTGCGTTTAAGATAGCCACCGACACCATCAGCCGCACCCTTACCATGGCCAGCTTCGAAAAAGTTCCAGGTTATGCGATCAAAGCCATAATCTTCAAAGGTTTTCGAACAGATAAAATAAAAATTTACCTTCTGTCTGTATTGCGTAGCTGGACCGTCGGAAAAGACATGAATTGTTTTTATATGTGGATGATTAACCTTTAATGTGCTGATAACTGGATGGAGGTGTGCCCAAATGGATGCAGGATTATGAGAGTTATTCGGTGATACACTGCAAAAAGAAGTAACTTGTGCCTTGTCTGCTTCCTGTGGTTTTATATACAAAACACCTGTATGCAAAGTAACTTGCTGGCGCGATCCACCGAAATGATGATGCTGGATTTCTTCAAAATATTTTCCATTATAATTTTCACTAAAATCTACATGCAGGAGAGCTTCGTCAGTTTTAAGATAATCTATTGCGAGCCGGTAACTTCTGTATTGCATTTTAATATTATAAATATGTTTTTTCAATACTGGTATTGCCAATTTAAAATTTTCTATCAAGTCTGTGACAGGACTTGTGATAATTTCCTTAATGTTCTTTGTGATTTTGACTTTCTTGCCCGATTTGTCAATAACTTCAGATCGTCGAACCCACTGTTGGTATTTTACTATTCGGGACTGATTCTCTGTATTGAAGGATATTTCATTCGTGTTGCAGGATTCGCAATCACCTGTCATGCATAGTCGGTTATCAGTAGCACACACAGTTTTCTCAACAGTTTGAGTCATGTTTGACTCTGCTATAATTTTGTTGCAGTAAAGAGCATTTAGCATATATTGTGTATTGGTATGCGTTTTACATTGACATGTATCTCTGCCATCAACTGCTGGGGGTTTTACATAGAATGGTCTATGCTTGGTGAAATAAGAGTATGAGCAACACTCAATAGGATTCTCCCTTTTGAAAGAAATGAAAAGATTATTCATTGTATCAAGCAGATATCTCTTCTGCGCCTTATTTTTTTTGTAAGTCACGGTTTCTCGTTTCCCAGCAGTGATCCTAGAAACATCATCACGATCAAAAAATTGACGAATCTTTTTTATCAGAGTAGCTTGTCTAGGTATGGTCTGCCTATTTTTTAACTTATTGATACCGAGAGTTTCTTGAACAATGGAAGTTTTCAGCCTGGAATCTTTTATGAAACGTTCGTCAAAAATACGCCTGATAGCTAAGCGGTCTTTAAGTTTCTTTATTCTGGAGTAATGGTTTTTAATAGCGTTAGACAAAGCTATGTATTTTTTGTCTCCGTCCTGTGACTTTTTTCCTTTTTGTCTTTGGTATCTTTTCTTGTACTTGTTACATTTTCTTTTCAATTTCTCGTTTTCTTCCTCCAATTTCTTATTTTGTCTGTATAATGCAGATCTGTCTCGTCTTACTTGTCTTCTTCCTCTTGACCTTGGAGAAACCGGAGTTCCTGATCGTGGTGTTGAAGCCGGTGTATTATCTAGAATAACTTGCACTCTTTTCAGACGTTCTCGACGTTTCTTGTTTGCCACCTTCCATTTACGCTTTGCAGATCTATGTTCTCTTTCCGTCATATCCTTTACAAGTTTTTTAGTAGCATGATATCTCTGAAGATGTTTTCTTTTAGCCTCAGCATTTTTCACAGGGTCCTGTTTCAATTTTTCCCTATAACGCCGTTGTTTTTCTGCCGGTGTTAACGCCATTATATTGAAAATAATATACTGTAACAAAATAACCCAATAATTAATTATGTGAACTGTAAAATAGATAAATACACTTCGAAAACTGTTTACTTTGCAACTGCGTTACTGCACCTACAACTGCGTTACTTCTCGTGGTAACGCAGTGTAGTGGTAACGCAGTTGTAAAAATAACGTGTATTCTAACATTTGGGTCATATGATAATAAATACCTAATTATTTTTGAGTGCATGCAAATATTTACTTATTCTATTACAAAACGCAATAAAAACACAATCAAATATTTAAAAAACTCACCGTTTGCCGTCGGTAACTCAGCGGCCGCACAATAAACACACGCGCCTCTCCGGACGACTCGAGCTCGACTGACGCGGCCAGCGTCTAGGCCACGAACACCCGCCTCACCCCGCCAGCAATTCACATTAAATCAAACGAACTTAGTCGAAAATGCACGAAAAAAGTCGAATTTAAGACTCACTTTTGCTTGGTAACACAGAGTACTTACGTTTTCTTACTTCAACAGAGACAAGACAAGAATTATTTCGTAAATAATACACGGTTAAAGAAAACATAAACTTATTAGCCTGTTAATAAAGTTCATATTTACCTTAATTTCCGTAGATATTTTAATTTAATAGTGCCGTGAAGAGTTTTAATGTAATGTCAATGTATTTGAAGCGAGTTGCTTTCTGGGACAGCCGGATTTTGTATGAGATACGACTGCGTTACCGAGAAAAGCGACTGGGTTACCGTCATTTACGTCAAATTATAACATTTTTCACTAATGTTTATGTCTTCTTAGAGGGATATTATTATTACGTTTCTACCAATAGCGATTTTATTTTAATAATCATAGTTTTTTTTTAATGTAAGAGGCTTTGTTCTTGAGAGACCGCTTATGGGCCCTGGAAAAAAATAATGGCCCGTATATGTATTGGTAAAAATCTGTCATTTTGACATTACAAACAAACACTTAATGTTTGTTTATTTGCATAAAGAGTATAAGAGTAAGATAGATAAGATCAGCGTCGGCAAGGCAATGTATTGTGTCAAAAACAATATTCATTTAGCTTAAGAAATTTATAGTGACAACTAACAAAATTATAAAAAAAAAAACTAAATAACAAGAAAAATAAAACCAAATATCAACCGAACTTCATAACATTGTAGCATGTGCTACGCGGCTACGTAGACTACGGCGTAGCCTTAGCCGCTACGTCGTAGTACAATTTTATTCAGTTCGTTTGAGGGGCTTCTTCACGACTTTCTTAAACAAGTTTTGTAAAGTTAAACCAAATGTGTACTGTTAGTGTTACAAGCTTTTAACTGTAAGTTGTTGCCCTAAATATTTTACTAGGAGAGAATGGGAACAGTATTTGCAAGTTATAAAAAATCATTTTTTTTTTGTTGAAACCTTTGTACATAAATGTGTGTCAGTTATACGTAAAACAAATAAAAAATTCAAGATCAATAAGGTCTTAAGCAGTGATTCAAATATTTACATTACACAATCCCGGATTCCCGTAAAATTGAAACATACTTTCATCGAAGCATTTTAATGAAAAGGATGTAGCGGTATTTACAACGCCACATGCGACAACGCGTCATACTGACGTCACGCAAAATCCTGCATCTCGCAAGCAGAGTTTACCGCGCAACTAGCAAATATATGATACAATGACATGAATCATCGGGAAGTTGCCCGCCAGACACGACATCCGTCTGGTCGGAGGGAGGATCTTTTCTATAGAGGATGAGTGAACATTACACCCTGTTCCTTATACCTCTATACTGGTGACCCTGACGTTTTTTTTTTTATGTTACGGTTTTGTTTTCCGCACTTAGTCCTTCAAGTGGACCGTTGTGTATGGGCCATGGCGGACGTCGGCCTCCTTCCCTCCAGAAGCTAAATAAGTCTCTTGGTCTGTTGAGAACATCTGTGTAAGATCTGAGTGTCCCGAGGGTTTCTGACTTAATCTGGGTGACGCCTGTTCATTCAAAGAGCACATGCGCAATGGTTACCTATGTTTGACTATTGTGTGGAAGTGTTTGTTTAGTGAGCAGTGTCCCATGATTGTCCCCATGGCAAGTGTCTAGTTAGTTTGCCATCCTGTAACTATCTGCGTAGTTGGTTGAAGGGTATGGGCACGACAGGTTCCGGTCCACAGACTGACGTACTGGATGCCCTTATACAAACTTCTGCAAACGTTGATATTGACTTACTTAACATTCCATGAAATCGTTGGCCCGTCGTTACTTTTCCTAGTTCGTGTTCACTTCAAAACTTTGCTGATTTGCCAACGCAAACAGCATACACGTTTAGACCAATTTATGCAATGTTTATCGGAATTTGCGCTCGGCAATGGCTTGTTATAATGTCGGCCAGTTCCGTCGCTCACAAACAAATAATTCACACGACTTTATGGTCAGTATTTTGCGCGTAAAGGGAAATGCCCGAAATGCTCGTTTCAATGCTCTAAAAACGCGCATTAGTCGGATTGCGAGTGGGGCAATCGATTTCGTGAATCGTTCACGATTTGCTAGATTTTTTGGACACGTTTCAACTAATCGGTGTTTCTAACATTTTATTCGGAAACGTTTTTTCTATCTTGCGCATCTCCAATTCGAATATTTCTTGTTTCTACGTCTATTCTTAAAAATAAAGAGGATGATCAAGTTAGATTAACAAGTGTTGCATCAATTATTCCTAAGTCATCATCTGCCTAGCCTTTTCCCAACTATCTTGGGGTCGGCTTTCAGGCTAACAGGATGCAGCTGAATACCAATATTTTACGTGGAGCGACTGCCTATCTGACCTCCACAACCCAGTTACTGGGTAATACGATACCCCTTGGTAAGACAGGTTGTCAGACTTTCGGGCTACTGACGACCCGTAACGACTATCAAAGATCCACGAATGACAGCCGGGACCAACGGCTAGGCACGGAGGGGTCTTGGTATGTGAAGATGGTCACCCATCCACGGACCAACCGCGGCAAGCGTAGCTTAACCTGATAGGTCGACCCGTGCGGCTGTTATTACTTAGCCACAAGCCCCTCGTTTTATTAGTTAGCCACAAGCCCCCAATTATTCCTAAGTGCAGCTATATTATTTGCTGAATGTGTGCTCGAAGCAAAATTGCCACTCGTGATGTCATGGAATTTTTAAGATTTAGGTCAATCAACTCAGCCTATCGTAGTCCACTCCTAAACATATGCTTCTCCCATGCTGCGCCACAACACCCTGTCCTCCGCCTTCCGCATCCAGCCACCATTTGGAGCTCGTCTGTCCATCTAGCTGGGGCGCGTCCCACATTACGCTTGCCGATCATAGCATCATGAGTCGCTTCTGTTCCACGAATCACTTGCAATCATCACTCAATTTAGTCGTAATACGAATAAATTAATTAAAGAATAAATTTTAAATAAACTAATTATCCAAAAACACGAAACTTTATTAGAGGTACGAAATTTCCATACTTGTCTGCCGTTCGCCTTTAACTGTGTAGATCCAGAGATTAGCTTTATTATTTGTATAGATATATATCAAAATACGCCGCATAAATGACCGTATTTTATTATTGCGTTGACTTATAAGTTTGATTTTTTTAGTGCTCCAAGGGACCGTAGATTTACGTATTTGATATTAATTTCATTTTAATGCCTCCACCCGTTGCTGAGAAAAAGGGTCTTGACAGATTGACATACAGACAGAAAGACGGACGACAAAGTGTTCCGTTCTTTCTTTTCGAGGTACGAGAACCCAAAAAATAAATAATAAAATATCCCTAAAACTATAATTTGTGGAGTTATTTTATATTACCAGTGATCTAAAACTAACAACAGCTATTCGTAGAAGTAGCACAGTGGCAGCTAAATATCTCGCAACATCGGTCAGCTGTTTCAAGTTCTCACTAACTAGTCCACAAACTTGAGGGAATTTATGTAACATGCTTCTGAGATGCTTGCCATGCAAATTGTTGAGTATAAATGGTTTATGTACCTTGTGGTGTTTGTATAAACACTTGTAGTTATTTATTTATTAAGTCGCTTTAGCTCGAGGTTCATTCAAGGGATGAATTACTTACCGGTTCATTTACCAACTGTCTGTGATTGGCATAGATATCCGAGAGATATGGCTCACTCATATTTTGTTAGAGTTCAAATGTCGCCACCTTTTCCCACTCCTGAAACTCAAACAAAAACAATAGATATGTTATTTTGGCACACACGCAAGAAAATAGGCGTAACACTTTTGTGCTACCTTATTGTACACATGCTCAAAAGGGGCGGGCACTAGAAAGTATAAATACAGTCACTGAATGCACACATGCAACTCTAACCTCAACTACGAGTAGAAAAGAGAGATTGGTATAAATATTTGATCGATAAAAATATCGATGAAAAACGACTGCAAAAAAGAGAAGTGTTTTGGGCGTATTCTGTATTGTTTATTCTTTCTGCTTTTCGATATAATAAACACCAATAAAAACAAATGAAGTAAAAATATAATATATTTGCTTCTACCTGATCATAAGTTCTTCATAACTAACTTTAATATTTTCTAAATGTAAAGTTTGATCTTCGTTGACATTTTTTTTTTTAACAGATGCAATCAAACTGTAAAACAATAAAACAAAATCCATGGTATATTTTTGGAAAATGAAGGTTTGCCTACTACTTGCACACATGGCTGTACTAATAATAGTTAACATACGGTTTCAAATACGTATCTTAATTTGAGTGTAGGTACAGTCCACTGAAGAAACATGCGTCTTTTCGCGGACGGCTTAAAATAATCCTCTTGAAAGTGGGAAGAACAAATTACTCTTTGGTTTGAGGGAAACCAATTACTTTCCCTGCCTGTTGCATATATCTATTTATTTTTAATTTCTGCATACATTTTTGTAAAACAGGTTGTTAATACAATTTATTATTATATTTAGAACAACTGGCAATTATCGATATCCATATCTCAGCGCTACGCGCCGGTCAGTTTGGCCACACGGAGGCGACATGTTTAACACCTCCAAGACATATCCCTCGATATCCGTGGAGATTGGTGAACGGAAATTCCAAAAGTACCTAATGATATTTCACATTCACAGGAACACGCCATTCCCAAGTCTACCAAACAGCACCCTAGTTGCGTAACACACTAACTATCACAATATGAATCATTTTGATGGATATTGCTAATCCACTGCTTCGTATGTTCGAAAAATGTATTTGCTCACAACATAAATAACCCAATGTATGTAGTTGGACTGTCAAAATGAAAGCCATTCCTACGGTTAGTGTGTTACGCAATCACCTCACTGGCTTTTCTTGAAATACTCTAGTCACAACTACATCACTTAATATCAGCAGTAGTAAAAATCGTTTTTGGTTCTATTGTAAAATTGATTAAAAATAACTTGAACCACACCGTTACCTATAAACCCCGCACACATATGCATGATTCTATAGATCCACATACGAGAAGAACTAAATAAATAAAGAGTGTATAAATATGAAAATATTCATCCGGCTTGCGCAAATATAACGCAGTCCCGGCGAACAAACAAACGTGTCTGTACCTACGCATTGCATATGTTTCTCAAACTTGAACTTCATAGGTATTTTATGATGAACAATGGCGGTGATTCTCTTGTTCACAAACTAAACTAAAAAGTTCAGTGTATATTTTTCTTTCTATTTCATTAAAAAAGGACAGAAGGTAAATATTAGTTTATTCCTGTGAAATTAGTCAGCGCCTGACGTAAATTGACGTATTTTTAGTAGCCAATTTTTTGATTACGTCTAAGCTTGTCTACGGAGTATGTTAATTTGACAAGACTAAACTAAAATTAATCTTCTGTCCTTTTTTAACGAAATAGAAAGAAAAAGATGCACTGAACTTTTTAGTTTAGTTTGTGAACAACAGAATCGGTACCATTAGTAATTGTTTGGCATGATCGTTGCCTCAAAGTGTCCTTTAGTGGACCGCAGTAAACATAAGGTAGGACGCCATCATCCTAGGTGGAGTGATGATCTTCGTATATCAGTAGCTGAGGATCGAGAGCTTAAAGGTGTTTAATCGGGAAGGTGTAGGTCCAGAAGTGGACTTTTATTCTGGCTGTTAATTATAGGCATTTTAGGATGAACTTCAAGCTACCTCCAGCAGTGCATGTGCAAGACAAAAATGTTTGTAAGCGCACCTACGTTACTGGAGAATATTGAAACTTAATTGTAAAAGTAATCTGAAATATTCAGTTTTTTTTTAAATAAACAGTTTCATTTAAATTAATTTATTCAAATACAAGGGCGTTACGAGAAGTTTGACTACCAATGTGTAGCATTATAATCTTGTAACCGCGGGTCGTAGTCGCCACACGTCATTGTGCCGGTTGTGGCGCTAAGGCCTTCCCGTTCGCAACTTACTCCCAAGGGAACTGATGTTACCGCGGTTCAAGCTACAAGATAAAAGCTATTACAGAGGTTTTTTTTTTTCTGTTTCTTAAATCATTTTACTGTAAAAACTTTTTTTATTAGCATTGAACAATTTATCTTGATAACTTCTGATGAATAAATATGAAAGTTTGACATAGCTTCTATACAAAAGCTGTCAAACGATAATATTTTCTCTTCAGTTAAGGGATATCTGACTATTGAAAAATCAACCCTAAAATACCTAATTTATCCACAGCTATTGAGACTATATAATGATATGGGTTTTATTGTAATAAATTTTATTAGTAACATGACTTGTATGAATCTTTGTCGCTGATTTGCACTTTACACTTTGTCATAGACAATTTAAAAGACAACTATATTCAGAAATATTATACTTACAGGAAATGACACAAATTACGACGCAGAGCGAGATTTTCACTCTTTATACCTACTTTATATTTTTATATTCTTCAGAATCACACAAGTTTAATATTAACTACCCAATAGGGGAACATGTGGGTTGAAATCATGGAATGAATTAATGTACAGACGCCAGCAATAATAATAATACAAATTGGGAAAATTTGACAGTTTCGGATAGCTTGATGTGCTGGCTTCTGTACAATATCCCACTGGGGCTATCGTATACATTATACGTAAAATTTCGTCCCCGTCGTATCGCATCGCCTGGCCGTGCAATTAGTTCGTTTTCGTTCGTTCGTTGTTCGTTTTTTCAGACCTTTTTTTTTTGTTTTTGCTCTCTTAACCTATAACATTTCTCAAGAATTATGCTATCAAATGCAAAAATATTTTTTCAATGCCGACTGGTAGTTCGGTAGTTCCAGAGATTAGCGCTTTCAAACAAACAAATAAACCCTTCAGCATTGTTATTAGCATAGATATAGATTAACTGTTTCCACTTTTAACTTGCACTACGTGTATAAACCCTTAACGGACTACGCTCAGCACGTCGTCGCTCATTTAAGTTTTTATTCCGCCAGGAATCTAGGCTTTAAGTTCTAAATGAGTGTTATTTTAAACTCGGCTAAAAGCTGTAGACTTAATTTACATTTTCAGGCTTCTCTCCTATTCTTCCTCCGATTGCCTTCGCAACAGTTATTGTTGGAATAAGTTTCCGTTGTTAAAGGAAATTTAATTATTGCTTTGTATTTTTATCGCGAATCTTGTCTGTGAATAGAGTTCTTCGGACAAAACAGTGACTGAAATGGTTGTTGCATAGACGAGTCAATAAAATTAAAGTGATTTCATTTTATTTTATTAATCTTTTTGTCAATGGAAACGCAATTTCTGCAACTTTTTTGCCGATTTACATCTTGTTTTGGGTAGAAAGACCAACTAAATCGCTCTTGGGCCGCTTGGTGGACTAATGCCCACTCATTCTCACAGAGAAGAGGCCTTTATCCCAACAGTGGGAAGGTTATAGGCTGATATGCTTTAGCCTCCATCCATCCATAAGCCGTTAGATTCTGAAATAAACTAACCAATTGTTACTGAAATAAACTAACGAGCACCGTCATGTTGTTCTTTCCATATAAACTGCACACATTTCCCAGTTTCTATGCTGCACGTAACGATGGTTACGTTAAAGGGATTCCTTAAGGCTTTTTGTTATCTCAGTATAAAGGAAACTAATATTCTGTAGCGCATGTATATGTTTAATCTGTTGATCTTCAGTCGTTTGTTAATGCACATTTTAGGTATTTATGACCAATTAATTAATATTATTATTCCTTTTTTTATTTAAGTACTTACAAATTTTATTTTTAAATATTTTTATAAACAAGAAATAATAAAACATTTAAAATATAAAAAATAGTAGCCCACCGGTAGCGGGAACAGGTTCCAATCCTATTAACAATATTCCAATTATTATTTCCTTTATAATATCATTATTGTACATACAGATTATATTTTTTAAATTTTAATGTAAAAAGTATAAAACATTTAAAAAAATAATAAAATAATAATAATTGGAATTTATCCTTTTTTTTTTTCTTACTTACTGTTGTAAAACAAACGTCTTCATGCCCGTTTGTCCGTTAGTGAGCTTATAACTGTAGAGCCACATATCCGATATGTGATTTTAATTATAATATTGTCTGTCTAGGTTTGCTTATCTTCTATACTAATAATAAAGCTGAAAAGTTTGTGTGTTTGCATAGACGCGCTAATCTCCGAAACTACCACCCACAAAAATAAAATTATTTAGCATTTGATAGCTCAATTCTTGAGGAATGTTAAAGATATTTGACATCACGCCACGGCTCTAAGGAGCCGTGCAAAACGACAAAAAGAAAGAATGCTAAGCTAAAACAAAGTAAAAGAGCGGGCGGCGACGGGCTGGATCGGGGCAACAAGAAATTCACGCGGAAGAACTTGCGGACAGAAGTTAGCATGAGTACATACAACGCACATATGACGCGCTAGTGCTGCAGTGGAGCCGTGGGCATAGCTAGAAAATTAATAAAATGAAAAGCTTTAGATGATGTAACACACTAGTGCAATGTTTAGTGTGTACGTTAATTACTAACTTAAAAACATGTAAACATACTCAAACGAAAATCCGAAAAGTAGAAGTAAATATGCAGCAACCAGTGAATTTACATTTCGAATACAGAAAATTCCATTTCTTTCTTTCTTTTTTTGTCTTTAAAACATCGCTCTTCTTGTAAAATTTCTTAATTTATGCCTGTAATTTATATGGTGTACCTACATAATAAAGAGTATTCTATTCTACTTCGATAAAAATAAAAGCAAACAAGATTAAAAAAGTGACATAAAACTCGATAGCGGAACAAAGTCGGTACAGCACGATGAAATCACCGTTACGTGGTAAAACACTTTTAAAACTGAATAATACACGGAACGATTTTACTTTGGAGAACACATAAATCACATCGGTAACTCTTACTATTGAGTTTTTCGAGTTTTTAACGACCGCAGTGAGCTCCAGTTACTCTGGGATAAAAGTTCCCTTTTTTCCTGTGTACCCTTGGCTGTTGCCTTGATGATGCAGTGGAAGATCAATTTTAGCCGCTGTACCCTTGGCTGAGAAACCCGATCAAATTAAACGAACTATTTAATGAAACTTGCGGGCTTACGCTGTTCCGAACATGAAGGAACGGTAAGTCTTAACAAATATTTTTTTTATCTAAAGTACCTGATTCGGTTGTAGGTATTTAGGGGGCATTTAGATTCCGTAGAGCAAGACAGTGATGACGGCGGGACGGGTTTTATTACTCCATTCGATTGTTATTCAGGGTCAAAAATTGAATAAAGATCGCAAACATAAATAATAAAAAAGGTCAGTGAAAAGAGGTAACGACGACCCGTCAATTATTTCACCGAAGTTCTACCTTCGGCCATGCGAAACACTTGATCCTTGTCGAGTTTGAAGTGTTGCTATCCGTCATCATTTCCAGTGCTTTCCTTCAGAAGTACTAGCTCTCCCACGTGAAGCTTTCTTCTCAGAACAAGGGTCTTTTGAGATAACTCGGTGTGAAAAGAACCCTACTTACGTAACTAAAATAATTTACGTTGAAGTCTTTTTAGCTAGACAGGCCTTCGCAAATTTAATTCCAAGTTTACAATACTTTCCAAATCGCTTCACGACATCCTAAGTTCAATACCTAGTCCAGGACGTCTTCAAATTAATTCCAGTTCAACATTTAACGAAATAAGACTAGATTCAAATAGAAAGGACAAAGTTTCTTGAACGGCACTTCTTTGAACTTTGGTTGTTTTCGCGGCAGTGTTCAAGACTATTATCATCCCGTAATTTAAATGCCAGTTCAAAACGTTTTGACTTTTATTGTTTCAGTATATAGCAACTACAGTAACAGTAGTTGCTATATCTATTTTGTAGTCCCAGCGCTCGTTTTGTAGTGCCAGCGCTCGTGTTGTAGTGACAGCGCTCGTTTTGTAGTGCCAGCGCTCGTTTTGTAGTGCCAGCGCTGGTTTTGTAGTGCCAGCGCTCGTTTTGTAGTTCCAGCGCTCGTTTTGTAGTGTTAGCGCTCGTTTTGTAGTGCCAGCGCTCGTTTTGTAGTGCCAGCGCTCGTTTTGTAGTGCCAGCGCTAGCTTTGTAGTGCCAGCGCTCGTTTTGTAGTGCCAGCGCTCGTTTGGTAGTGCCAGCGCTCGTTTTGTAGTGCTAGCGCTCGTTTTGTAGTGCCAGCGCTAGTTTTGTAGCGCCAGCGCTCGTTTTGCGGTGTTAACGAAATGCAAAAGTTATCGACGTCAAGATAAATAGGTACCTTTTTAAAGAAACTGGTAATATATTTTCTTAACAAAAATATGCAGTAGGCACCAATGCCTACTGTACTGTACTTTTAGTTTCCATGCGAGTTCAGATTATATTTAAAGTACCTATACTTTAAATATAATCTGACCTCGCATGGAAACTAAATATCAAATTAAGTACCCATATACTCAGGCTCACATTGCTTTTTTGTTAGCTTAACAACCAACCAATCAGCTGTACCTATAAACCAATCAACAAAGCCACACACCGCAGTCCACTGACTGCGGTGTGTGGTTTAGTTGATTGGTGTATGTTGTTGAGCAGTGGACTGGCGGAGGCCTATGTCTAGCAGTGGCTAGACATAGGCCTCAGCCAGTCCACTGCTAGACATAAGCCTCACCTAGTCCACATCTGGGCATAGGCCTCTCCCAGTCCACTGCTATGCATTAGGCCTCTCCCAGTCCATTGCTGGATATAGGCCTCTCCCACGCTGTGCCACAACACCCCGTCCTCCGCCTTCCGCATCCAGTCTACGCATCCCAGCCATCTTCTAAAGGTCGCTTACTTGTATACCGATTCTATAGAAATAAATACTAATAGCGTCACACAAAAGTTAACACGAATAAAACAAAAGTTACACTTTAAAACGACAGCAAGAACGTGCATACCTAATAAGCGGATTGTGCAACACGTTTGCAAACTCGCAGTCTTGCAACGAAGTGAAGCAAGAAGCAAAAACAAAGACGCAAGAAGAAAAGCAACACCCCGATCCATTTCCGAAACAAACGAACGACACCATGCTCAAACAAGTCATTAGCTTTACACTTATTCTTGCTTTTATTACAATGAAGCCAAAGCAGAAGCTAAGGCGGATCACACAGTACAACGCGCCACGCGACTGTGCGCGGGATACCGAGCCAAATTCCCCGTTCGGAAGCGCGTTTTTATGTTTTTATATATAAAACATATTATAAAGAGGTTATGTTTGTTAGTTTGTGTGTAGAGGTAACGTTCGAAACTACTCATCGGATATGTTAATAACACATAAATATTTAACTTAGGGCACAGACAACTTAATGTCATTGTAAGTCGCCACATCAGTAGACTGCACCCGTGCAATTTATAGGCGCAATGAAGAAGAAGTGTGGACAGACAGCCGATGAGCTGGACCGACGACCTGATCAAGATTGCTGGATGGCTTAAGAAGGCTAGAGACAGAGAAGAGTGGTGTTCATTGCAGGATGCCTACACTGAGCATTGGGTGGCGAAAGGCTGAAGAAGAAGAAAGCATAAGCGAGTAAAATATAAAAACCAACCTTTATTTTTGTAACACGAATGTGATTTATGAATGTAAAACAAAAGACTATTTTTATAAAAACAAAATGAAATTAGCTATCATTCCAGTTTAAAACACAATTTTATGTTTTCCGTAAAAGTTTGGTGTCTGAGACTGAGAAACTCCTTTTAATCATTTGAAGTTTTTAGTTTTGTAGACGGAGTGGGAATTCTGAGACCATTTCTTTTGTGCCTTTATTTAGTCCTACCTTTTGCCTCCGGCAGCGGCTTGCCAGAAAAGCGCTTTGAGTTTTTTGTGCGTTTTTACTATTAACTTTTTTGTTTGTGGGAGTTATTTTGCATTAGTGTTTTGTAGTCGTAAAAAGCAAAGGAAGGCCGGTTCGTGATTACCTTCGTTTGTTTTACTTTGCGCTTTCTTCCCACTTCAGAAAATAGGATTGAATTAAGTTTATTTTTAAATTAAGTTACAGCAATATAGCAACTACTTAGCGGTTAACGAATCCACGTTTCAAAGTGTGAGCAATTTAATAACAATCATTATATGTATAGTTAAAGGGATATAAAAAAAAAAAATATGCGTAATAAATATTTGGAGGCGGATCGAAAGATGAGATCGTTGCATATCTTCGTTCTCAAATTCATTACAGCGTTGTCGCCATACAAATAAATGTTTCTACTACTGCGACCATTCAAATAAAATGTAATTCATTCCTGGCCGCCGACTTTTTACTTTTTATCCCAAGACGCCGAACAAAATGGGTGATCGCCTTTGCAGGATTGCTTTCTTACTTTCGTTGAGATTGAAACCGTTTTTTAAACCGACTTCGGAAAGGAGAAAGTATTCATTTTACATACCATCATGTAACAACACGCCTTCCACCAGTTACTATGAAAAATCTTTTACTGTTCAAGTAGTACGGTTATGGAATGACTTTCCCGTGTCAGTAAGGCGTGCTCAATCTTTGTCCACTTTTAAAATTACTACACTTCCTCTCTCCTTAAACGGCATCATTATATTTTCTTTACTCCCGTTTCATGTCTATTGTTATATGTATATATTTATTTAGATTAGTATAATATA
Source organism: Eremobia ochroleuca (assembly GCA_949629135.1). Lineage (NCBI taxonomy): Eukaryota > Metazoa > Arthropoda > Insecta > Lepidoptera > Noctuidae > Eremobia > Eremobia ochroleuca. The sequence continues at coordinate 21,578,225 of OX451385.1, read as the reverse complement.
CTTTATGTATATATTCATTGTATCAAACTCAAACTCAAAGCATTTATTTCAAGTAAACCAATTACAGGCACTTTTGAATTGTCAAGGGGTCGGTCAGTCAGAAAGATGAAGCTAGTTGCCCATTCCAAAGCGTAGTAGGTACCTTTGGAGAAGAACTCGTGTATCGTGTAAATAGTACACCACAGAGTACCTACCCACAGAGTATTTGTCTATCCTTCCCTTTTCAATCTATCCAAAGGTTGTCTTTAAAAGATTGCTCTTAGCGATAAGACAGCAAATTGTGTCACCGTTTGTAAAATTTCTATATTTATGTCTATATTCTATTCTATTCTATTCTTGTTTCCCTGAAGGGTTGAGCACGAAGGTGTACCTATAGTACCGCCATATATATTCAAATCCCATGTAATAGGGGACTACTTATTGCCACTAACCGGGCACAAATCCAGACCCCAGGCTGCTGCTGAGAAATTCCAGATAGACAAACCCAATAACACATTACCTGACCTGGGAATCGAACCTAGCCTTGACCCTACCTTATCTGTGGTCATTATCTGTATGATCTGTATCTAAACAAACATAAAGAAGGAGTGATCTTGAAATTTGATCCGTATCAAATAAGACGAGCAAGATGGAAATAAGAACTACGAAGTGTATTTTTTAATTTATAAATATTTTAACTACAGTTTCAACAACTTATGAAAACCGCGGCAATCGCAAAAAAAATCAGCTTTCCCTGCATTTTGGCAATTTATGTAAACAAAATGTATGCAACAGCTACTTTTTTTTCGTCGTTCAAGCAAAATATCCCCTACAAAATAATATCCGCTACTCTTCATAGTGCCCATTTCTGTTTTCGTCAGTATTTTTTTCGAGATCTTTAACAGTCTTATCTTTAAAAGGTGTCATGATTTTTCACGTCTATTTAACACAAAAAACATAACAGAAACTCAAACAAACTTAAAACAGAAATCTGAAAACGAATTGCTACCACAAAGTAGGAAAAGAAAGCCACTAAAAGCAAGTTTTTTCTGATATAAAAGTAAGTACAGCGCTTGAGCCGGAGGCGCGTTTATATTAATCTTATATGCATAGTCTGTACGTTGCAGCATTTTCAATTTTGCCTGGAATGGCGGTATTTGATATTTTGTAGCAGGAAGATTATAGTGGAGTGTCATCCTAGCTTCTACATGCTTCTACCCAAGGGGGTAAACAGCCGTTATTCTTATTCCTTATTGTACGTATTCAAAGTTTCTGAAAGCTTAAATAACGGATGTAAAAATACCCTTGACGAAGTCGAAAGACTCTTGTTTTTCCCGTTATCATGATATATTTTTTTTGTACTGAATCATACCTGTGAACTGTCTGGTTACGAAGACATTAAAGGTTAAAGTTCCAAGTTTTGTTTAACGTTTCTTAACGAAAACAAATGATCAATTTCATAACTTAACTTTAAATACTTCCACGATCCCTGTTCCAGCAATCATTTTTGCACAAACTTAAGTATAATGTACAGAATGCGTTGATTTCGGCTTCGTGATAGTGAATATTGCGATAAGGCCATCCAACATCGTTGAATAAATGCAACCTCAAACAATGTGAAATATAAACAATGTTTTTATTTTATTTACCCAGCTTTTAATAATTACAGACAAAATGAAAATCCTTTTATCCGTTGATGTATGAATTAAAGTGACAATGTGTATGTGTCGTCAGATCATCTGACTCACATAAATAATAATATATTGCTTTTCACAGTACAAAACTGTCTACCCCTTGAAGTGTACATCTGGCACTTCCAAAATTGGTGACCATGACGTGATCATTTAGAACTAGCGTCAGTGCAGAGAAAGAACAATAACATGTAACCCCACTATTAAACTTCAATTAAGACAATACAAATGAATCTACTAATACCTCATCATACACCTCATCCATCGCTTTCCATCAGGCGTGATCGACGTCAAGAGCGGAGCCCATTTAGCAATTTAAAAAGAATTTGTACTAATATATTTTCCCTCCTTCTAATAAATTTCTACATAAGAATTAAATTAACTAACTTTATTTTTTCACTTTAGATTTAAAATTTTTGAGATTTAAGTCACATGCTGCCTAGCTGAATTTCTATTTAGACAGTTGATTTTCACCGTGCGGCGAAAATCGTGCGGCTAAAGTCACCCGTGTAAAGTCCGCACTATGATCGCGAACTCCTTGCAATGTACGAGGCCATCAAACATTTTCGAACTCCTTGCAATGTACGAGGCCATCAAACATTTTCGAACTCCTTGCAATGAACGAGGTCATCAAACATTTTCGAACTCCTTGCAATGAACGAGGTCATCAAACATTTTCGAACTCCTTGCAATGAACGAGGTCATCAAACATTTTCGAACTCCTTGCAATGAACGAGGTCATCAAACATTTTCGAACTCCTTGCAATGAACGAGGTCATCAAACATTTTCGAACTCCTTGGAATGTACGAGGCCATCAAACATTTTCGGCGCATGGCAAAAGCACGTCATTGCATTTTTTATACCGATCATAAACCGCTGACAAGTGCATTTAAAGAAAACAGAAAGACCAACAAGGTTCACCAAGGTAGATCAATTAACTGTATTTTATTTTTCAGTTCACGACTGACATTCAGCACGTCTTTGCGGCAGGTAAACTATGTTCTTGTTACATCAACCAAAATACTCCCACTATCATAGGGACATATGTGTGTGAACGTTAGAGCTTGCACGTCATATCATAACTGTTTTTATAGCTCAAAGCTTGGAGTTTCGAAATGGTGGCTATTGAAATGACAGTAGTCTGTCCGATCCTCGTTCCTAACTAGGTGCTCTTTGTATCGCGAAAGTCGTAATAAAGCCGTAGTTCTCATGGCCCCTAAATAAATACAAAAATCACAGCCACTCAAGTAACGCCCACGTTTATCTCGTCAGAGCAGTTCTATTTAAATCAATTTTACAAAAAGTAAACCATTGCGCACACTAACGTTATATTTTCGCGTAATGCAAGAACAATTTGCGGCGATCGCAGTTTTCTGTAAACAAACGTTTTAGCGCTCCACTTGGTCCGGCCACGTTGAATTGACATTATTTACGACTGCTCCCAGCTGACTTGGTTATGACAACTGTTTCAACGACATGCTGAAGTTAGAAAGTAATATAGATAAATACAAAGCTGAGCATAATGTAAAATAGGGCCTCGTGACGAAATGGCAACCACGATCATCAGAGTTAAGTCAAAACGGACAACTCAAGACAATGACTAGGGTATAATATATATATATATATATAATATATGTGTATAATATACAACGTGTAACGTTAAATGCGCAAAACCTGAAAATAGTTTGATCAGAATAACGAGCAGAATTAATTGAACCACTTTTTAATATAAGTCACATTTTAAAAAAAATCTTCATTATAAACGTTGCCGTGTCTATTTATTAATAGGTCAAGCAACCCAATGTCACCGCGGCGCAGCGGCCCGGTGACGACTGCTCCCTCCATAAAGCGTCGTCGCAGACGCAAGAAACGATCAGAATGACCAGTAAAACTAAAACAGCACATAAAGCCTTTACAATTTTTTTAAATACTTATTTTCTCCCTGAAATAGGTCAACTGAATTAAAAATCAGTTGGGGTGTCTGAGGTTTTGCGCATTTAACGTTACACGTTGTATATTATATATAATGCTATTTGTACATAAAGAAGAAAAACGGCTACGCAAATGCTTCTACGAAACAAATCCTTTGAATCAGACAATACTGTAGGTAAATGTTAATAAAGTATAATACCTGACTATAAATAAACAAAACGTTCACTTATATCTGATAGAAATTTGTTCTACGTTTTCGCCATTGCTTTTATCATGCACTTTTTACACAACCACCCCGTAAAAACTACTAAACTGAGAAAACTAATTTAGATAGGGCTCTCACCCCGTTCCGAAACTAAAAAAACATACGTGAATGTGTTATCTTGATACCACCACGCGGGAAATTGAGAAATAGCCGAAAAAATAAGCCTTTGATACGAAACGAAACTAAAATGAAAGCTTTTTGGTTTACATTGAAAACTTTCTACAGTTGCTAAAGGCTAGACACGCTGAACCTGCTCCACGCGGCAATAGTGTAGAGTCTAGACAAAATCAAACTAATTTAATTGTATAATTTATTATTTTGTATGACATTAATTTTACATTTTGTGTTGTTAAAGTTTTAGGAAAATCATCCACTCTTAGAATATTTGTAATTATTTGAGCACCAAGATTATAAACAAGACGAGCGCTAATCCCACCGATAAACTGTTACACAGTTTGGTGGGTTTATCAAACTTTATAAAATGTTTGGTTCATAATAAATGTGTTTTTTTTTACGTATCTTTCACATAATTAATTTACGTGTAATGACAAGTAAAAACAAAAACACAACAGGTAAAAAGGTAGGTGTAGGTGTTAGGTATAGTACAATACAATGTAGCCATTTTATTATAGGTGCATCGTCTTCATAATCGTGTTTATAATTTAATGTAAAATTTAATGTATACAAAATATTGTAAAACATTTTAAAAAAAGTAACGGTGAAGTTCCTTGTCCATTCTTCTCCATAATAAACTACCTTTTGGAAGGGGTGACTAGAACCAATTAAATTTTTTTGTAAATTTAGACGTGCAAATGCCATTTGGTGCCTATTTGAAATATGTTTTCCGTGATATGGTTTTTGTTTTTTAATTTCAAGATATATAACAGTTGAATTGGTCTCATGGTCATCAATTAAGTCAGATCGATATTCATTTTAAAACCATTGGACCCCATAGGTTTTCAATGGGATTCTAATCGGGACTTTTAGATTAACTGTTACACCTTCTTAAGCAGCTAACCGATTCTGCACAATCCCTCCACGGTGGATAGAGCAGTTATCTTGCACGAAGTATATTATCTGTGTTTGGATAGGCAATTCGCACAGTCGGCAGTGTGACGTCACGCAGATTTCGCTAAATATTTTCAGTGTCTTCATAACATCTTAGGCATAGCCTGACCATATTTTGCTTAAAACAAAATAAAACATATACTTTTTAAAATTGTTGGAAAACGATTAAGGTAACTTTACTTACATAAAAATTAAACACACCAAAGCAAATCGAAATATACAACGTACACACACGCGAACCCATATTTTTTGCGGGATACATTTAACATACCCCCCTGTCTATACCCTAAACGTACTAAATACTGTTTTAAATTATAGCAAATCATCTGCCTAGCCTTTTCCCAACTATGTTGGGGTCGGCTTCCAGTCTAACCGGATGCAGCTGAATACCAGTATTTTACATGGAGCGACTTAGGCAGTCGCTCCATGTAAAATACTGGTATTCAGCTGACCTCTGACCTCCACAACCCAGTCACTGGGTAACATGATACCCCTTGGTAAGACTGGTTGTCAGACTTTCGGGCTACTGACGAACCGTAACGACTGTCAAAGATCCACGAATGACAGCTGGGACCAACCACTTAACGTGCTTTCCGAGGCACGGAGGGGTCTTGGTATGTGTGTCTTGGTCTTGGTATGTGAAGATGGTCACCCATCCACGGACCAGCCGCGGCAAACGTAGCTTAACCTGATCGATCGACCCGTGCGGCTGTTATTACTTAGCCACAAGCAAGCAATTTCTCTTCAAATTCTAGCAAAGTTAGCCTAAAATTCGTCATAATTTCCTCAGGCTAAAAACCGTGCGAAACAGGACTGGGTTGTTAGTTTAATCTCAGTAATACTGGTATGGAGATTTATTTCATTAATTAGGTACCTACATTACATAACACCACACGGCCTAATAATCCCCAGACATATGAAACGAAACAGTAATAAATACGAATTAAGGCTCTCCCCCACAGGTGCGTTATTATAAGGCGATAATATCAGATGCGTTATTGCGATAATGCCTACCGCACACAGATCCGTTTTCATCTTGATATTTTTAACGTGTGCGTGTAACCTACACTACAGACCCTCCCCGCCTGTACTCCACGTTACTAGCAGGTGTGTGTAAGTTGTATGCGTCCTAATACAAAATGTTCTAAGAACTCATCGGAATATCGCAGAACAAGGAACACAAGCGTCCTACTTCTATTAGGTCGTTATTATAGTGTGTAACTTCGTGGCCGTCCTAATACAAAATGTACTGAAAACAGATATCGCAATAACGCATCCGATATTATCGACCGATAATATCAGATGAAGGAAGAGAGCCTTTAATATGAGATGACCACGTTCTCGAAAAGATCGGTATAATAGACTAGAAAAAAAATCTCTCATCTTTAAAGAAAGCTTCTCGAGTATCGTAGACGGATGAAAGCCAAAAGCAAATTGCTGAAGCGTAACTCCTGAAGGAGACATATTCAATTAGTTTGTCAGACAAGGTCAGGACACTTGATTGAGACTTGTTTTATTTGTTTAGGTTCAGAATTAGATGCCACTTTATTTAAGAGTCTCCTTGGAATCAATTATTTACACATACATACTTTAATCTAAGCATGATAGTATGCGATGAAGTGGATCTTGATAATACCGGATAATTTAAAAATAATAAATAAAATAATATTTATATAATTTAATAATAATGAGCTCTCCTTTACGTTACGTTAACAACAAACCGCACAGATTTACGTTTTTTGTTTTTACTGTGTTACGTCTGTATCGTTAACAATTAAAACAGACGTCTTCATTTCACACTGTCGTCTTTAATACCTAATCGAATATGAATTGTCCCCCACTAGACAATTATCTATCTATATCTATTTTAACACACGCTAGGATTCTTAGAAGCCGAGCAAAAGCTAAAAAACTCAGAGAGAATGTTGAACGAAAACGAAGTAAAGGCAGTAGTAGTCGAAGTAGTCAATGCGATGTGATGGGGGGGGATCGAGGGAACAAGAAATTTCACGCGGACGAAGTCGTGGGCAAAAGCTAGTAAATGGATATCTCCTCAGATTAACAAATATAAAACACAGGTTTTTTCATGAAAACGCCCCTCTTTTTTCGTAAGCAGATTACCTAATCACCTGTATTTTTAAAATACACTTTACATGTTTTCCTCAATAAAAGAAGTCTTCACGATATCAGCATTTTGAAACAACTGTTGTCACGAAAGTCTTAGCAAAGCTCGTAAGAAATGGCAGGGGTTTGAAAAATGGTGGATCTAAATAAACACTACAAAGAAAGCAATGCCCGCGGCTCGGGTTCCGTACAACTTGCTGTAAGCACGAAAGTTGCAAATTGTGACGTGGCGCAAGTTATGAGCGAATTTCCCTTTTTTTTAAAACTGTCGTCGTGCCTACGTTTTTTTTTTGTATCGTAGCAATTTCAAAACAAAGGAGCACCACCACCCAGCCACTACACCGACGGCATAGTAGCCGAATGAAGCAACAACTTTTTCGAGGGTAAAACTTCCTTAATTATTGCCATACATAAACACAATATTATGTACAAGTAACGAAGCCTTTGGCAAGCCAGACATTACATATGTCAGATTCCATCTTGACGGGCTGTCAAACCAGTGACAGACAGCCACAGAGTTCTCCAACGACAGAGGAATTCATATTCTACGCTATATTTACATAATACAAGCTAACACTTCAAATAATAATTTATGTACATGTATATGAAACAAGAAGCAAAAAAAAATCATAGGGTATCAAAAAATTCGTCCGCATCGTTGTCAACAGGGATAGTCCGCATCGCTGAGAAGGTCGAGAAGGTGGTGGCGTCGTGGGCGGAGTAAAATACTCGTCGCTTGAGCTCGACGCAATTACCGCGGCCGCCGGCCGGTATCGTCACAGCACTCACAGTAGGTCTGGGTACTGGCGACGGCTAGGCGGAGCTGAGCGAAGAGTCTGGAAGTGGTGGGCGCGCTCGGCGTGCGGCTGATCTTGTCAATATACGAGTATCTTCATTTTCCTATTTCGTGGTCAGTGTGGTTTATCCTCCGTTCCGACAGTTTTTGATTAAAATTACATTTTCTATATTCTCAGTCTCATTTTTGGTTTTAAAATGTTATATAGGTTTCTGGCTTGGTTTCAAATGAAAACCTATTTGCAGATCTGGGTCAAAATTACTTTTACTTGAAAATTATAAAAATTGGAAAATGAGACGTCTCGTTGATACGGTGCTGCCAATTCTACGCTATAACATTTATTTTTATTGCATGTTTTGACCTCCCGTTCGTCAATACGAGACATTTAATAATATTAGTGTAGGCAACTGCTAGCAGGCGGTTTCAAACAATATTTCCTTCAACTTCCTATCTATTTGTTAAAATTGAGTGGGCATTGGTTATTTACCTTCTTGGCGTTCGAGACTTTGACCATGCAAGAATTTGCGACACCGGCAAGCGTGGCCGAGGGTTCGAATCGATGCTGATATTAATTTTTGAAAAACTTTGCATCGGCCGCCGTTATTTATAAGTTCTCCTGTGTTCGATATGGTAATGTTGGAGAAATATTATACGGTTAAAAAAATAAATTGAATACACACGTACCGTCTATAATTATTACGTGTAATCTTATGAATTTGCATCAACAAACCACGCGTGAAGGTTCCAGTTTGTACTAACCACTTTCTTAAACACCCAAGATATTCGGAACAACCACATTATATGTTATGGCATACAAAAAACGGGTATGATTTTTGTTCCAATCTAAGTGGATTGGAACAAAAATCAAACCCGCTCCGAGTTTGCTCCGCTTGGAAAACTACGCAAATAGACCTGTCTGAACTTGTTGGGATATTTTAGAAAGTTCTCAATAACATTAGAAATGGCTATCTATTTGGCCTGTTTTCAAAAGACCGAAGGATCGTGTGTAACTAGTATTCCGACCTTTGATTATATGTATACTATTCTCTAGATGACACATTGACCGTACCGAACGGCCCAAATAAAATCTACTATATTTGGTAGACTCACTTCTCACCTACGTCAGTGTCATTTGAATCGCTTAGGGATAATGTGCTCACGAAAAATAATTAATTATGCCAGTTTGTGCTGTCACTTTGTGTCGCAATTAACCCAGTAATAACAACAAGATCAGTTTTCATAGTTAAGTTTTGTTATTTAACCACATTTTTTTTTAAGAAAACACGATTTTATAGATCGATATTTTGTTAGTTAGTCTGATAGCCAGTGCTGCCAGTTTATTACTAGGGAGATTTGGCGAAACCATGGGAGACAAATTAGATAGATATTTCTATCTAATTTGTCTCCCATGGTTTCGCCAAATCTCCCTAGTACAAAGATGTAATGATATTTCATTACATCTTTGTAAATCATAAAATGATGCAATAATCTTATTAGGTTATGTTTATTTAAAAACATTGACCGTACCGACTACCGACTGCCTTGGAGAGCACGTAAAGCTGCCCGTCCTGCGCCCGGTCTCTTCGGTCGTGTCGGATTGCCGTCCCATCGGACTATGAGAGTGAGGACTTGATCTATAAATTACTTTTTTTTGTATTTTTCATTGTAATCTACAAAATAATTACTTCATTCAACCCATTTTGTTTAAACTTCATTTTATTAAATAATGAAGGAATGGTAAGTTAATAATTTGGAAAAGGCATCCTTAAACACGCACACCTTTACAGATACACATCTATGTATTCGACCGAAAGACTTCATGGTCATGAGTAAAAAATATTTAAAAAAAAACACCTTGACAGTTTGACTACAATAAGTACACGAGCGGTACTCACACATATCACGCAATTGGAGACGGTTTTTGCATTGCTCCATCTAGACAAGTATATAATCAAAGATTCCGACTAATGTAATATACAAACGCCTTTATGTATATTGAATCGTCACATTTGTAATGTTAATTTCCCTAAGGGCGTCAACTAACCACTGCATTACCTTCGATGGAGGTTATACGGTACACGATGTATCAATCCGCCAAATTGATTGAATTAGTGTCGCGGTACCCTCTCTCCGCCCCTAGGGGGAGATGCCAAATGTGTTCAGTAATTGACACTTCGATGGCAAACAAGACGGTGTACCGATGATGACAATTAGGTACTGAAACATCCGTAGGGAAGCATCTAAACATCTAGATTGTTCAATCAATGAGTCCATCGTTTCCAATTCTGAACGTTCTGTTTAGGTCATTTTAGGCCACAACAAAAAATTTAAAAAAATTAAACATGTGGATCGTTACTAACTCCATGTGAGATTTTTTTTAAACGACTTCAAAAAAGAGGAGGTTATCAATTCGGATGTTTATACATATGACGGCGCGAGCGTGGGCGTAGCGATAACAGGGCTATCATCATAGTTTCTTGGTACGGGTTCCATGAGGAAGGTAAAACTCGGGCAAACCAGTAAAACGTAGTTTGAAGCACAATTCACAGTCACGTTTATTCGGTAATTTACAATCACTTTATGAGTAGTAAGAAACAAAGGTATGTACGGTGAACATGACAGTTCCGATGGTATGCTCTCAACTGTCCGGCGTGCGCTCCGCAAATCGAATGCCGCCTGCTCTTCCAATCGGCTCTGTCCACGTGTAGAAAATGGCGCGAAGTTATAGCGCCACCTCACGGCGTTCACTGTACTAACCGATCAACCAATGAGAATTATGTTCCGGTTAGACCAATATTATGAAATCAACCGGAAGTAGTATTTTGATTATTTTGTCGTCTTGATATCGCTTGCGACGACACATATATTTTTTTTAATGTATTTTCGGGCATAATTCCATCATATAAGGACGTATTTTTTTGTTCGATAGAGGTTCATACCGAAATGGTTCCATTTAAATTTCGTAAAGATCTGGTGATGAGTTTCGGAGACAGACAACGGAACTCTTCAATAAATACCAGTAAAACAGCCGCGCTTGCTGCTATCGCATATGTATGCATTGTTCACGCAATCGCACAACATAACATCACGTCTTTATCCTATAAACGCAGATGCAGCTTCCTGTCACTGATATTTACATAGCGTTACAGCGCTTTTTTTATATTTATATGAATTGGTTTGGGGTAGATATAACTGAAAAATTAAATATAAAAACTTTTTTTATAAAAAAAAAACAACCGACTTCCAAAAAAATACTACAAAGTGAAAAATAACTTTTAATTTAGAAAGTCGGTGTCAAAAAACGAAAATGCGGTACCAACGACACTGACTTCCAAAATTAAAGTTATTTTTCACTTTGTAGTGTTATTTGGAAGTCGGTTTTTTTTTATAATAAAGTTGTTTTTTTTAATTTTCGTTACGGTAAAAATGTGCGCGGTCGGGGAAAACCCGTCAAGAACGAAGTTCCTTACGCAATACTCGCTCGCACACACACTCGTATATAACAGAAAGAGATAGAGAGAGAGAGAGAGAGAGAGAGAGAGAGAGAGAGAGAGTCGCGTGGAGAAGGCATAACGCTTTATCGTTACGTAACGATTCCTACCAGTTTACTTCTACCGCAAGCTGCGTTGAAGAACGCCGTTCGAATAATTTATTTTGAAACAAATTGATAGTCAGTGGGCACAGGCACATTCAATATTACACCAGCACATTATATCGCCTACTGACGGTAATCGTATTTTGTAGTTATAATTTTGACAAATTGATATAAGTAAATGCCTCTTCAAAATACTCTTCTGGCTGAGCAACGACTTGAAAGCCAATTCTCGTAATTAAAAACGTTCAAAACCTAATAGCAATATCATCTCCGCGACAATCAATGTCAAAAACTTTTCAAAAATGTAGGGAAACTTCAAGAGATATATTTGACAGATTGAGACTGAGATCGGATTGTGAACTTTCTTACAATTACGAGAATCACCCCTCGGTCTTAACTGTAAACCATTAAATTGTGACCTGCCCTGACATCAAGCAATGGACAACATTGTCAAACTTTTAACTTTTAAGATTTTGAATACGAGGCTTTTGGCTACTTTGTATTAGTTTGTGTTTATGTATTTTTTTTTTATAGTGTGCGTCTTGTTTGTGCAGAATTATCAATTTTTCTTCGTTTCTTTGTTACGACCTCAAAATACTCGCTCTTGAGAACCACTACTTTCCTGGATGTAGCTGTGACCTATCGCTATAGTGAATAAACGCTTACTAAAACCGCAGTGACCTACTTCCTACATTTGATTCTCAGCTCTCAGGTACCTTGGAATGTCGATACCGAGATATTGTTGCCCGTGAAACTACAACAAAACTACAACAAAACTGTTTCTTTAAAAATTACTTCTTTCGTGATAGCGTTTTGTCAGTAAATTGTCTTGCGAAACTTGGACTGTTACACTTTCGCTTAATTTTTCATAGCCTTCCATAGGCTACTACTAGAATAGAATAGAATAGAATACTCATTATTATGTACACCATATAAATTACAGATATAGATATATAAATTTTACAAAGGAATACCACAATGGGTGGTATTATCGCTAAGAGAACAACCTTTGTATGGCAATCCATCCAAAGGTTGTTCTCTGCAACCAGCTTCCTGTGTGTGTGTGTGTCAGTGTGTGTGTGTGTGTGTGTGTGTGTGTGTGTGTTGCACCCTGTTTTCCGGATACGAATATGTATATTTAAACACGTACTCGTACACTACTAAACGGGATCCTACAAAAATCCGTACCTCCAAAAAACGTGATCTTGCCGTGGGAAACGGCCCTTAGAAGGAGTGGAAGGGGAAACCTTGATCGGTTACTAGGTAGCTTGTGATATCTAAGCATTCCTAACGATGATCAAAAGGACAGTGCATTATGAATTACAAAAATAATATTATTTTAGTATTGCTAAAAGTGCATTGTTTGGCACAGTATAACTCTGAACGGACAAGGATTTGGAATTAGGTACACAGCACCTTCCGTTCAGTTTTAAAAGAGCTATTGGAGCTAGTGTATTACAAATGGCTATTGGAGGAAGGTACCAAAATAAGCATCATCCTTTGCCGATTTAAGAAATACAATTTTCACACCATTTTACCGTAATTCGTTGTGCATTCTTACAACTCGGGAGTTAATCAATCTATTTTAAAATCCACTCCAAATATCCGTTCAATTATTTTTGTTTCAACAATTTGCATAAAATTCATTTAATATACAAAATTTTGTGTAACCTAATTCTCCGCTGTATCCACATATTTAAATGTGAATAAATTAATTTTGACACCATTCGGCGTTCAAAGGGTTTCGGTTCATCGCGATACCCCTTCACAGTTAACAGTATCCGGACATGTGTCACAAGTGATGCGCGACTCAAATTAAAAATATACAGGTTCCCATTAAAATAGATGGACAAATTTTAACACAGCGCTCAGTACGTCTAACCAAGGATATCCAAGCAAAAAAAACACTGAATAAAGTGATTTTATTTTGACCTAAAATTAATAAATTGCCGGCACGTTAGTGTATATCGTTAGCTGTTTATTTTTCTTGTAAGTGCATTTTGTTATATATATTTTTTATTATTTTCCTTATTTTGGTGGTCTGAATGTTTTCTAAAAGTTTGTCCATCTATTTTAATGGGACCTTATATATGTATATAGTCGATTTATTCAATTGTGAGACTGCATGGGGAAAGCGGGGCTTGAGTAGTTAAAACGGAAATAAATCTTTCATATATCTATGGGAATAAAAGGGCTGAGGTCAGAGGAAAAGTAAAATGAATACAATATACTGGTTTATTGTTATACGAGTATAAACTAGTAAAATAAATAAAATTTCACGTCTTAACGTGACGGAGTGAAGAACTCCGTCATTCAAAAGCTCACTATCATTCTACCTTTTTAAATACCTTCCTCGTCATCCCAAGTATACGCCATCTGTCTCACTTATACCTTAGCATTCAGCTCCTTCATACGTCTTTGGCATACGTCATCTGTCTCACTAACACTTTAGCATTCAGCTCTTTCATATGTCTTTGGCATACGTCATCTGTCTCACTAACACTTTAGCATTCAGCTCTTTCATATGTCTTTGGCATACGTCATCTGTCTCACTAACACTTTAGCATTCAGCTCTTTCATATGTCTTTGGCATACGTCATCTGTCTCACTAACACTTTAGCATTCAGCTCTTTCATATGTCTTTGGCATACGTCATCTGTCTCACTAACACTTTAGCATTCAGCTCTTTCATATGTCTTTGGCATACGTCATCTGTCTCACTAACACTTTAGCATTCAGCTCTTTCATATGTCTTTGGCATACGTCATCTGTCTCACTAACACTTTAGCATTCAGCTCTTTCATATGTCTTTGGCATACGTCATCTGTCTCACTAACACTTTAGCATTCAGCTCTTTCATATGTCTTTGGCATACGTCATCTGTCTCACTAACACTTTAGCATTCAGCTCTTTCATATGTCTTTGGCATACGTCATCTGTCTCACTAACACTTTAGCATTCAGCTCTTTCATATGTCTTTGGCATACGTCATCTGTCTCACTTACAACCTTTTAGCATTCAGCTCTTTCACACAATCGAGCATTATTCACGTGCATTCATCAACATTCTATTCCTACATATCGTTATTATTCGAATCACATTATTATTGGTTGTGGGAAAAATCGTATTACATATTATATTCTCTACTAAAATAATAACTTTATTCGCAAAATCTGTTCTCGGCGAAATAAGTTCAGCTAACTTCCATTTATAAGCTAGGCAGTTAAGTCCAACAAGCTGATTTATTACTGACAATAACAATGTGTCTGGCTAATTCCTTCGTTCGTTATTTCCCTATATGTAACCAATTCACTTCACATTCACGCTTATGCTGAAAAAAAAATACTTGTCTATTTCCTTTTTCTTTTTTTTTTTTACTATTTAATTATTATTTTTTTGGTTAACATTTTAAGCTCCGCACTAGTTTATTCAAATGAAACAAATATATCTTAAAATTATACTTTAGTCAGAATTAGTGTATAGAACCCAAAACCTACTGATTTAATATAAAAAAAAAAACATAATATTAATCGATTCCCTTTAACGGCCGAACCCAATTAACTTTCTATTACTAGTTTTGGCATACTGGAGGTAGAAAAACCTATCTATCTCTGGTTTTAATGTCCCAATAATTAGCTATTTAAGGTTAAGCGATTGACTGCTGCGCTTCGTGTCGCGGGTTCGATTCCCGCACGGAACAAATATTTGTATGACCTACAAGTAGTTGTTCCGGATCTGGCTATTTGTGTATGTGAGTTTTAAATGTTTGTAAACGCACCCACAATACAGGAGAAATACCTAACATTTTTTAGATAAAAATAAAAAAATGATAATAATATATCAGTAGCGATCTGTATGATTATATGATACTGGCAGTTAATGATTATTCTGGCTACCATCAGTAGCGATCTGTCTCATAGGTTATTGAGCTCGGCTGCGGATATCGAACCAGCACCCCAATTGCGTAACACACTTTCAATCACAATCTAAATTATTTTGAAAGATATTGCTAATCCATTGATTCCTATGTCCGAAAAATTTGTCTGCTCAACAACGTAAATAACGCAAAGAATGTTGTCGAACTGTCAAAATAAAAGCCATAGCTATACAGTTAGTGTGTTACGCAATTACGCTGCTGACATCCCTACACGCGATTCTAATAAGGCATATTTGACACGACATCACCGGGGAAATCCACGAACCGCGATACATATTAATTTTGTTACATCTGTCCCGGGATCCTCCCTTATTAGTATTCACAGATTATGTAATACAGATCATGATTTGCTGCCGTTAGATCGAGAGGTTGAACGGCATAACTTCGTTTGAATGAATGTGTGGCATGAATAACTTGTGTGAATTCTGGGTTGATTCGGACGTGGTCATCAATTTTCATTGCTTGGTTTAAGGACCGATAAAACTGATTTTTCTTCAGGTTCTGCTTTTGGCTAGTGCTAAGATACCTCAGCCGGTCAATTCTGTAAACATCTCACTGTGAAAATTAAGGTAAACTTGAGTAAGCGTGATGTGAGCTGTCATTCCACCTGATGCTAGAGATTGACACTATTGACAGCTCACTTCACCTAACTTTTCACGGTGAAATTTTTACAGGATAGACCGGCTGGATTTGCTTAAAGTTATTATGGATAACTTGCAAGATTAGGGTGTATTTTCGGTTCACCAGGGCACAGTCTTCCGTACCTACCGCAGATATACGTCTGGCATTTGTCGCATTAGTGTGCATAGACACGCATCAACGACAGTGGCAACTGCAACCGTCGCGTGTCGTCGGCAGGCGTCGACAACGTGTCGCTTGTGTATTTGTGTCATCATCTGCCTAGCCTTTTCCGAACTATGTTGGGGTCGGCTTCCAGTCTAACCGGATGCAGCTGAATGTATTTTACATGGAGTGACTGCCTATCTGACCTCCACAATCCAGTTACTGGGTAATACGATACCCCTTGGTAAGACTGGTCGTCAGACTTTCGGGCTTCTGACCACCCGTAACGACTGTCAAAGATTCCTGAATGACAGCCGGGACCAAAGGCTTAACGTGCTTTCCGAGACACGGAGGGGTCTTTGTATGTAAAGATGGTCACCCATCCACGGACCAACTGCGGCAAGCGTACCTTATCCTGATCAATCGAACCGTGCGGCTGTTATTACTTAGCCACAAGCCCCTCCGCCAAGCTCGTGTATTTGAGTACGGTGCTCAAATACATGAGCGGCATGTCGTCGACGGGTGCAACTGTCTCTGTCGTCGACGCATGTCGCTCGTGTGTATACAAACTTAGAGGGTCGCCTGGTTAACCAAAGCTCCCTAGGCAACTAAAACGTAATGAAACGTTTCACTTGAACTCCTATAACAATGTGAAATTGAGAAGTTGCTTTTTATTTTCATAAAATTCTTATCAAATCACAAAATGAATTCATTAAAAAAACACATTACGTAAACTTTCTTAGGGCCATTAAAATACTTAAAAATGCATTTGAGATACCTTGCAAAATAAAATGCTATGCTTTGTTAGATAAGCCGTGCACATAAATCTTTTACGTTAACGTTTCAAAGAATAATGAGAGCCTTTTTTTAAATATATATTTCAGCTCTTACGAAAAGAAAATAAGTAAATGTGGAGTTGAATGGAATCTGAAAAGAAACATAAAGGTTTATCAAGCGGTTAAAAGTTGTGCGATGGCAGACTATAGTGAAATCTTTACAATATTTACGACCTTTACTGAATTTATGATTAATATTAGACCTCCGCGAACCTCCGGTTGGTCCGTGGATGGGTCCACCATACCATCTTCACATGGATGGGTCCGTGGATGGGGCCACCGTACCATCTTCACATACCAAGACCCCTCCGTGCCTCGGAAAGCACGTTAAGCTGTTGGTCCCGGCTGTCATTTGTGGATCTTTGACAGTCGTTACGGGTCGTCAGTAGCCTAAAAGTCTGACAACCAGTCCTACCAAGGGGTATCGTATTACCCAGTAACTGGGTTGTGGAGGTCAGATAGGCAGTCGCTCCATGTAAAATACTGGTATTCAGCTGCATCCGGTTACACTGGAAGCCGACCCCAACATAGTTAGGAGAAGGCTAGGCAGATGATGAGTAGACCTCCGCGAATTATGGTGGTTTTTGATGTACTGTAAACAAACATAATTATTATTATTACAAATTAGAGGATAAATTCAAGATAAGAACGCTTGGAAACATGCTGATCCTGCTCCATACGACAATAGTGTGGAGTCTAGACAAAATCAAACGGGTTGCTATTTTAATCGTAAAATTTATTACTCTTTTGACATTGATCTACATTCT
Source organism: Eremobia ochroleuca (assembly GCA_949629135.1). Lineage (NCBI taxonomy): Eukaryota > Metazoa > Arthropoda > Insecta > Lepidoptera > Noctuidae > Eremobia > Eremobia ochroleuca. The sequence goes on along the minus strand of OX451385.1, from coordinate 21,560,451 downwards.
GTAATTACTTTAACTGACTCTTTTTTATTACTTGTTAATTTTTACAAAAATCTTTTGTTGTAAATATTAGTTTGTAAATATGTGAGCACCATGTATCTATCAGATAATTAATTGGTCAGCCATGGCTTCATTTTTAGGGTTCCGTACCTCAAAAGGAAAACGAAACCCGTATAAGATCACTTCGTTGTCTGTCTGTCCGTCGGTCAAGACCCTTTTTCTCAGTAATGCGTGGAGTTATCAAGTTGAAATTAATACCGAATACTCGGAGCCGCAATCCCTTGAAGCAGTGAAAAAATCAAACTTCTAAGTCAACACAATCAGAAGATTACGGGCGTTTATGTTCCGGAATCAAAACATATAGGATACTTCCCGCTGACCTAGAATCATGAAATTTAGCAAGAAGCAATGTCATATAGCACAAGTAAAGGGAAAACCTTCAAACCGTAAATTTGTAGTTACATTACAAAAAAAAAAATCGTGATAAATTATTTACATACCTACAAATTTTTACGGAACCCTCGGTGCGCGAGTCGGACTCGCACATGACCGGTTTTTTAATTATTTTACCTATTATGGCACATTAATTTTATTCTAAGTGCCTAAGTGTTTGTTCTAAGTATTTATGCCTTTACATTTATGTAATTATATAATTATTAATGTATACAAAATATTTTAAAACATTTTAAATGAGTAACGGTGGGGTTCCTTGCTCAATCTTCTCCATATGAAAACTACCTTTTGGAAGGGCGACTAGAATCAATTCTATTTTATTGTAAATGTTGACGTTCAAAAGTAACTTTTATGTGCCTATTTGAAATTAAGGTGTTGACATTGACTTTGGTGCAAATATTATTCCATTATCAACTTCTGCACTAACACATACAAATATAGAGAACAAAATATTTTGCTGATTTTTTTTTCTGTAAAGTGATTTATTTAAACACATTTTATTTTTTACGAAATATGTTACTTATGGTGGACAGAGATAATTATCCATTCATATTTTTTGCACCCTAATTAGTAGGTACCTAGTTGGTACGGAGGATACTTATCTAGTTAAATTCGGGCAGCCGACTATACTGAGCAGTTTCCAGGTTCTGAGACTCAATATGACCCATTTTTCCCCCTAAAAGGGTTGGCCTAGCTAGCTATTATAAATCTTATGAAATCTTTTGATCTCTCGAGATAAAATTGATTTCACCAACAGATACCTAACCATGGAATTTTGCTATTTCATAATGACGAGACTACATTTTCACAATAAAAGAGAATTTTGTAAATCTCCTACAGCAAAAAACCCGTCCACGAAATGTTACAACAAATTCAAACAATTTTTAACATAAAAAATCTAAACGCGTAACAAAACCGGATCTATCGTGATTATTTAAAACGTTTGTAAAATGGCCTTCTGTGTACATTAGAGGGCCCGTATAACACTCGTTATCAGGCTCGTTTTTATCTGGAAACATTATTGTCCGGAAGATTTAGGTGTTTCGTCCCTTTTTGAGGAGGTCAAAGTCATAGGAGCACACGAATCGGAAAAAAGGACAGCGTATATGAGAAAAAACTGACAGCTACTGCTAAGTTTCTAGTAAAGTTTTATTTTGGAAATTCATGAATGGATATGAGGTAAATATGGGAAAATAGATTTTTTTCTACCAGGTTTAATTAAAAATCCTTTTTAAATTTAATTTTCAATAAACCCTGAGCGCTTTATTTACCACAGAACATTAAAATTATAATTTACACGCTTAAGTTGGAAATTGCAGGGGCGCATGGTGCGGAAAAATCCGATCGCGCAGGCGTACAATACGTGGTAGCTGTCAAACTCGGATGGTCGAGTGAATATAGGAAAACTGACATGTTTTTTTTCTAACAAATTTCATTAAAAATCCTTACAATTAATTTCTAACAAACCCTGGGCCCTTTACCATAGAACTTTACAATTACAATACAACTTACAAAGTAAATACGTAATACAAGATCGTGTACCACAAAACTCTAAGCCAGACAATTATTGTTACGTAAAATCCTTACAAATTAGATAAATTGTAGTAACAAGTCTACAATATTGTAAGTCATACATATTATTTGTAATATCTGTGTTACGAATTTTTTTTTTCTAAAATTTAGCCAAGTTCTAATCGTATCTAAGTTAGACCTAATACCTTTTTTTCAATATCCTACATGACAGGGATTAAGTAAGTACCTTCTTGATTATGTTCTCGCACGTTTATAACTTGGACCCCACACTTCCTGGAGCGTCCTTTAAAGATAAATAATGTGTTTGATTTACAACTGCGGCATCGCAACACAGATGACGCTGGTTTCTTGCCAAATTGATATCGAATATGTTCCCATGCATGGAAACAATGCATCACATGGAAAATATATGAAATAGCAAAGTACTTCGTGGCTTATTCTTCCAAGTTGGTCTGGTCTGTTCTCTGGGGCAATGGAGAAATATTGAGTTGGTAAACCGTATTAGATGTTTGTTAGCGCAAGTTTGAAAAATTGTGGAAATCGAATTGAATTTGTTCGGAGTTAGAAAGGAGGGGTATAGGTTTGTATGCGTACTGTTCATGAGTATTCTGCAGGTCTATACCTAGCCAAGGCCATACGTTTACACGTATGATCTTGGCTAGCATCCCAACTGTTAGCATCCAAAAGTTATAGTGACCAAAGTAACACAGTTGCTGTGATTCAAATCCTCGGTCCAAATAGTCTTATTCCAACTATGTAATCCATAGGCGTTGCAGTTTAGCCAGGAGGTACTACCTACAGCGTGTCAAGTTCTATACCTAGCCAAGGCCATACGTTTACACGTATGATCTTGGCTAGCATCCCAACTGTTAGCATCCAAAAGTTATAGTGACCAAAGTAACACAGTTGCTGTGATTCAAATCCTCGGTCCAAATAGTCTTATTCCAACTATGTAATCCATAGGCGTTGCAGTTTAGCCAGGAGGTACTACCTACAGCGTGTCAAGTTCTATACCTAGCCAAGGTCATACGTCTACACGTGTGATCTTGGCGAGCATCCCAACTGAAAAGTTATAGCGGCGAAACTCACACCGTTACTGTGATTGTCAATCCATAGATACAAACCTGAAAGTCTCAATGTCTGTCTATACGTTATACCGCACGTCATACCTGTCGGATGACAGCAGAGCTTGACTGTACTAGTAAGTAGGTAGGTACCCCTTTATACTTATACCAAAGTTACTGCCACCAATTTTACCTCTCAGAATGTAATTAAATAATTTAAAAAACTGTGTAGTTCAAAACTACGACTGTATAAGTAACAAATGAAAATTTATTTCCTTCTTCATAATTGCAATACCTAGTCAGTTTAACTTTACTTTTGTAATGTTAAAAAAAACGCACTCACAATATACACACCACACCAAGATACTGGACATTTTTTATTATTTTTTTTTTATTTATAAATTTGTCTTTTCCGAAATTACTATTTTTAGATTATAATCTTTTTTGTTGTTTAATAACCTAATTTTGTCACTTATCGTGTAGCTTACTGTAATTGTTACATAACTAGCAGCGCCCCGCGGTTTCACCCGCATAAGTTTCGATTCCGTGGGAATATCGAGATAAAAAGTATCCTATGTGTTAATCCTGGTTATAAACTATCTCTGTACCTTTCATCCAAATCCGTTTAGTAGTTTTTGCGTGATTTAGTAACAAACATCCAAACATCTTCACAAACTTTCACATTTATAATATTAGTAGGATACATATACATTTTTAGCACGTGCTGTTATAAGTCAAAGATACCCATATTATAACGGGGATCGCAACTGTTTCTCCTAAGCACAAGTTATTTTGTAACCTATCTAGGAGAAGCAGTACGGCACCCACTAACTAAATTAAAAAACTTTATGCTCGTGCTTTATATTATTAATACCTACACAATACACATTCAAGTATTGATATTATGTCGAACATTAATCGATGTCAATTGGCCAGTTTCATTAGCTCGGATTAACCCTTTGACCGCTACTTAGTAAACCGCGTCGCCACAACGAGACCACCAATAGACAGCTAAACGGGCTCCCGATTTTAATGTAGTGCGGCAACTCTAAAAACCTATAGTATCTCTGGATTCGGACAGTACTGCGACCAATAAGTTTTCGATTATTGAGATCCATTATTAACAATAATACAAAAGGGGTGACCGGGTTTGGTTGCCCATATGAGTAGGTAGACTAACTGCCAAAAACTCGTCGGCAGTATGACTTTTGGGCCATCTAATCGCACTCGAAAATGCACCTCGATACCCCCAATTTTGTACAAAGCACGGCACTACAGTCGCACGCCGTTTAGTAGTTTGAAATTTTACTGTTGTATTTTTTTTTTGTTGTAAAGACTACACAATGATGGTAAAATACCTTCCTAATGAAACAAAAGGTTACACAAGATTTATGGACCACATAAGACAGTGTCATTTTCAAATAGAAGTCAGTGTTTAGATTAGCCAGGTCGCCAAAAAGAAAAATGGCGTTTGGGGCTGGTTGACTAACTTATTGCGGGGCAGGTTTTTTTATTTATTTATTTAATACTTCAAGCACATAGATGTACAGAGGCGAACTTGATGCCATAGTTATTTCCACCAGTCAACCTTTCGGTGATGCAGAGACAAACAGTGACTGACAGGTTGAATTATAAGAGATGTTACAGTTTGACACTTAGTTATTTTTCACAAAATAAGCGTTAAAGTGGGGTGACATAAGCGTTTGACATTCATTAAGACTTTAAATATAGAAACGTGATGGAATTAAAATAAAAACAGGAAAGTGAGGCTATACATGAGATTATGAGAAAAAAAAAAAACAAATAATAAAATAAGTAATAAATATTTTTGCTTACATAGTTATTTTTTACAGAGAAGAGGGGCCCGTGGCTAAATAATAACAGCTGCACAGGTCGATCAATCAGGTTAAGCCACGCTTGCCGCGGTTGGTCTGTGGATGGGTGACCATCTTTACATACCGAGACCCCTCCGTGCCTAGGAAAGCACGATAAGCCGTTGGTCCCGGCTGTCATTCGTAGATCTTTGACAGTCGTTACGGGTAGTAAGAAGCCCGAAAGTCTGACAACCAGTCTTACCAAGGGGTATCATGTTACCCAGTAAGTGGGTTGTGGAGGTCAGATAGGCAGTCGCTCCGTGTAAAATACTGGTATTCAGCGGCATCCGGTTAGACTGGAAGCCGACCCCAACATAGTTGGGAAAATGCTGGCCAGGTGGTGGTGGTGCTTACATAATTATTTTTTACTTAATTACTGTACTACGAGTAGTTAACCTACCCCGGCCCTGTGATCACCCTACCGCGGTCCAGTAAATAACAAAAAAAAAAGTGTGGGGTCGGGGGACCCCCGGCAGATACGATAGCAGCTGTGAAAATGTTAAAATTACGAAAAAGAATTCGCAGCCGCCATCTTGGATTTTCATTTTCACCTCACTATCGGCTTCAGCATACTCGAAAACCATGAGAACTACCTCCCTCTCTCCGTCTCTTTATATTATAAAAAGTCGCATGGGCATAACGCTTTTTCGTTACTTGACAATTTCTACCAACCAACCACCAACGCACCTTTCATAGAAATTATAAAATATAAATTAAACTAGTTTTTAAATAAGTATTTAAGTCAAACTGTTAAGGCCTGGTACTACTAAGTATTTATAAGTTTGTAAATTTATTACTTTGTAAAAACATTTTTTTTTTTCCTACCAAAAGCTGCATTAAAGAACTTCGTTCCAATAACTCGATAAATGATGATATAGATGTAAATTGTTATACTGTGCTAATAGTGTCACTATCAAATATACACCATTAGGGGCTGATTTTTTAATGGTTGAATAACTTTTATATGAGGAATAATGACATCGTTTGACATATCTATTACTGTCATTATTCATCAGATAAAAGTTATCTGACTGTTGAAAAATCAACCCTAAGTCAAAATTTAGTCGACCAGCCTCGGTCTCCTCGGTATACGCGTAACACACAAGAAAAAGTTTGGCTTGGTAGAGCGCCAGCGTTGTTTCCGTACCTCATAATCTCAGCGTCTCTTACGAAAACTCGACGCACTGGGAGTTTACGCAATTTCATAAACTTTTTTTGCCCTTAAAATATTCTTGTTTTATGAGTAGTTGTTTAACAATTCGAAAAACCGAGAGTCTCGAAAAAAATGTCATTACACGGTTGATCTCAAGCTAGTTTCGATTTTGGTACCCTGGCCACGTCTTTGTTACTCATCTATCCCAAAAAGAAAAAGTACAGGTCCACCAAAACTATTGATCCACAAATTAGAACAGCAGCTTCAGCAAACAATTGAAGTCTGCGAGAGACACATTCGTCACTCCTCCCTAAGGAGTATCTAGGCCGAGTATCCGAGGGCCAACGCATAAATCTTGGTGGCCCTCCCAACCACTAAGGGAAACTTGCACGTTGATATTTTTGACACTCGCCCTGATAAATGGCGGTCGCCGGATCCCAGTTTTATCATAATTTTATTTTTTTCTATTATTATTTCTGTCGAAGTAACAGGTTGGTTGTTTGAACTGATTGGGATTATCGATTTCTGATTTTCTATATTATTGTTGTCGTCGTTTTAGAGTTATCAGAACGGTTTTTTTTAAGAGATGATTTGCAGATGACCATATTATATTGCTACTTCCGGAAAGCGGTTTAAATACTTAGATAGATGAATAGTCAAAATCATTGCAGATATACTTATGAATCTAGTCATTTAACATGTTTTAATATTCTTTAATCAAAAAACAACCCCTTTCATTGAAAAAAAAGCAAAATATGGGGATAAACTTTCAACACAAGCCATTGTGTACGTGAACAAAAACGAAACGATGCACAGAATCGAATTTTTGTGTTAGGTACCTAATCAAATAACCTCCTGATTTTTTCATCTAGATTAAAAAAGTATCGATTTTCCGAAAAAAATATCCGGTGCCCGCAGAACAAATGTTCAAGAATTATATTTGACAAAAAAAATATTTAACCCTCATAAGGCTATACAAATTCTAGTCGGCTTTTTGAAGTCGAGGGTCGAATCCACCGGAGGTCATTGAAGCGACAAATCCGCATAGCTTAAGCAAGTTAAATCGTCTATGCCAATTCAATTCACACGAAATAATGGCGCCTCATTGTTAACCCTTCGAGTCGGCGACCTTTCACCGGGGACAATTTGTACCCCATCGATTGTGAGTGCTTCGATTTATTTTAATGGAGAGTGAAGTGTAAAAACATTTTATTGCTACTTTGTAGCACTAGTAGGAAATTAAATAACGTCCTCTTAAGTGCAAGGGGTCAAAGTGTATTTGAGAAGTCGTAAATAAAATGTAGGTACCGTTTTCTACTTTGCTTTATTTCTTTCGGTAACGGAATGGTGTACAGTAAATCACTTACTTTACAGTTGATAGTGGCACTGCTTTCAAACTTAAATAGAAAATTCGTTTTATAAAAAATAACTGGCAATCAAAGGACATTGAAAATATCTGACTTTTAAATATTCTAAGGCCTCACTTTGACCAATAGATAATGTATTCTGTTGAAACACTCTAAAGTTAGCGAAACCATTATAGATAAATAGTTATGATGCAGTGAACAAAATTAAACAACATTAAAATATTCAAAGGATTATACCGACATGACCACATAATTTTCCCTTCATTCCTGTTATTATTCACAGCCTGGTTGCAACATATCACAGCGATCGGGTGGCAGGAAATTGATGTTGCCAGGTACCTACCTCGGTGACACCATGCGACATATATTTCACTATGAATCTGAGTGTAATGAAGCTGTAAAACTAGATTATTTTGCAAGATAGACGTAGATTAAGTATGTGCTTAGTAAGTATCTTTTTGGGATAAATGACAATTTTGCTGTAGCAAGCACGAACGGGTGGGTCTATCGAACCGTAAAGTGTTTCTTGCGAGATGAAATAATCAGTCTATAATATTCCCACTGCTGGGACAGAACAGGCCACCCGTCTTCGAAAGGTCGGTTGGTCGAAAGGTCGTCACATGTCTGCGAGATATTTTGAGAAAAAAATTACACACTTTTTTTTCTTCCATAGGGTCCAAAATTCGTGGTTGGCAGCACGAAAACCTTTTCTATTTCGATAGAAGCTCGTCCTTAGTTCGCCTTTCAATCCAGAACCTCGAATAATTCATTTGCTCACTTCACAAAAGTCTTGATTGCCAATTAATTATTCTTCACTTTAGCGATGTTGAATTGATATTGACTTTATTCAAATCGAATTGCAAATCATTGCCAAGGTACCTATTAAATAAGAACATGATTTTTATGGGTAATGTACAGACGCCAGCACATCAAGCTACTACAATCTGTCAAATCTCTTTAATAGATTTTCAACTTTGTCGCTAAAACATAAGGTTCAACGTTGATTGAGAAAATTTGACAGTTTCTGGTAACTTGATGTGCTGGCGTCTGTACTATTGATTATAGTGACATTTATTTAAAAAAAAAATCTTGAATCGAGTGGCAGAATGCGTTGACGTTGCTAGATTAGACGAGTAATTTTCGGTCGTACTTAAACAAATATAACACGGGCTTAATTCCCAGATCTCAAAATTCTAGCTTAACAAGCATTTCCATTTAGCGAGGGAATATAACCTGTCCGAGATGCCGTAACTAATTAAATGCGACGGTGTGCGAGCGAAAAGTGGACAAACATCTTATTTGCATGCAAATGTTGGACACGCGTTAGAATTATATGCATTACGCCTGCTCCGACAACACTAGTGCATATACGAACGTGATAAAGAGGTACAGACAATGGAACAGGCCCGAATTATGTACGTGGGTGAATCAAATATAAACCGGACTTTTTTATTACTGTTCGCTGAGTGAAGTGACGCGCTTGGTGCTGTTGTATGTGTTAGGGGGGATCATCTAGGGGAGGTGGGGATACTGCTCCGGCTCACTATAGTTTATTGCGCGCCAGTAGCATCATTTATGAACAGGAGGTATATAAGTCTGTTGACCAACGACTATTCATAAAATTTTTAACACGGGAGGGCATAAAACCTTCCGAAATTTTGCATCGATTGACTCTACAGTTCGATAAAAATACGCTTTCAAGAACTCAAGTGTAGGAATGGCACAAAAAAATTTCAAGTGGAGGACGCCGTTTTCACACTGACCAGATAGTGGAATCATTTGTGTGCAATTGGTTAAAGGCACGACCGACTACTTTCTTCGATAATGGCATCAAGAAGCTTCCCCTGCGCTGAGAAAAATGTGTTAATAGAAGGGGAGATTATGTAGAAAAATAAAAATATATTACATTTTTTTTATAATGATACATGCGTATGTTTTTTTTACTTAAGTCCGGTTTATATTTGATCCACCCACGTAAAAACTTTTTCCCCAAAATGGCGATTCTTAATAAGTTAGTAAAAGTAGATTAGTTTCACTAAACCAAGATAAATCAAGAGCTTCATGTGCTCATCAATCAATAAATTATCCTATAGCTTTTTTAATTTTTTTCTTTTTTATGTGCCTTTCGTTCTTAAGAAAACACTTGCTTAACATGGACAGAACTTGTGAACAACACGGCAGGACGCAAATTGTGGGACGGTAGGGCAAATACAAATCTGTATTTATGCAAAATTAACTAGTATACTTTTCCAACATTAATAGAAATATAAGTAGAAAGAAAAGTACACCCAACTTTTCACATCATTGTCCTGAAACGAAACCAATTCACATAGCCGCGCCGCCAGTAAGCGAGTGCCTAGCCAAAACCAGTATTTATGTTGGCGTCCACTGCATTATCTCTTGGGCCCATTCACTGGATGGAAGCGTCTTGTCTATGCCGTCAAATTTACCCAATTAGCCCATCATACCACGACGGTGCAGCAGCTGGAACCGCCATCGTTTCTGTCGATCACGACATCTTTTCCAAGTTCGGAACATTTTTTTTTTACACCACGTACTATCATGGTTACGCATCGCCTCTCGCAAAAAACAAAACACTATCTTCTGCTATTGCTTGCCTATTTTGTCAACTATCATCCCGGGCGAGCCCCCAAAATTGTAGGTAGGGTTGTAAGTTGCAGAGAGTTTGCTCTGTTGTGAGTTGTGAAAGATTGCAATTATTCGGGTCTTGCTTCACTTTCGCAGGACTAACACCTATATTCTCCTATATAACACCTATAAAAGATACGGGAATTTCTGCAACAATGTCCTAAAGAATTTAAAAAATAATTACGATAAATCTGAATTAAACAAAGCAGGTAAAAATACCAAGCAACTTTGGAAACATATTAAAAAGGTCACTAATATATCTAAACAGCGTGAATCAAATTCCAGTTTATTGCTGGTTAATCCATCACAACTCTTATCAGCTAACAATGTAAATATTTTTTTTGTAAATGTTGGGAAAACTCTTGCCGAACAGATTCCGAAATACTGCGGCCAACCATATTGCCAAAAATCCAGCAATAGCTGTAATCCAAAATCTTTTGCTTTGTTAGAGACACTGATGAAGATGAAATTACCCGAATCATTTCTGGGCTAAAAGACGACTGTGCAGTTGGATGGGATAATTTAAGCAATAAGATTCTTAAACTCTTTAAGCATATTTTGGTACCTCCCTTAACGCATATATTTCGAATCTGTCTTTCTGCAGGAATTTTCCCTAGTTGTATAAAAAAGGCAGTTGTAATCCCTATCTTTAAATCTGGAAGTAAAGACGTAGTTAATAATTATAGGCCGATATCCTTACTCCCCTCGATTTCAAAAATACTAGAGAAAATTATAAACAGTCGACTAGTTCAGTACAATGACGTTTGACCTTACATAAAATTAGATCGACGAAACGTTAAAAAAGGTTTCCGTTTGTAAACAAAAGACGTCTGCACTCCTACTCACAGTTTCTCTTGCACTGACCGTTGGTCGAATGAGGCTTCTTATTGGCTTATTGCTTTCTATCACAAACGTCTAGTTTCTTGTATGTTTGCGGTACTCCGTCTTACCTCGCGACCCCGTCGTTACCCCCCTTCCCCTACTTTTAACAAATACTACTAAAAATTATATCTTCGGGACCCACTGAACAACAGCTGTGTGATGCTGGCGCTGGCGTATGTATGACATATGTAGTGTGACTTGTTGAGTGGGAAGAGGTGACGATTGTGCCATCGACCGTGTGTATCACTTCTGGCGGACGAATTTTCAGAAGAATTTCTATGTATGCACCTCAAGGGTTTCGTCAGGCAGCCATTGTATCACAATGAACGTCAACCTGAATGACAGTCGACTCCATCAGTGCATCTTCAACTAATAGCTCACGGAGTCTCGCTTTGCGAGGTCACGGAACCGAGATAAGTGACACCTCTAGTCCCCATTCTCTCCCTTTTTCTTGCGCAAAGATACTCCTTTTCTTTAGTTTTTTAAATTATTTCAGCATTTTTTTAGGGAATTTAGTTCTCTAATAGGAGCAATGGGTGCCGTTTATTACGTTACCCAAACATAAGTAGATGTAGAAACTGTCTGGCAATGTTAAGATTATAAGGTAGGTACATTTGATCACTTACGCGCGAGTTAAATTCTATCGAGGTGATCTCTTCAGTTGCTCCGCTCCCATGCTAGATTTTTGGCAGCTGAGCTGTTCGACAATGTTGAAATCAGAAGCAAGCTGTATCTACTACGCTCCTACAACAAGCACAGCTTTACACAATCGAAAAAATATGTCTTCCCGACATCTCAACTACAATTCTTGATTAGGAGCAATAGTCCATCATTAGATAGACCACCAAACTCGGTAGTTAATCATCAATTCCATTCGTGGAGGTTTTAATGTATATATTTCACATTCTAAGAAAACATTCGGTAAAATGACGCAATGTAACTTTGATGGATGTTTTTTTATCTGAGTTTAAGCAGCACGCCCGTTAAAAAGAACTCAAAAATCCTAGACTCATCTGAGATTCCTTATTCGAGAAACCTCAAGTATCACTCTAACCTGCGACTAAGAATTCAATTTAGACGGTGTTTCTGATGCCGTTGTCAAGACGACCTGAGTCGAGGAAGTTCCTTCAAACGGACTCAGAATATCGGTGTAGGTATCTCACAAATCATATCAAATAATTTTATTTCACTTCACTTAGGAAAACCTACATGGGCACTTATGAAACGTCAGAAGCACGGTTCTAACTGGCTGTTTTCTATGGAGAAGGGCCGGCAAGAAACTCCACCACGGTTATTCTTTTAAAAATAATTTGCATCTATAATATTTCAAAAATAATTTGCATTTACAATATTTTAAAATTGCAGTGTTGATAGGTGTTGCACACACGATAGTTAAGTCAAGTCAACTGGACTAGTTGTCTTTATTTTCGCCATTCGTGGTAGACAAAAGTTAGACAACATTGTTGTAATTCCGGCTGAAGTAAGTTAGGTCATCCTTTTAATCACTAGTAAAGGATTATTTTATGTATGTAAAGGTTGTGACCATTACTTAAATAAAATAATCCTTAAAACGAACTCACATATCCAGCACTAAGGTTTGAACTCCTCGTTCATTCGCAGTGCAGAGAAATAATTAGTATTTCATGTGCCGACTCGAGGGGACATCGTCAACAGGATGGACTGCGCGCTACCTCGCAATGTAAGCCAACGCTAGGCTTAGATAATGCGCACATTGCCTGCCTAACACTAGCTAATTCGCAAATTAGGTGCCATGCAGGATCACTAGTTCGTGTACTGTGCATAATTTAAACGGAAAGTGCGCGATCAATTTTGTACATTAGCTATTGTAAGACATGTGACATCTACCAAACCCGCACTGGGCCCTCGTGGTGGACTTTGGCCCACTCCCTCTCACAGAGAAGAGTTTGTCAGTGTCCCAGCAGTGGGAACATATAGGATGATTATGCTATTATTATGAGGCATAATTACTCTTTTCTGAATTAATTGTTTTTTTTTTGTCTTTAATTGGTCGCCACAGAGCAATTGCATTGTACTCATAATTGTTTTTATCAAATATCTTTTGGGGTTTTTGCTTGAGTGTTTGATTGTTGTCATTGCGTAAAAAAGACAACAAAACCCCCATCTACATCGTCTTCACATCAGCTTATCTAATAAATGACCATAATTTTGACCATGGTCAAAATATTGTAAAACATTTTTTTTTTTAATACCTTGGAGTTTCAGCTTTAAATTATTTTTAATTTTAAACATTTTGTAATAGGTACCTACTCTTTTGTTTTATTTGTTTTTTTTTTGTCTTTTATATGCAAATATTTTATTGAATGACTTATACGATTTAAGTTTGACTGTATATACCTATCGCTTAGTTGTAATGAAATAACAAATCGTTTTTTAGTGTCAGTTTTCATGTGTGATTAAATTAGGTATATCATTAAAGTTTGATTTGAAATACCTATCGCTTGGCTATTTTTTAATAATAAATTCACCTAGAGGTTGATACAGGCTCTTTACAAAGTATTGTTGAGCAAGGAGCGTGGGGATCGCACTTATCGCAGCGGTTACTTTTTATTACCACACAACCGCCCAGACGATAGCTGGAAGTAACACAGGTATGCATATTGTGAACCGACCCACTGAAAGAAACAAAGTAAATAATTGTCCTTGAAAAGAATGACCTATGTACGTAAGATTTTTCCATCTAGCCTCGCTCCTCGGCGTCATCGCCTTGGGGCTAGGTTGAGCGACGATGTAAGTCAGTCCTGTGTTGTCTTTAGACGGACCATTCCTCTGGCAAACACACACAGTCGCAATAAAACTATTTTCTTTTGACAAGACAACACTGCTCTGCCTACTTCTATTCTTCCATTAGTATTACTCGGGTTTGCGCTCTGATTCAATCATTATGATATTTGTTCGTTTTAAATTGATTCCTTTTCTTGAAAACCATTTTATACGTATGATTATGGACAAAAACATTTCAAGAAATTATCTCACGGGAATGTGCTACCGGAACAAGAGTAGCCTATGTAAAGACATAGGCTACTCTTGTTCCGGTAGCACATTCCCGTTCCCGCACATTAGATAATTATATGATATCGGGGAAAGCCCCGATATCATATAATTATCTCCTTGCCAAATATTATCGAAATCTATTCAGTGGATTAGACGTAAAACGGTAACATACAGTGTTACTTTCGAATTTATAATATTAGTATTGAAGTCGGAAAAGTTGGTAAACGCTATACTATTTTTGACAGATTGAGGCTGGGATGGGAGAGCGAGCGTTTTTGGGGATGCGGGAATTGCCCCTCAGATGTTTTAGTCAAATTTATAACCTCAATGTTTTACGTATTGCTGTTGTATGCTCAATTATTTTCCAGTCTATTTCTATACGTGAAGACTTGTAATTGGCTTCCTGCTACTATAGTTTCCTTGTAATTAAGTTTTTTTTAGCTGTAAGTCTTCCATGAATAAATGAATAAATAAATAAACCATGCCCATGCTTTCTGACTTTTTGCCGTGATGTCAGCGGGGCATCCTGACCTGTGGCTACCGTACGTTTCCTTTGCGACGGTCGCGCAGTTATCACAATATTTAGCAGTAACCGTCCATAACACAAGTACTTGGTGATTTGAATTTAAATAGATACACTTTGTAGCTTGTCTAGACTTATTTTATGAGAACATCTGTGGACTTAAAAGGTTGCAAGTGCTAAACACGTTTTCTTGAATATAACTTTGTAGAGACGCCAGCACATCAAGCTACCCGAAACTGTCGAATTTTCCCAATCAACTTTGAACCTAATGCTTTAACGATAAAGTTGAAATCTATTATAGAAATTTGACAGATTGTACATAGAGCAGCGTGACCTCTGCGATTATAAATTTTTAATTCTTTATTTTTAAAATGTTGACATTGACAAGCAACTCATTTGATTATTGGAAGAATATTTTAAAAACTAGTTGCTGACAAATATGTATAGATTTTCCACTTCCACTAATACAAGTAAGCCCGTGGCTAAATAATAACAGCCGCACAGGTCGATCGATCAGGTTAAGCTACGCTAGCCACGGTTGGTCTGTGGATGGGTGACCATCTTTACATACCGAGACTGATCCGTGCCTCGGAAAGTACGTTAAGCCGTTGGTCCCGGCTGTCATTCGTAGATCTTTGACAGTCGTTATGGGTAGTCAGAAGCCCGAAAGTCTGACAACCAGTCTTACCAAGGGGTATCGTATTACCCAGTAACTGTGTTGTGGAGGTCAGATATACAATCGCTCCATGTAAATACTAGTATTCAGCTGCATCCGGTTAGACTGGAAGCCGACCCCAACATAGTTGGGAAAAGGCTAGGCAGATGATGATTACTATTTAGGAGTCGAAATTTCCTATCCGACTACTCCTGAGGATAAACGGCGAAATAAACTCAGGGGTCTCTTATAAAGTCCAAATTCAGATTCTCCAGACATAATCTTGGCCAGATCATGTGAGATACATGTAGATTAGTGTCTAAAATGGTATTTTGAGGAAAACACCACACAGATTTGATTGGACCTGACCAATGCCAGCAGTTGCCAAATGTTTGTCATTAATCGTATAGCTCAACTATTAACTTCAAAGAGCTCAACGACTCGGACGAACAATACCAAAGAAAGGACATTTGGGTAGATCGCAAAAGTACTCAAACAGTGCCAGACCATCATTGAAACTAACTGCGAAAGAAAAAACATGGCCCACATAGTCCTCACATGAACAATAATTAACCTCAAAGAATTCCCAATTCTCTGTCGTTCTCCATACTTCCACAGCTAGTTCCGTCGGACTCGTTAACATCTTCCAGACTTTTCCAAGTATTCCGAGTCCTTCTTAAATCCAATTTGATTCAAATATCGCAAGTGCAATGTGACGTACCTTTCTAACCGATTGCACATAGTCGCCAGGTGACTACTCCGATGCAATTGTTTTCTGTAACTTGTTCTGTGTTGATACTACTGGTGTAGTTGTGTTGAAGCCATTTTTAGAAAAGCGATGTAAGTAATTCATAGATAAGAGTGGATGTAATGGAACGGCCCGGTGCGGTGCCCGGTTGATGGCAATTGGCTGCTAGCCCCCTATTACATGGGACTTAATAATAACTGCCAAAATGTGGATGTAATATAGGGTCAGCTCTGTCTAACCCTTCGGGGCAATAAGACGTGATGCTATGTTATGTTGTGTGTTTTTTTAATATTGAATAACGCGTTTCATAAATTTCTTTTCATGACAAAATTACAAGACCTCTCTTTTTCCCCTATATCAGGCCAGGGGTTCAACCATATCGCTATAAACAAAATACCTTAGAACACTATTCTCTTCCTATTTATATCATAATCGGAGGGCCTAATTTACACTACAATTGCGTAATCTAAACATCTCAATAACAAGTTTGTTTATCACAATAGAGCGGCCATTTTGCCGGAAGTGCGGCTAGGACCGGACCACATCCGTTCCGCTTTTGTCTCAGTTAAGGCTGGGCTTAAGATTGGCTTACGTAAGAGCTAACTCCGTCTTGGAACAAACATTGTTAGACGCCTCTGTTCTTAACGCTGCTATGCAAGAGAGCACAATTTTGTCTTCCAGAAATCACAATGCGATAATCTTTTGGGCTATTTTTATCTTACCTTTTTTCAGTTACTATGATACTATGATATAATATGGCAACCTCGGGCTATTATTAAACCGCATAAACATAACAGTGAAATCTATTTTACATATAAATATTATTAAATCATTTTAACATAGATTTCAACATAAGATTGTGAACACCATTACTTTATAAACTATCTCGCGAGATTTTAAACTGTCTACAAATTGTGAACTGAATATTTTAAAGTTATTAAATTTTAGATAGTTGATAATCTATCCATGCCAAGCCGTCAAATTGTGAACGAACCTGCACTTACGGACAGGGTTCACAATCTGTCCGATTTTGTCATTCGTAAAATTATGAACCGTCTTTGGTTGGTTGGTCTTGGCGGTAGCTCGTTCTGTGTCCATAGAGTTAGAAAACAAACATCAGTCAAATAAAGGAAATGCATAGTTAATTGTTTGAGATCAAGTATTTCAATTAATATATTTTATCAATAAACAATATTAATAATCAATAACTACGTTACGAAGAAAATTAAAATGAAAAAATTATTAAAATACATTTTTTTTTACAGAAATTGTTTTGTAGATGTGTTGTATAAGACCAGCACCCTAATTGCGTAACACACTATTACTCTCAATTTGAATCATTTTGAAGCTTATTGCTAATCCATTGCTCCATAGGTTCGAAAAATGTGTCTGCTCAACAATGTAAATAACGCAATGAATGTTGTTGAACTGTCAAAATGAACCCCATTGCTACTGATAGTGTGCAGGTTCAATATCGACATTGTCAATTGGATAAAGTTTCACAAATAATATCAAGCAAGTCTACTTACATGAAAAAAAAAAAATTAATACACGAGAAGTGAAACCTAGGTTATGTTCGGCGACTAACAGTTGTTTATCACTGAAACTTCACTTTTTTGTTTAATCGTAGTTTGAATTTAATATTAAATTTCACTATATTCAAGCTTTTAGTTATTTATAACTCGAAAAATATTAAAAACCACAAAAGCATTTGTTTGTTTTTACAGCAAAGCCAGGGTTATGTTTTTCATGCGTATCTACGAGTATGTATCTTTGTATGTGGGATTCTTTATACCCTAGCCTACCTACCCTTCCCTCTTCTTTTTACCTTCAACAGCTGAATGTGTTTGAATACATGAGTTGTCCATCGACTCATGTAGCGTTATGGTTCTAGGCTAAGTTTTTTGTTTATAATATCAAAACGGCGGATTTTAGACTTCGATAAGCAACGATAAAAAATATATAAATAAAGTGAATCAATTTGCTAAATCGCATAACTTTTCCAGTAGCAATATGGAAAACATAATTTATGATATCTAACCTAAATCAAGATACTATCAACAAGGACCTAGTTACTATCGTTGTTAACAACTGAGTTAGATTGTCTCGGGCAAGTCTGTTGCCCTAGTTTTACAGACTTTAGAACTTAGACGATTAATATCCTTTCGGTGGCCTCCCATTCATCTACAATCTTTAGCTTTTGAAGGGCTCGTGGTAAACAATAACAGAAGCATGGGACGAGGGAAGCTTAAGCTCGGTTCGTGGATGGGTGACTATCCATTAGATATTTTTGATCCCGGCTGTTATTCGTAGAGATCTTTGACAGTCGTTACGGGTACAAATAGGACCAATAGTCTGACAACCAGTCTTACCATGGGGTATCATGTACCCATGTAACTGGGTTGTGGGTGGAGGTTAGATCTAAGCACTCGCTCGATATAGAATACTGGTATTCATCTGCATATGGTTACACTGAAAGCCGACCCTAACATAGTTGGTGAAAGGCTAGGGAGTTGATGATGATGATGAAGCCTCTGGATGGGCAATAAGAGTTAATAAAAAGAAAAAGTTTTTTTTTTTTTTTTTTTCAAAACACGTATACGATGGAGCGAAGAGACAAAGGATAAGACTTCGTAACATAGCAATAGGGTTCCGTTAGCACCGCTTAGGTACAGACTGTTACAAGGTTGCCTGGAAGAGATCGCAGAAAGCGATACGGCCGCCCATTGTATGTTTTGAAGTAACAATTGCATTTTTTTTTATTTTTTGTTATATCAATTCTGGAGTACAATAAAGTATATATAAATAAATACATTCTAGAAGAAAATGGTGTCACCATTTTCAGCTCAAAAAACCGTATACGGCTTTGTATAGGTAAGTATTGTAGTATATTTCCCAGCTGTGATAATGTTAGGCTACAAAAATCTTAATGGTAGCTTGCCTATTAGCTGCCAAAATCCACAGGTCCGTGGATGGACCATTCTAAAATCCATCCTAAATCATCCCACCACATTATGCCAGTGCACACATCCCGGAAGCATGTCCCCACGTCTACGCAACCCCTTAGGACCGTGTCCAACACAACGGGTATTGACATACGTAAATCAAATCTATTCGGTCTATTGAAACGAGCTCCATTGACGGTCGGGTAGGGAACACAAAGCAACGATCAGTGGACAACCAGCCGTGAATATTGTACATATTTGTATGACATGATTGTTTGAATTGAATTTCCTATATTGTTTTAGTGGAGCCAAAAATTGTTAGGCTAAACGAATCATGCATAGTTCTCATATTGTTCTACGTATCTGTTAACTAACTGGGTTAGCTGTTGATGGAATAAAAATATCGAAACCATCGTTTGGGTAAACCACAACTATTATGACACGCTTATTGATTGCGCGAATATTTTGTTTTACCGTATTGGTTCTTATTATTTTTTTAACAAACATCATCATCTGCCTAGCCTTTTCCCAACTATGTTGGGGTCGGCTTCCAGTCTAACCGGATGCAGCTGAATACCAGTATTTTACATGGAGCGACTGCCTATCTGAACTCCACTACCCAGTTACTGGTTAATACGATATCTCTTAGTAAGACTGGTTGTCAGACTTTTGGGCTACTGACGATCCGTAACGACTGTCAAAGATCCACGAATGACAGCCGGGACC
Source organism: Eremobia ochroleuca (assembly GCA_949629135.1). Classification (NCBI taxonomy): domain Eukaryota; kingdom Metazoa; phylum Arthropoda; class Insecta; order Lepidoptera; family Noctuidae; genus Eremobia; species Eremobia ochroleuca. The sequence goes on along the minus strand of OX451385.1, from coordinate 21,540,849 downwards.
AACGGCTTAACGTGCTTTCCGAAGCACGGAGGGGTCTTGATATGTGAAGACGGTCACCCATCCACGGACCAGCCGCGGCAAGCGTAGCTTAACCTGATCGATTGACCCGTGCGACTGTTATTACTTAGAAACAACCCCTTTTTTTTTAACAAACATGTTCTAGATATGTACGTTCGTTTTTTTCCACAACTAAATGTTTCGCTGCATTAACTTACCCACCTACCATTAAATGGTGGTGTTCAGCTCGCCTTTAAACATAATCATATTGTATGTTTGTCCCGTTGATCTCGCAGTCGCAAGCGTGACTGCTGGACGTGGGGATTCGATTCCCAGGTCAGGCAGTATCATTGGATTTTTCCATTAGGATATTCTCAGTAACAGCTCGGAGTTTGGAAGCTGGCGGTGTGATACCCCGTGCCTCAGAAAGCATGTTAAGCCGTTGGTCCTGCGCCTGATCTCTCTCCGGTTGTGTCGGATGGTCGTCCCATCGGACTAAGAGACTGAGGTATGGGAGAGTGCACCTGTGTCTGCGCACACACTTGTGCACTATAATGTCTCTCGCGCCGAAGTCTAGTCTCCGTTGGGATTGGCCGCGATGGCCGAAATACGGTCTGGAGGATTTTATATTGTCGAGTGAACGAACTTACATGTTTAGACTTTTAAGTTATTTTTTTTAGAACTGCCAGAATATAGCACCTGAAGCACCTATTTACTTAATCAGTGCAGTGTGTTGTGTCAGACAATAATCTTCCTTTTTCCGTTAAGATCTTAGAAGGCATATTTAATTACTTTTCAACTTGCGATAACAACAAAGCGATTGCCCCACTGAGCGAGGAAATTGCAGAAGCAGTCTATTTTTGTTTAAAATTAGCTTTATTCCACTTAAAAAAAATAAAAACAGTCACTGCGGCTTATGCCCCGGACTCATCAGACGCAATTTTATTGACAGGTGGTAAGCATGTTTCCACTTTTTCAGTTTATCTAATTTATATTTTAAAGACATATTATATTATTAAACATATGACATTTACAACTGACTATTTACACTACCTACTAAATTTAATAAATATCTGTTCTAAAACAACTACGTGCGTTATTAACTCCAATCTTGAGGACAAGCCAGAACTACAAATTTCTAATATACGTTCCCACACCAAAATATCTCAAATCAAACCTCATTCCAAGGTGACGAAATAAAAGGCAACATTCCTACGCTGTCGATAGGAACTAAAGTATCGATATTTCCACGCACTTATAGTGTGGCCCCAAATATCTGTAATCATTCACAGAAATTGGCCTCGGCGCTTTTTTCCGCCGCGACCCGCATACTTAGGAGCGAAATTGGAAAATACAAAGATGTAAAACAATGTCGCTACGTGAAAAATCAAGATTTTGGTCTTCTTCTTCAATATCGGCGAAAGGATAAGGGATATCAAAACTTGTGCACTTAAGCTCTATAAAATTTTATGAAATCATTTCAGAAAATTTCATAGAGCTTTTTTCGATCTTAAAATCAGCGTCATTGGCCCCGTGAACATATAGTATTTTTAAGCTATCTTGAAGATGTACTTACAGTTTTTTTCTCCTCTTCTTCATCTGCAATCGGCTGTCTCAGCCATTATCAGATAATCAGGTGAAATACAATAACTTTACTATAGGTATTCCACTGATTACTGGTGCGAGGATCTTAAAAATTTCAAATCTCTTTGATCTAGTTTTAATACTGCTAACATAAATAAGTATCGTGGCATTGTGAAAGTAACATTATGTAAGATAATCTCTATATTCACAACCGCACTTTCAGATATTTCGTTATCACTTCCAGACAACCAAATCATGGTCCTCGTCAAACTGTTCGAACGAGTTGGTAAGAAGCAAAAATCTATTTATCAAAGTATCGGCCTGCATCTTCGGGCTCATTTCTCAAACAAGATTAATTACGATACGACAAAACTGAAGGCACCATATTTATGGTTTTTCCCCCAATCTCGTGGCTGCTTTAAGCCTTCGCGCTTCATTGGGAATTAGATATTTTAGAATAGACAAGTAAATGCTAGTTGAATTTTGTAATTATGATTTTCGGGGTTGTAACCTCATTTTTTAGTAGTTTAGGGCTAAAGATTAGGCGATTTAGACGATTAGGCGCCAACTGCCACGGGCGAGAGCATCGTGGCGAAAGTATAGCCGTGCCTTCAGACTCTCGCGATGATATCACTGTGTGGAGATTGCTTATACAGTTTCTATTGAATTTTATGACACGTCGTGACTATGGTCGCGATACTCCCGCCCGAGTAGATGGTGCCTAAATCTTTAGCCAAAGAACACTATCAACAACGAGGTATTGTACATTTAGGTTCATTTAGGTTCACTGTACACAGAGTAAAACAATGCTCGAGCTGTTTGTCAGTTAACCATTTATATGCTGACTAACCTAAATAACTTCAATGATCCGTTCAACTAGGTTTTTGCTACTGACGTGTTTGTTTTATGATTAATTTTCTAGGCTGCCCTCTTCGGTGTTGAGAAGGGGAATGATTAGATGCCTTCTAAGGGGATACCCACTGTCACCTTCATGTTATATTGTATTAACGTTCAATAAAAAATTAAACGGATTGTTGGCAGCTCGTGTTGAATTTCATGAGAGAATATTTAAAACGATTTTAATTTTATGTATTTGGGGATCACTTCACCAGCCACGTTAAACCGTTCAAATTGATTATTAAAAGTGTGTGATCCCACCATATGGTCGAGTCGTGTGATCTCCCGGGGCTAGACGGATCAACGTAGAACATGACAGCCCGGGGCTAGACGGAACATCGCAGAGTATATTCATATCTGCATCACAAATCTGAAACAAATACTTATTTTGTTAGATAATAGAATGAAATATTTATTAATTTTTTATTTATATTTTTTTTTTGTATCGACTCCTAGGCTTACTCTGGTGGATTATTGAATTCTAAGAATTTTTCATCGGTTATCAAATAAAAGTTCTGATGCTTCACAAAAAAGTAAGAAGAAAGAAACGCGATCAAAATTTATGGAACAGATAATTTTCTTTTTCATGAATGATATTATATTTAATTATTGTATGGAAAATATTATACAATACATCAATATTAAACTTGCATATAATAAAGAAATCTCCATGTTTTTTTCAAGTCGTATATAAAAACCGTACGAAGCAGGGGCATCCGTCGTTAGACATACAAGTTCACAACTAACTGAAAAAAGTTACAAATGGCAACTCCTTCTTTTGAAATCATCAAAAAGTATTTATTATTTAGTTTGCGTTGCTTACTATCACAATACTAACATGTTAATGTCATTATAAACACATTTTTTTTAATATTAAACTAAACAAGAAATGAACTATTCTTCCATTCCACAAAGAATTTCTTGAACACCTGAAGAAAACCGCACAGGCATAATTGGCATTAATTAAAAATAACAATTGAGAAGCAAAAGCAAATTGGATTTGGTTAATGAAGAGAAACTAAACAAAGCCAAGCTGTACCTTAATCGTATTACAGCTGGCAACACTGTTCGATTGTGTTTAAAAGAGAATTCTTACATGCTTTAAAAATAAACGTTGATTTTAACGTTGTGGATTATATAGGGGGTGATCGCACTAAAAGCTGTTTTATACGACTATGATCTGGATTTTTTTATTAAATGTCATCTGTTTTGTTAGGAGCTTTCTGAATGCGTGTGGTTCTCGTCAGAGAATCAAGTTGGACACTGAAATAAAAACCCTGCAATTGCGCTAAAGTCTTAAAGATAAAATTCCTGAAAACAGTCGGAAAAGAGTGTTGTGAAATATTGAATTGAATATTTTACTGTCAGCTGCAAAAATTAAAATAACCGAATTTACGTAATACGTCCGTGTCTGTCCATCTAAACTAATTTCCTCGGAGACTACTCGATAAAGAAAGTTGAAATTAGGCACAATATTGTGACAAATGGCGTTATTTGTCACAATATTGTGCCTAATTTCAACATTCTTAGTAATAAGTAGAATTATTGTGCTGGGTTTCACTTAAGAATTTAATGTATGAATTATCAAAATCGATCTGCCTAGCCTTTTCACAACTACTCATCTGCCTAGCTTTTTCCCAACTATGTTGTGACTAACTATGGAGCGACTGCCTATCTGACCTCCACAACCCAGTTACTGGGTGATACGATACCCCTTGGTAAGACTGGTTGTCAGACTTTCGGGCTACTGACAACCCGTAACGACTGTCAAAGATCCACGAATTATAGCCGGGACCAACGGCTTAACGTGCTTTCCGAGGCACGGAGGGGTCTTGGTATGTGTGTCTTGTTCTTGGTATGTGAAGATGGTCACCCATCCACGGACCAGCCGCGGCAAGCGGAGCTTAACCTGACCGATCGACCCGTTGCGGCTGTTATTACTTTTCCAAAAGCCCTTTTCCTAGTCTTTTCCCAGCTATGTATTTAAATTCGCGGACTTAATTTTATATATATGTATGGAGGTATATAGCCGCCGTTATCATCAACGCATTACCGCCGAATCTACTTAATGCCAACAAACCCGCAAAGTCATTATATTTGATATCTTTATTTAAATTCCCAATAAGGGTCATTTGTTATTTTGCGGCCAAAATGTTTAGTTAAACACTATAAAATTAATGCCCTTGGAGCCTTATCATATATTTATGAACTAATCCTTTCAATTACTCGTACCAATGTTTTGTTCGCTTTAGAATATTCAGCCTTGTAAATTTGTAATCAGACGCGAAACGTATTACATTTCCAGCGTTTCAGCTGCGGGTAATAGAACACTGGGGTGACGTCAGAATACAAGTTTATTATAACTGTAGAGGTTACAGCAATGAGAGAGATTGTTGGGGTTTTTTAAGGCCGACATTTTTCTTCTATCTAGAGGAGACCCGGGTAAAGCCGTATAGCTGCCCTGACGTGTTGTTGTAAAACCAGTGATCCGGGCTATCCCCTTTCGGTGCTCAGACGGGGATAGCCCGGAACGGAACGGTCCCCTATTGACCTCAGTTTCATAATTATGAAAGAAGTGTGTGAGGTTGAATTTCACTCCTTCAGTTATATCACCTGAAATCTAAGTATATTTACGCTTCTCTAAGTAAAAGTGTTGTAAATACTTGATCTCTTAAACTTATTTCTTAGTAAATATTCTATAATTATCTATTTTTAATTTTATTGTTTTGATTGTCTCTCCGCGTTTTTTTTTTACATTTTTCTCACATATAGAAGCAACTAGAATAATGTACTCAGGATTTTGTAATGTCTCGATAATTAAAAGGGTGTCCTTGGAGATTCTTGCCCGTTCTTTTCTATAGAGATTTACGTTTTGGAATGGGCAGTTTCAACTTTCTGACTCGACCGACACTTTGACAATTTAAAAGTGTCTGTGAACGGTTTAAATTGAAATAAATACTTTGAGTTTGAGTCTTCGGGCGAAGCTGAAGAATTTTTTTTTATGAATAAGCAGTACTACTTCATCTTTAACAGTTCTGTTTGGTTTCCATTATTTACAGCATAATCAGCTTATAATGTTGCCATTACTGGAACACAGTCCTCCTCCTTTTCGAGGGGGAGTGGGCTGTAATCTACCACGCGGGCCCGGTGCGGGTTGGGAGGTGTCACATTTGTTGGAATTTTTGGTTCTAGGACATGACGGTTTCCTAACGAGGTTTTCCTTCGCCGTTTTGAGCATTACTCATACTATTACAGCTTGCTATTTGCTTAGCACAGCATTTATCTGTATTAGGACATTAAGTTCTCTTCATCTCTTTATTCTTCTAGTTTCCATAGCATGCCAACCACATCTCACCGTCCCAAACGAACTTACCCAGTGAAAAGAGCAGCCGATACATAACTGCAGGATAAAGTAGTTACCAGTAGCCGTACACCCAGAAATAGCAGTCCCCTAAAGCGAGCTTCCGTAACTTTGTTAATCAATTAAGTACTAAATTTAGGGGCAGCATATTTCCGGCGCGGCTATATATACGCAAATTGGATGTATTAAGTGATAAGATAATAGTTTAAGGAGATCCGTTTGTCGTAAATATTGAATTTGGATGTTTTGTTAAAGTTCCGTAGGTACCTACAGCGCTTTTCCTAAATCAAAATTTTACTACTCAAACTCAAAGCATTAATTTCAAATAAAATAATTACAGACACTTTTGAATTGTCAGGGGGTCGGTCAGTCAGAAAGATGAAGCTAGTTGCCCATTCCAAAGCGTAGTAGGTACCTGTGGAGAAGAACGGGCAAGATACTCCACGGACACTCTTTTAAATAATAAAATTGTTACAAAATATTTGTTAAAATTATACATGTTAGAACGATGTAGAAAGCAGTGAACGTTAAAAGCGGCCGTTATAAAAGAAGATTGCCAATTGGCCGGTCCCTACTGACGTTCCGTTCACAAACATGACGCATCAACAAGATTTAGCTCAACCATTTTGAAGGAAATTTAATGATCCAGCACACACGCCACCACCAGCGAGACATTTGAGTGAGCATGACATACTCTCAGCCGCCATGGCACATTCAAGTCAATGAAAGTCGTACCCGGTAAATGGTAGCTTTATAGTAGGTACATAGTACTCACACGTGTGCCATGCAATTACAATCCTAAGAGATTTAATTTATACAATACTACAAGTAGGAATTTTAAAAACCTCATAGATACTATACTTTATATTGCGATGATAATATTATTTAGTCAGCAATGTTAACACATAATCCATCGATAACTTTTTTACTCCGTATCATCTTCATTTATCTAAAAAACCTCTACTGGTTGAACATTAAGTATTTCCCCCAAGCATCGCAACAACTAACGCCTCCTGTTCACGCCATAAACAAGAGACATTATGATAAAGTAAATCCTCTTAGAGTATGGATCCAAGAAGACAGAGATAAGCATTTATAGTAAGGTTTAATTTACGCACTTGTTGCTCACCCGGCTTCACTCGTTTCAATTAACTATATTGCCACGCGGCTTGAATTCGTTAGCGATGGACCCTATTCTTGTCTTTGAGACAGTGTCGAGTGATTTCGCGATATTGAAGTGGAATAAAATTGTAACACACCTCGTGCAATTTCGTCTGGGGTAACAAATATGTATGCTCGGAGTTTCTTTGAAGGATAAAATCAGGAATGAAATTATCCGGAAAAGAACTGGAGTAACCAACATAGCTTGCAGAGTAAGCAAACTGAAGTGGCAGTGGGCTGGCCATGTCTATCGAAGGGCCGATGGCCGGTGGAGCAGACGAGTCCTGGAGTGGAGACCGCGTATCGGCAAGCGTAATGTGGGACGCCCCCCAGCTAGATGTACGGACGACATAAAGAAGGTAGCTGGGGTAGACTGGATGCGGAAGGCGGAGGACAGGGTGTTGTGGCGCAGTCTGGGAGAGGCCTATGTCCAGCAGTGGCTGAGTTAATTGGTTGATTGAACAAATATATCGGAACTAAAGGAGTATGCATGGTTTGAACAACATTGATAAGTTACTAGGTCCACTAGCTAAGAGCCAATAATTTCCTTTGCCCTTTAGCTTGTAAAAGAATAAAAGAGTTCTTGGAAAGAAGTTGGGGTGGGCTTTGCCAAGCTGTCGGACAGTATAGTATAAACATTTAAAAAACAATGCTTATATCTTAACAACCAGTTCTGGATGCACAGACATACTGGCTCTTAAACCAATATAACTAAAGACTGCTGTTTGGGGTGGTGTGTTTGTCTCTTCAATCAAACTAAGTGAATGAATACTGCATCGGTTAGAAGCACAGGACAATAATATGCCGGCTCGCTTGCGAGATTTAAGGGCCCTTTCCCACGGCAAGATCCCGTTTTTTAAAGAATCCCGTTTAGTAGTGTACGTGTTAATATGATGCTTGTCTGAATATACATATTCAGCATCCTGTTTGTCGGATACTGCAAACGGGATGCTTGTGTGAATATGTATATTTAAACACGTACATTACTAAACGGGATCCTGCAAAAAACCGTAACTGCAAAAAACTGGATCTTGCCGTGGGAAAGGGCCCTTACGGTCACTGGCCGGCGGCCGGTGGCGCGCGCGCTCGACGCGTCGCCGTCCCGCGCAGCTCACACTCACCGCTTTCGTCTGCCGTGGCACCATACATTCGCGCGTGAACCACTGCATATGGACGTCTCCTATCAAAACGTAAGTAGCCTTAAAAATATATTATATTATACATATACAATAAAAGAAAATCATTTAAATCTTTAAGATTTAAATGATTTTCATGAATTTTTGAATATTGTTTTATTGATTTTTTTTTTAAATCACCTAGATTTAATTTATCTAGATGTATATCGTATACAAATAAATAAAATTGAAGTGTCCGTTTTTAATACGAGTATCAAAATAACATCTTTTTACTAAATGCTTATGAAAGTATATACGGTTACTTATAACAAAAAACATTTTTATTTTATTTTAGTGTGTCTGTCTGTTTGTTCCGGCTAATCTCCGAAACGACTGCACCGAATTTGTCGGGACTTTCACTGGCAGATAGTTGATGTTATAAGGGGTAACTTAGTAACTCTTTAAATGTTATTCTTAACTAATTTTATTTTAGAAAAAGAATTAGTGCTCCGCGCAAAATAATTAAAGCCCAGAAAATTTCCAACACTCACGCGGGTGAAGCCGTGGGCATAAGCAACTGTTGATAAGATGTTAGTACCTCAAACATTCCTTTAAAACAAAATAAAAGGTTTAATTACACCCTCTGTCGCAGTTAAATATTGAAAATCGACTGTCAAATACATACATTTTGCAGCTGCTATCCAATTTATTATACGAAAGGTTTTTATAGCTCTTCATGTATTTCGACGAAGTTGTTATTATTTTGATGACACAAAAAAACGATAGTGTATTTGAACGCTTCGTATACTGTTGTTTGTTACAAGTTGCCAAAATTAAATCGGATTTGGACCCTGCTATAATAATTATTATCCTTCAATGAGCGCACACATGGACAAATATCACGCACAATAATTTGGGTTTGAAAAATACTTACCTATAACAAATACTATTGACAAAACATTCATATATTTGCACTCAACTAAATGAAATCGCAACATTAAGCTTGCCTTAACGTCAAGATCCGCAGTCGCAGTCATGAAACGTGAGATTAAGACGGTGCGTCTTCAGTAGGTACGGAAAAAAATATTTCTATTTTGTATCGTGTCGTCTTGCTTCTACGTTCTATAATCTCGCCTGCCACGAACGTAGGCACTTTGTATACACTTGTCTTAAAAAAAAAGCGTGCACGATATTTTAAACACAAAACAGAGTATCGAGCGCTTTCACAATAGCATGTTCCAGAATTACGGGACAATCAAGTTAGGGGCAAGTTAAATGGTAGACTGCACTACGAGAATTAAACTTATCTTGACACTTGACACATCGTAAATCTTTATATTAGTCGTTTACGACTCTTATTGTCTTATAGTATTGCTTGGATTAACAATGTTTTTGCTAATATACTCGTAGTATGCTGAAGCGTGGTAGGTATGTGTGGAAAGGTTCCCAAAAACTGTTCAGTTAGCGTTTGGGGGACTGTCTTTTGTAATTTTTGACGTTCGAAAAGTGCTGATTCTCAGCCTAGGTTAATTAAAATCAAATCGGGAATTTAAATCAAAATTAAAAGTCATTTATTAAATGACTTTTAATTTTGATTTAAATTCCCGCATTTGGGGTTAGTGATTGAAGTCTATTGACAAATGGTAAGGTGATGGAGGGGATGGTCTGGTGGTGCTGGTATGTAAGTGAAATTAATTTCTTATGGGAAATAAAGACATCTCATACCCGAAAAAACTAAAACCCGGCTACTGAAACATCATGCTTCACAAAGTATGAAACAAGAAAATATTCTCAACTGAAATTTTTATGTACATACTATTCATTATTTATCGTCTGGGGGCCGTGGCTAAATGATAACAGCCGCACAGGTGGACCGATCAGGTTAAGCTACGTTTACCGCGGTTGGCCTGTGGATGGGTGACCATCTTTAGTGCCTCGGAAAATACGTTAAGCCGTTTGTCCCGGCGGTCATTCGTGGAACTTTGACATTCGTTACGGGTAGTCAGAAGCTCGAAAGTCTGACAAAACCAGTATTACCAAGGGCTATCGTATTACCCAGTAACTGGGTTGTGGAGGTCAGATTAGGCAGTCGCTACATGTAAAATACTGGTATTCAGCTGCATCCAGTTAGACTGGAAGCTGACACCAACATTGTTGGGAAAAGGCTACGCAGACGATGATATTAAATATTTATCGTCTATTAAATAAACAAGGTACACATAATATATTTGAATGTATTTAATACATATTCCTAGTAGTGTTTAGAGGAAAGCCGTGATCATATGCCACTTTACCCTAAAGCTTGTGATTGCGTAGATACTACTGTTGGAATGTACCTACATATAGTACCTACATATGTGTTAGGGTAGGTGGCATATGAACACGGCTATGCTCTGAACATCACTATGAATATGAATTAAATACGTTAAAATATATTACGAGTAAGTTGTTTATTTGTTCCCAGTAGTTGTTCTTGCGACCACTGGAATAATGAGGTAATTTACCTCACTTTTCAATAATTGTATTAAAAGCAGAAATAAAATAAAATACCGCCCATTGTGTCAAATTTCCCTTTGTAAAATTTCTATATTTATGTCTGTAATTTATACGATGTACATAATAAAGAGTATTCTATTCTATTCTATTTTATGGTAACCGTTAACAGCCAGAGCCCACCAAGCTGCACACTAACCTTGAATGATAATAACAGCCGGTCGATTCTGTAAAAATCTCACCGTGAAATCATAAGTGAAGTGAGCTTGAAGTGAGCAGTGTCAATAGTGTTAATCCCTAATGACAGCTCACTCCACGCTCACTTCACCCAAGTTTTCACGGTGAGATGGTTACAGAATCGCACGGTAGGTCAATATCCAGGCGTCGAACGAACACTTAAGATTCTAAGCTTTAAGTATAATCACGACCATTACCATAAAGTTATCTTAGGATGAGCGCAAAAATGTATAAATTAGGGAATCCAGCACGATTCCCGCACATTCCGGGGCGTTAATCCCGCGTTTAAAACCTTACGTTAAAACCTCTTGACAGAACATTTATGTAAATAAAATAAAATAAATTTTAATGTTCGGTTTTTGTGGAGATCAGCACGTCTCTTCTGATAAAGAAGTGGTATTTTTGGTGTAATTTGGGTTAAAACACCAGAAAATATAATTAACACTACACAGTATACAATGGGCGGCCTTATGGCTTTCTGCAATCTCTTCCAGGCAACCTTGGAATGTACAGTGATTGCGTGGACATAAAATGAGGTTGTCACTATTGGTGCAAAATAATATGTATATAAATACAATATGCTATTGTGTGTAATTCACGGAATGGATGCATTTCATTGAAATAAATGAATTTGAATTTGAATTTCCTGATCGTACACCAAAACAGTACAGTAAAGTACTATTTTATAATAACAATATGTATGTTTAAATTAAGGTACTCGTATTTCTATGGGCCTGCGTCGCCTGAAATAAATAAATAATAAATAAAAAATTCCCACAACACACAAATTTCCCGAAAATAATGACAAAAGGTGATTACCTTTTGTCATTATTTTCAGGAAATTTCAGAGTTAAGGGTCCTAAAACAATACCTCAGTATTCAAAATTTCCGTCCACTCCAAATTAACACAATAACTGTTCATCAAACTATTGTGAACGACCTCCTAGTCTTACCTACGAACGTCAAGAAATACTCTGACAAGGGTACGCGCAGTCCCGTCCAGCGCAAACAATACAGAGCGCGGGAATCTGTAAATCCGGGGAATTTAAGTCCGGAAATTCATAATTATGGACATGTGACCCTTTGAACGTGGTTGCAGTGTATTGTTTGTCTTCTTAGAATACATGGCGGATAAGCTGGTTAGCTAGATTATTAACTTGAGATCTTAGGACAGGCTTATTACATAATAAATACAAAATATAAAGTTCCTTTTCGAGATGTCTGTGTAACCGCGTTGTTTTCTACACATCGCAAATTCGCAACAGAATATTATATAGTTTTCTCCATCATATAGAGAATTTTGCCCGGAAGGTTTATGTGCTTAATACATTAATATTAAACTCATATAAGTCGTTCGCTAGTTACACAAAAACCAAAACACAATGAAGGGTTCCGTAGTTGGGATGAATCGTTGGCAAGAACAAAGTTAACATTGTACTTAGTTGAAATAATATTTTCCCATACAATATACATACGATATACGTGACGGTCCATTCTCCAACTGCAAATGTAAGTTTATAATCGCAAAGATATTTTTTTTTTGTGTGAGTAAACTACAAATGAACGATTTTCAGACTTTTTGTCTTGTGCTGTGAGACCTTGCTTCTTGTTAAATTTCATGATTCCAGATCAACCGTATTCGTTTTCCTTTATTAGATAGAATCAAAATGTCGCATAATTGGGCGTATTTTTTTGTTGCGTTGACTTCGAGGCTTGATTTTTTAAAGAGACCGTAGTATATGATATTCATTTTTGAACTTGATACCTCCACCCATTCCTGAGAAAAAGGGTCTTGACGGATGGACAACGAAGAGATCTTATCAAGGATTCGTTTTCTCCTTTTGAGGTATGGAACTCTAAAAAAGAACGAGCAGACAAAAGTAGAGAGATTAAAAGCTGCTTTCCTTTTTCGTGATTTCGAGGAGACCAAACTAGAGAGATTAACAACTGCTCGCCTTTTTCGTGATTTTTTTCCTAATATTTTAATAGTAATTTGCTATCATTAATTATTTATGCTTTAACATTTATTTATTATTATAACAAAGTATTAGAGGCGTTCTGTCACCTCACTCTCACAAAAAGATCATAGTTTCATCCTATAAATGTCCAATGCTACTCACAGACCACCATAAAAAGGACGAGAGTCCATTTCCTTTCAAAATGTGACTCTTTTTTCCCCTACAAAAGCAACAAGGACACGCAAACGATATATATTTCCTTCTAAAGTACTCTTTATGAACTACGAGTGTCCCTTCGATGGTTCCGTTCAGACTCCTCATTTAAACTGTATTTAATATTTATTTGTCCGCGGGGTTGCCAGTGGAATTGGATTTTTGCCTAAATTAACCTATAAAGCACTGTGTACGGGTGAATCGGGGATTATTGTTTTTTACAACCAAAATGGGGAATTTGTCGCTTGTGGGATATGAAAAAATGTTTCATTTGTCTGGGGCTGGCGAAAATATGCGTACGATATAAATGATAAATGATAAATGATTTATTTTCTGTAAGTAGGTTTGTACAAACACTTTTACATGTCAATCATATTTTTTTAAACTAGATGAGGTCGGCATTTCCTATCTGACTACTCTGAGAAGAAAGGCCGAAACAAACTCAGAGGTCACAGTCTCTTTTAAAGTCCAGACATAATCTTGGTCAGATAATGTGAAGACCATGTAGATTGGTGTCTGAAATGGTCTTTTGAGTAAAGAACCACACAGATTGAGCGGACCTGTCCAGTCAGTGCACGCATTTGTCAAAAATCGTGCAGCTCAACTCAGAACTTGAGGAGCCTTACGATTCGACGAACAAGGCATGTCATTTTAATTAAATCAATTCAAAATTCGCTGCGTCCTTACTACCTGTACTAGGTGTTATTTACGTAATTTTTAATAGATAAAATAAATAAAAATCCGAAATGCGCCTTGAGTACAGAAAAGAAAAATTGTTCAATTATTCATAAACAAAACGCACATATAAGATAAACATACATAAGTATAACATAATTTTCTAAAAAAAAAACATTTTTTCCATACATAATTATGAAAATACCTCTTGAGAATTCTATCAAACTTCCGCCACGAAAAAAATATAATGGTGAGCTAGGAATTTTTCCGGCAATTTATCAATAGCTGGCAACAAGCGACCTCTGCTAACCAATAGAACCCCTTATGGAACCCTTATACAAAATTTATTGTACCGCCTCCTTAAGGAGTTTCTACGCGGTATAAATAAAAAAAATCTAAAGGCACCATATTCCATTTCGCATACGTTATATTGTAATAAGAATATTTGTATAAAGTTCCAGAGGAAACGTTTGGGGACGTATACGCTGTATTTAGTTTTATGTTGCATTGTTCAAAGTATAATAAATTATGTTTGAAAGAGAAATGTCATTGTGGTTGAACATTTTGTATATTTATGCAGATTTTATTTTTAATAGAAGTCAGAGCTGTTTTATTATAAACATGTTCATATGGTGTATTTAGCTTGTTCAATGGGTACGTATGGGATATGAATCACGGACGATATGTTCAACAACTTGGTATTATTATACCTGTAGTTCAGTAACCGTTCAGGCGCATGTTTTGACACCTCACACGCCTGTCTATCTCCGAAAATTTGAAAAAATTTGGTAGTTCTGTAGCCTATGTTCCAAGTTTGCATATACCTATGAATGTTACTCTTGTCCTTAAATACCAATCCTTATTAATAAATGAGTTAGTTATCAACGAGCAGCCAGAGCGTTTTACTCTTCTCTAATACCCAACCTTACAGACCAAAGTCCACACATTTGAAGAACTGAAGGTGTAAAGTAAATAAAAGGAATAGTAAATGAAAGGAATAGATATACATACTTAATTCTAATATTTACGCAAAATAAAACAGTAAGGAAAACTATATTTCCATTGACATGAAAAACCTAACGACATTGACGTTGAAATGACTAGTGACCACAAAGCACCAACGGCTACATTTGTATTTTATAAATGATTAAAGTCGCTTTTCGTATGTGTCTGTGTGATCAGGTTGTTCATCTAAAGTACGCAACGATTTTTGGTGCTATTATCTCAATCATTTAGAGAATTTAAAGCGGAAGGTTTATGGTGTAAACATGAATAAAAAAAAATACATAAAAAAACCTGGATGTTGGGGCCTGTTGCAGGTTACCTATATTTTATGAACACATACAAATTTGGTTTGGCTCATTTCTAATAGGTAAGCATCCAGATCGATGAATATGAAATTACATTATAACTAAGGATTTCTTCAAGCAAGCATTGTCTGGTTTAAGAAAATAAGCACTAAGTTCCAATAGTACATCAGTTTCCATAAATAATGTTGGCGTGAAAATAAATTCGTTTGCTAATGTTGGTTGCTTTTATCCAAGGTTGTCCAACCGTTACTCAGGGTAATAAATATACATCAACCGCTCGCAGAACGATTCGATGTGGGAGACTTGTTTTTAAGACTTTTCTAAGAATCGTAACACACGACTCGTGATGAAAGGTAAATTTTTTCGTTCTGAAAAGGGAAATATTAAATAAAACTTGAATTGCATGCTTAAAACCTAGAATCTATGGCGAAGAGATATCTTCTGCAACAGGTACTTCATAGTTTTGGTAGAATCGGTTTTTAACAAGAACTGTAAAATCGGTTTTACATTGAACGGTAAACTTAGTTTTGCCAAGAATCCTCTCAAATAATTGACGTCGCGTCGAAAAGAGCATAAAATAGCGAAAAAATCAGAAAAACTTAATTTATAGCCCATTTTTAAGTAAACGCTAATGCGGCTTTCGAATAATCGGAATAAACGTTCATCGTAGCATGAATGCGGCGCCGAATCTTATCGAGTCAGTTGGTAACGGCGAAAAACACGATTGTAAATGCGAAAGTATAGAATTACGAGACCTGTGATAAAGCTCTCTTTTTTTACTTACAATAACCATTTATAACTTCCAGTCTTTCAAGAAACTCTCGATTGTGTGACCTCTAAAGTCAATGAGAAATACATTGAAAGGAGGTAGGTACCTACTTATTTCATCTCCTTAGTGGTTTTCTTATTTTACACGGATAGTCTTTTAAAATGGTAATGGCGGATTTTTCAATAGTCAGTTACCTTTTATATGATTAATAAATAATGAAAGCTTGATATATTTTCTGTGTATTGAAGAAATAACAGACGTCAAACTGGAATATTTATTTCTTAAATAAAAGATATCTCACAATTGTAAAAAAAAGCGTTTCTTTTTCTGCATCAGTAACATTATGACAATTTTTTATTTTATTTTTTTACTAAACATTAATGTCCCACTGTTGGGCAAAGGCCTCCCTACTCTCCTTCCACCTATCACTGTCCAGAGCTGCCAAGGACCAAATTAAAAAATATATCCAAGGAATTTTATATCCATAATTTTATATTTCCAACCAACTCTGAGATCTTCTTGAACCTGCCAGGGCAGGCAATCAAAAAGAATATCAGGCACAAAAAACCTTATATCTCTATTTTATGGCCAGATTAGAAACAAACAGATTGTATATTTATCCACAGTTGAGCGACGAAGAAACCGCGCTCGCCGCCCGCCATCACCAAGAATTTTACATTGTAATTCATAACTCAATTGATACCAGTGAACAACAGTCGAGAACCAAGTGCTTTCCCGTGTCACTCCTTACAAAAAGCAGCTTTCAATAACTTGGACACAATACACCCATTCAACACTTGCCCAAGAAGTTTTTTTAACGGTTCAATTAATTGCCTGTATTGTTTATATCTTTTGTTATAACCAAAGTTCTGGTAATTGTGGAAGCGGATACAAAAATTAATCATAATGTGCAAATTCATTGTTAAAGTTTTTATCGTTGTTCGTTTTGCACTTGGCTTATCGTTCGTTGGTCAACTTCGTTACTGCATTTCTTACCAGAGCGCTCGATGTTTAGTGCGAAATATTAAAAGGTAAATAGACGTTGTTTTATAACTACACAGATGGTTTAATTAATGAAAATTATGATCACTACGAGTAATAGTACATTATGATACGAGTACATGTGTGCTATGTTGATCATTCCACCCGCGGCGATATTATTCGCGCGAGCCGTAGGCTAGCGCGATAAGGAAGCCGAGTTGGTAATGATCAATGCACACGCGTTTAATACGACGTTAATCAACACACTTGCGAGGAAAAAACAGACTTGTATTGCTATTAACTTTTATGGAAAATGGCGCTCTGGTTTCCTTTCCGTGCGCCGCGCTAGCGATGCGCGCGCATAAATAAAGGAGTGGCACGGTAAAGCACTGGCAAAACCGCTAAACAGCCTGTACAAAAAATATAATAAACACAAAATAATGTTTAGACTGATCGTAGTGTTGTCGTATGTCAAACTACCCGAAACTGTCAAATTTTCCCAATCAACTTTGAGCCTTATTTTTTAGCGATAAAGTTGAAAATCTGTTAAAGTTTGACAGATTGTAGTACCTTGATGTGCTGGCGTCTGTACAATAAAATATATATAAATAAATAAATAAAGGCCTCCTTACTTCTTCCATTTACCTCTATTTATTGCCGTCTAGGACTAATCTTTGGAAAGAGAGTCGAGTACGTCCCGCCATCTCCTCCTTTCTCATGAAGCTAAGGCTCGTTGAAAAAATGCTACCTACTACCATGTTTCACCATTAAGTTGTATTAAACTATTAAGTTACGCATCGATGCTATAATGACTGCTTTCTGCTTAATTTCATCATAATTATACAAATTATAGCAGACAAATTCCCGTAATCAAAACGTTCAAAATCATGTCGCAATATTATCTCAGGGACATAATGGGAATGTCAAAATTATTCAATTTTATTTTATTAAATTTTTGACAGATTGAGACTGAGATTAGAATACAAACGTCCTTAATAATACAGGAATTTTGTAATCGTCAATCCATCACCCTCCATTTGTATTTTCAAGTCAAATTTAAACACGAAGCCACGATTCGCCTCCCAAGTTATGTGTTAACGTTGACAACATGGTCGACATTAATCATATTCAGATGCGAGACAGCTAATGCTTGCACTATACAGTGTTTATTCACTCAGTAACGTAAACTAACGACGCGACGTCTAGTACTGTCGGAAGATTTACTTAGCAGGCAAATTAACAAACAATGCTTTTGAGACAGCTGCAACCCGGCGGAATTCGCGTCGCTGAAAATGAATCGGGTAAATTATGTCTATTACGTCAGACACCGCACAGGTCGATCAATCAGGTTAAGCAACGCTTGTGGTGGTTGGCCTGTGGATGGCTGACCATCTTTACATACCAAGACCCCTCCGTGCCTCAGAAAGCACGCTAAGCCGTTGTTCCCGGCTGTCATTCGTGGATCTTTGACAGTCGTCACGGGTAGTCAGTAGCCCGAAAGTCTGACAATCAGTCTTACCAAGGGGTATCGTATTACCCAGTAACTGGGTTGTGGAGGTTAGACAGGCAGACGCTCTTATTCTTAGAATGGAAGATGACCGGCGAAAGAGTGTCCGTGGAGTTTCTTGCCCGTGCTTCTCCACAGGTAGGTACCTACTACGCTTTGGAATGGGCAACTAGCTTCACCTTTCTGACTGACCGACCCCTTGACAATTCAAAAGCCTGTAATTGGTTTACTTGAAAGAAATGTTTTGAGTTTGAGTTTGAGTTTTGAGATTGAGTTTGAGTTTAACCCCAACATAGTTGGGAAAATGCTAGACAGATGATGATGACGTGGACACCGTCGTATTACGATACGACGTTATTTCTGCGACTGACTGAGTGACGTAACTACTACGTCTTAGATAAAGAGGCGCTTGAAACTGTGAGCTCAGCAGTTTTTCTGGGAATAACAGTAGATGCCAAACTTCAGTGGGGGCCACATATATCGAGCCTAGCAGGAAGGCTCAGTTCGGCTGCCTACGCCGTCAGGAAAGTAAGACAATACACTGACGTTGATACAGCTCGTTTAGTATATTTTAGTTATTTTCACCGCGTTATGTCCTACGGGATTCTGCTGTGGGGCAAAGCAGCTGATATACAAAATATATTTGTCCTTCAAAAACAAGCTGTTCTCTAAGAGATTTTTTCAAAGATATTGGTATTCTCACGGTTGCATCACAATTCATCTTTGCCAACATCTTATATATTAGGCAAAATATACACTTGTATACTAAAAACAGTGATATTCACAATGTTAACACCAGAAATAAGGACAAACTACGTGCTCCCTTTCACCGGCTTCATAAGGTTCATAACTCATTTGTTGGGCTTTTATAACAAGCTACCCTCTTCTTTGCTAGATTTGCCTCTTAATGCATTTAAAGCTCAAGTAAAATCCAACCTTTGTTCAAAGGCATACTATTCCATCAACGACTACTTAAACGATAAGAATAGTTGGTCGCCCTGATTAACTCAAGACAATGTTTATGTTCTTTCTCCAGAATTAGATTACTGATGGGTCTGGTGGCTGTGCAGTGTGTGTTTTATTTTTATTTTATTATTGACATAATCAACCCATTGCAATGTTTTCTAATGAGTTGATTGCAATATGCGGTTAGCTAGTGACCTCGACGATTGATCATATTATTCTTACCTGAGCAACCGGCAGCAAGTTCGTCATGCTCCCTTAGATGTCACTGCTTGCGGTAGCGTCGGGGGTCGGGTTGTCTCCTTCCCTCAAATATGGCGAGGGGGGTAATGGCTGACCTTTGCGTTATGCTCGTGAACGGGTGCTGCTTGTGGTGACTGGTCGTCTTGCTGACCATGGATTTATTATTGTTATAATTAGTAATAACTTGTTTATTTAGTTTCCTTCGATGGTCCTAGTTTATCATTTGTGACTTCAAGCGACAGCTATGTAAACAGAACCCAGCATTGCATAAATATGATAGCGGTCACGCCCTTTATACCTGGAGGCTTTTATTTAATTTTCATTTATTAACTTTTGCTTGAGTACGTATAGTTTTTTATTGTATTTCTATATTGGCGTTGCTAGCTGACATATGGCAAATAATTTAATTTAGTGTTCTGTGTCTTGTAATGTTAATTACTTTGCATACCTTGTATTGTATTCAGTCAAGTATTTTCTAACTGAACAGACAGCTGTGCTGCTGGGAAGTTTGTTGCGCCACTTCTTCTTCCCAGCGAAAACACTAGGAAGTGGTGAAGGGCGGGCGTTTTGGGGGACTGTCTTTTGTAATTTTGACCTTCGAAAAGTGCTGACTCTCAGCCTAGTTTGAATAAATGACTTTTGATTTTGACTACTACACTCACTATACTAGTATGTCTAAGGGCCTGTTCAAACGTACCACAGCCAAACCACATCGCACCGTCAAAATGTGGGCAAGCAGTGGTTATGTGTCGCTGCAACTTCTTGCAATTGCGTTGTGTTTGCGTTATCGCTAGTGTTTGCAGACAGACCGACTCCGACTGTGATAGTGTCGTCGCGTCGACGCAGCGTTGTAGTTGCTCTGTGGGCTCAACACCGCCTTGGTGTGGTTGGTATCGGCCCACACGGTTGATTTTGACGGCCAAATGTGGTCCGTGTGAATAGACTATTCATTTTCATACAGATTAGCGCCCGTCCACATGGTGTCGTGGTGGGTGTTTGTGGTACCTACGTGTGTTTGAGCTTGAAGCTTAAGGGCTTTAAGCTTGACTGGCTCCTCCTCAAGGGTGAATATTATTTCTCGACACTTTAGGTACACCATTTAACAATACTCTATGAAATGAAAATAATATCTGAAAAAAATCAGATCACAACGTAAGTCCTAAAATATGCTGTTTTTATGAAACCATATCTGCGCTAACATAAATTGCCTACATATTTCGGAATAGGGATGAGACACGACACATCGTTAATATTCAATGATTTAATTATACTGGCGTTAATATTCTGCCCGGGACTTCGTTCGCGTGGAAGTCGAAAGATACGCAATATACTAAAATAATAGCCACATTTTTATGAAAATCCTTCGGCCACTGCATCGCATCGCAACACCCGCCCGCGACTTCCTCAAGAATTAGCGCCCGCGACTTCCTCAAGAATTAGGGTATCAAACGCAAAAAGATTTTTACAAATCCGACTGGTAGCTCCAAAGGTTAGCGCGCTCAAACAAAAAAACAAACTCTTCAGTTTTATTAAATAATTGTTTACGATTTTATGTATTTTTTTTTTTTTTTTTGTGTCCTTTACTCTTTCACACGTTGTCTACATCTCTCTATCTATTGTCCTATCGCAGGTATGCTGGAAGAGATTTCTTATGAAATAAGCATCACCTTTGTACCTATTTTTCTGTTCTGTTTTTTCGTGTTTGTTTATATATGTGTGTACATAAATGGTAAAATAAAATAAATAAATAAAAATAAATTATATTAGCACATGGATTTGATGGCAGGTTCTGCAATTTTTGTGATCTCTCCAGTTCTGTAGCCATGAGCGCGCTTCTCCTGGTCTGCTCCGACTATCGGTTTCTCGGTTCACTCGTGCAAAGCGTTGGCAAGTCGATCGGACTGTTAAGCACAGAATTAACACTGGATGGATGAAATGGAGGCAGGTCACGGAAACAATCTGCGACTCCCGCATTCCCCTCAAATTATGAAGGGGAAGATTCATAAAACAATTGTGAGACCTGCTGTCCTGTATGTATCAGTATATTGGGCCACTAAGGAATTTCATGCAATTGCCTTTCATTCAGGCAACTGAAATGAGAATGCTAAGAGGGAATCAGCTGTCATGGTATGTATGTGATGGGGAAGAATGAGGACAATTTCGTGAGGATTTTTTTCGAATATAAAGGAAATGATACGAGCAGGGGAAGGCCAAAGAAACGATAAATAATTAATAGGATACACCAGTAGTTTTTATAGTATTAAGGAATTTATGGAACATAAAAATTAAATATTTGTATATTTATTAGAATGTTAACAATATAAACTAATAAATTGAATAGTGAATAATTGCATGGTATATAATAATAATAGTAATATATTAAAAATGTATGTATGTAAACTTAATAAAAATTGGACGCTTGCTTGCAGACAGAATACAATGACACTAGCCACTAATAAAAGTTGTGTAGCGTCTGTATAGTTACACAACGCTTTGCCTTTTTCTTTCGATAGTCAAATTACTGACGACTGAAAGAGAGAAATCGGTCTGTAATTATTTACTTGATATAATACGTTTATTAGTAAGGAGGTAGGTTATAAGATCTCACCTTTACCAAAACAATGTATTTCTAAAAAATAAACGTATGATTTTATTTGATTTGATCAGTATTTAACATTGAGGTCTCAAAAAACGCTATGTATACAGCTGTTATTATGTGTTTTTTACCACTTTCTTAGGAAACCATAACTTTTATCGATAGTAGCCACATCACTACTGCACACTACAGCCGAGCGGCCGAAGGCAGCGGCAAACATTAAAATGGCACATCGCGCGTTTTATTCGCTCGCGATAAGGATGCGCGGTCGCGTGCATCCACCACACGTCCGGGTGAAGCGTCTTTATTACGGCTATATTCTATACTGTACATTTTAAGGCGATTCGCTATCTTATTATTTTAGGTTGGTTTAGTAATTTCTACGGTGAGACTGATTTAATTTCGGGTTTGAATTGATTTTGAAACACATATAAAGATGTTTTTGGTTGTTAGTGGTTTTAAGCGTGACTTCCGAATCCATATATGGCCCCCGGTTCTGTTACTCTGATTGGGTTTTTCGGATTTCGAGTCAAATACTTCAATGAATTTTATAAATAAATACTAAACAGTGTTCTGAATGAAACGCATCTTTTTATCATATAAATGTCACAAAATAAACACCAAACCTGCGTTTGTATTTTATACTAAATATTCAAGCAAAACCTTCAAAATTATTAAAAAACGTCAACAGTTCAAAGCAAAGTTATAAAATTAATACACAAAAACACAGATATAAAATGTTTTATTAAACATTTACTGTGTTTCCACTATATTTTGAAACTTCAGAGCGGCGCTTCTTGGAAAGCGAAAAGCAAGAATATGTCAAATCCACAGTACATTTTCATTTGGTTTGCTATTTCGTCGCGTGCTTAGATATACTGGGCGTTCTGTATAACGCATAAAAATCCTACATAATTTACTCCCGGTACATTTGGTGGTGTTTTATCACCTTTTTGTAATGGAGTGAAGATTGGTTGGGACATGATTAGGCGTATGAAAAGAGACTTGTTTACTCTGTCATTGCGCTTATCAGAAGCACAACTGATTTACCAAAATATTGTGTTTGGTTTTGTTATTGTAGATTTTTTTTTTTGCTTTAATCGCATTATATGAGTTTCGTGTTGCTAGGTTAATGATAATGCTATTGAAGTAAGGTATAACTATTTATTATTATTACAAGCCTGTGTTGTCCCAATGCAGGGCAAATGCCTCCCTTCTCTCTTTCCACTTTTCCCGGTCTACTGCGATTGTGGACCAATCCTTTAAGGAGTCCACCTCATCCCGCTAGCTCTTTCTAAGCCTGCCGCGCAGTTGTTTCCTGCCATTGGGGATCTACTGAGTGGTGGCGTTTGCATATTGCTGCTCCGACATGGGACAGATATGGCCAGACCCGTTCAACTTTAGTCTATTTGTGTTTTGGAACGAAGTATAAAGTTCTTAATGCGGTCTGTGAATTTGACACCTACTAGACTTCGTTCCATAGCCCGTTAGCAGACTCCAAGTACGGACTTTTGACGCTTTTTAAGAGACTAAGGTGTAATTAGTTGTCGAATAAGGAAGATGGATGGATTGTAGTAAGTAGAAGTCCGTGTGTATGGCATCGTCTAAAAGAGTACTCCCACTAGTTATTTCAGGTTTCGTGAGATTCGCTACCGAAAATTGATCTTGTCACGCCAGAATTGTGGAATGCGCGACCTGATGCCACCGATCTATTTATCGAGAGTATGAAAAATATATAAGATCATGTATTTTACATCAGTTTCGAGACAAGGAGTGCTAGAAAATGAAATCCAATCCAAGACTTGACTGTGGCAACGTTGCCAATCAATTGTAGCTATCTGATACACATTCTGATACGTCTATCTATGTATTATATATTCTTATCAAAAGTGGTTCAAACTAACAACTCACCAAGAGCATCGACTGTTAATTATTTTACCCAATTTTCCTCTATCTCTATCTATTAAACTAATGACGCGCCCGCTAATGGTGTGCTAAATCTCTTTTGTTGTATGTCATTAGGTCTAATCATTTACCCTTACAGACCTGAACGAGTCTTTGAAATGTAGGCAGGTATCTATCTAGATTGTGTTTGAGAAAATTCATTAATTAAACTATACAGGGTGGAACTGACCCATCACGTAGCCGAAATCTACGTACTCGCTACATCAAACTAAGTAGCGTGAGCAAATTTTTTTGCTGGAACAAGACTTTATTTTTGGTGGCACTGTAACGCACGTAAAACTTTTTCCTGCTTGATGCTGCTGTTGCAAGTAAATTTAGACCTGTCAAATGTCAAAACTGTTGCGTTAAATCCATGGAAGTAGTAAGTGCTACCGTCCAACTACTAGTAGTACTACTTCCATGGTTTAATCAAAATTCAACTATGGTGTAAAACTGTAGGTATAGTTATGCTCTATTTTGTTTCACTAGAATTTGGTGTAGGTACAAATTCCATAATCATCTAGTTCCTCGATTTTTGTAAAGACACAACTTTTTTTTTTTATATATATGACTATGAAAACTGGGTATACCGTAGTGAATTAAATATTATAATTTTATTTCTAACATTCTAGGAATGTCCGCGTACAAGCGAAAGGCGGCCAAAATTGTTTTATTAAAGCATTCCCTTGACCTAAAAATGCAAATTAACTTTTATTAATTGCAACCCTGTTGGCTAAACAGTGTTTCTTTTTAATTAAAAATACGCATGTAGTGCGCTGTAGCTTTTTAAATTCCTAGTTTTTATTTTTCTTTTTTGCCAGTTATTTTTTAAAGTCGTGCCGTAAAATTTTATAGCGCATGTCACATTTTTAGCGTTGAGGGTGAGTTGCATGTTTAGGGTTAAAATAGTTAGCTTTGGGAATAATCAACTATCAAAAAATGAATCGCATGCCCTTATTAAACGCGTACAAAAGTTATTTAAAACTCAAAAATCTACTCAAAAAAATGTATGGTTACACAGAAACTTAGTACAGTCAATTATAGCAATTAGCTGATCCACTTTTGAAACGAACGCAGGTAGGACGAGCTTTACGCCTACAGACAGAATTAGTCCACACTGGATCAGGACATAGAGGAGTGGAAAGGATTTTAGGCAGTTAAGGCACCATGTTTACTTTCATGAAACTCGAACTAGTGGCTATAGACGGATATTTGTATTATAATATTATAGTACAGCGTCCAAGCGACAGCGAAAGAATGTTGTTTATACAAACACAGGATAAGAATCTTGTTAGTCAATCCACAGAGTATTATGGAATAAAGTAAAATAAGGTTTACATTCGCATCAGATTCAAAATCATAGTTCAACTGGCTAATTCCTATATACCATAGACATCCCGCCCGATAGACCACAATAGTGTTGTGTATTTTATAACTAACAGTGGAGACCATAGATAATTCGTTTGGTTCGCCACAGGATAATAAGAGGCATTTGCCCTGCGGTGGGACAACATAGGCTAAAAGCAATTATAAAAGTTTTTTTTTAATGATGTTTTCACCTTTAGCTACTCTTGCTAGAACGCAAGCTGTAACTGCATCATGTTTCAAAGCTTCCAATGAAAAAACAATGTCTCTGCGTAGCTATTTTGTTTAACAGGCGTGACATTTTCATACCTATGTGTACATAGTACGTAAGACAAAGGACAATAACGCTGAGGCGGGAATCGTTCGCGATCTTAACGCGCCATTACAGCCGCACGTGATCAATATGTCAGTGGAACTATGTGATCGAGCTATTACGTTTTATGTTATCCTAGTACTCTCGATTCTGTCACTCAGTTTATATTTTAATGTAGACTAGTATACCACTAGGTATTGTAAATGCTTAATAATACCTACGTAGATATTCCAAAACAAGCCGTACTACTGCAGTGCTATTCTGTAAAAATCTCACCGTGAGAACTTAGGCGAAGTGAGCGGGAAGTGATTTTTGATGATTTTTGATGATTTTTATTAAAAATAGATAATACATAGTGCTCAGATTATTCAGGTATATATTTTTATAAATTAAATCTTGTGAAAATTATGTAATGCGTATTTTCAGTAACATCCCATTGTTATAAAGTCCACTGCAGCATACTATGAGAAAACAAAACACTAAAAATGTGGTTCGGGTGGTATTTTCACTTTTTAATCAATTTTATCATGTGTACCTTATGCCTTAACTAAATAGGTATCATCAAAGCGACCATAGCCAAACTTTCATCTGAACACCCGAAATCCGATTCGTTGATTAAAGAGAGCAAAAAATGCCGCGTTTAAAAAATCTTTCTTAATTACTAAGGATTACACGACCTTGCTGAATCTTAATTCAATAATAAGGGATGTTACAGAAAATGAAGGTGGAATAGAGCCTGTTTGTGACTACAAGCGAGCTTCTTTTACCGATACAAAATACCTACATACCTAAAGAAAAAGAGAAACATATCGTCTATACGGCCGGCGCCTAATTTTCCATCCGAATTTTATGTAAATCCACACTATTTCGCAGCCAAACCACTAAACTCTTTTCAGTGTTTGGTATATAGCTATATAACTTAAAACAAGAGAAATATGTAATAGCCAAGTTAAAAAATCAAACCTTAAAGCGGTAAAATGGGATGTTGAAGTTTGCTTAGAAATTCCAAGACCCACTCAGTCGACGTCGCAGACAAAGCGCTAGTTGATATTAAAATTGACTTTACATTTGAATTTCGCCTAATAAAGTCATTATTCAAATTATTTATATTTTTTTATACATCTGGCTGACTTTAATTCGTGAAGTCGTTAGGTACGGAACGAAGACAAATGACGTATGTGTACGTGATCAATCATCAGTTGTGACGTAATTATATGATCCCGCGCGCCTCGTGCGATGTTTGTAGCATTGCTTAAGTTATGCTCAAGCCGTGAGAAGTAGGCGGCAGTAATTACAATCAAGATTATAAGTAGGTATGGACTTACAGAATTGAATTTCTTTCTTCTTTAAATCCGAAATCCGAATTTCTTTCTTTTTTCTTTTCTTCTTTTTTTGCTCTTTAAACAAAATCAATCTGTCTGATAGCCCTTTCCAAAGTCTAACCTGATGCAGATGAATAACAGTATTTTATATGGAGCGACTGCCTATCTGACTTCCACAACCCAGTTTCTGGGTAACACGACACACAGACGATTGAGTTCGAGAAGATTTTGTCTGACAAGGTTAGTCTTGGTAAGGCTACTTGGTTCTCGCACAAAATAAATAAGATAGGACAGCCAACATTACACAAAGATTTTACCTTCTTTCTCCCGTCAAATTAAAAATTCAGAACAAAGAGATTGATAAAATATTGGAGATCGGAGTTATTCGCCCCTCTCATTCGCCGGCGTCCGGCGGTAATGGTCATCAAGAAGGTCGGTTCCGTTCCTTTCCGCGTACATTTATTCATTCTCTTCTTGTTGCATCATTTATAAGTACAGATGTAAGACTGATATAAATGCGCCTACTGTCATTACTCTGATCCAAACTTCAGACCCAGCAGCTACCCAGAACTGTACAGCAGACACATCCGCACTTTCAAGACCACTGCACAGGGCAGGCACAGGGTAGAGTGCGCAGGACAGTCCTATCAGCATCGCTAGTCAATAGCCCATTAATAGGTGATGCGTATTTTTAGCCAGCATGTTATATTGCCTACAAAGTCTGGCCGTTTTTTTGACGGCTTTCCTCCGTAATTCTCTAGCGTACAATGCGACTGTCACTCTCAACCTTGGTGACACCGTATGGAGATGAAACTTCTCCAGATCCTCTGTCAGCAGATTATTTTTCTGGAAAGCTCCGTTCGTGTGAGGGCCCGACCTCACACGGCACGCAAGCCAAGTGGACAGTCCGATACTCGGGAAAAAGGCTGGAAGCAGCCCTTTTTAACTGGTTTTACACCTAAGACAAATAAAATGTGTTATTACACCAGAGAAAAGGCCAAACCTTCCGCTAAGAGCGCAAATAAGGGTTACTTGCCCTTATTTGCGCTCTTAGCGGAAAGACCTGATTCAAAGAATCTTACACCATTTGTACAAAACTCAACAATATAACTTGGTTAATTGTAAAACATACTATCTTTAAATTTGATAAGAAACTTAGACAAAGGGTAATCAATAAGGCTCCGTTTAAAATTAAAAGGCGAAAATTTATAAGAATCGACTGAATTCCATTTCTATTTTTCAGCAACTGAAGTTTTCAATAATCCAATGAGGGCCTGATTTAACGTCAACATTTGAAAAATGAAGAATAAAAATATCAATTATACGGAATACCCTTGGAAACACGTCACGTAATACGACGTACATATACTCGTACGGGACGAGTACTTCAAAACCTCCTTTTGTTTTTGGATTTATTTATATAGCTAGTTAGTTTTTTAATTTAGTACCTAGTGTAAACTTAACAATAAAACATTTATAACCAGTTATACAACTTAGGGCAGATTTTTCAGTAGTCCGATAACTCTTTCGATCGATATCGAGACGTGAGACTAAGCGGACGTGCATCTTTTTGTTGATTGTAAAGAAATTAATTAAATAAATACGAATAATGCTATGGCAATAATTTGTGGAGTCAGACTTATTGAGTGAAATGTTGAGTGTTGACTATTAACTAATTTTTTTTCGTTGTGAAAGATGAACTGAATAGTTTTATAGACAATCAGCGTTTTCTGTGTTAGTATTATGTCTAACCCAGGAGAAAGCCCGTTCGGCCGCAGCCAATTGCTACGTCGAAGTCCCCCACCGACGCCATCGCCTGCTGATCAAAACCAGACAAGAGAACCAGCGCCGCCTGCAGCCTCGGAGAACGAATTACCAGCCGAATGCGTCTCTACATCGGAGATTCAGAGATGGATTGGTTCCATCGACACAATTTTGAGCGAAGTTTGCTCGATTGTGGCGGAGGGAAAAATGAATTCCGAACAGAAACTGCGTGTTACCAATCTCTGTCGAAAAGTCTCGCATGGGTCGTCTCAGATGGCCGTGCTGTACCAATCCCTAAAGCAGAAGACTATCCAGGCGCACACCACCATCCAGCACCTTCAAGTGCAGCAGAATGTTGCGGAATCTCTTTGCCAATTCAAAGAAGTTATGGACACTAAAATGAGCCGAACCGAACCAGAAGGTGCCTCCTATGCCAACATGGTAAAGAAAGGCGCTGATAAATTTATTCGCCCAGCAAATCTCAGTTCTATTGCTATTTATCCAAGTGATAAAACGAAAACCAGTGACGACACCAAGTCGTTGGTACAGAAGATTATCTCGCCTGAGGAATTAAAACTGCATGTTCGCGGATTAAGGAAAATTAGAAACGGAGGCGTTATTATTAGGACGGATAACAAAGGCGACATTGATAAATTAAAAAACTCACAAAAGCTAGTGTCCTTAGGCCTAACAGTTGAAGAACCATCTAAACGCCGCCCTAGGATTGCCGTTATTGGTGTCCCGGTAGCCCTTACTGAAAAAGAGGTATTTGACTGCATTTATGTACAAAACCTTGCAGATAAATTGCCGAATACCAATAATGAGTCCTTTTTAAAAAGTGTAAAATTGAGCCATAAGTCAGGAAAGAAAGATCGTCCTACTTGCAATTATATATTGGAAGTTCCTGCCAATATCAGGAAAATTATGATGGACCAAGGCCGAATTTTCATAAATTGGACATCATGTCCAGTGAAAGATTTCACTATTGTGACCAGGTGCTTTAACTGCCAGCAGTTCGGACACGCAGCCAAATTTTGCAGAGAAACTGGCCCTACTTGCAACCTCTGTGGGGAAACGGGGCATTCTTTCAAAGAATGCACTAATAAAGGTTCTCCGCCTCAATGTGCGACCTGCAAACGTTTCAAGAGGAAAAATGATCATCCGACTGGAGATACAAACTGCCCAGCACGTAAATATGCAGAAGACAATTATATTAATTCCATTGACTATGAAGGCGCCTAGGAGCGCCGTCGAATCCTTTGTTAATTAAGCACATAAACAGTAGGTTAGCTTCCACATTCATTTTGGTTTATGGCCAATCAGCTAATCTGTGATCTAGATAGTTTTTCCGTGTCTGAAGCTTTAACCTGTAATGTTGAGGAGTGCAAAAATATAGTCTATTCCGGGGACAAAACATTGACGTTACTTACACAAAATATACGCAGTATAACCCGAAATTATAACGGTTTCCAAGTTTTGCTACAAAATCTTGACATTTGCTGTGACATTATCGTCCTGACAGAATGTTGGCTGTCCAAACAAACGACCATTGTACCATCTCTCGATGGCTATAATCTTCACAAAAGCGATAGAACATTCAATCAGAATGATGGCATAGTTGTTTATATTAAAAATAGTATAAGAGCAGTAGTAGAAGAACCTCATTTTCTAGACTGCAACTGTTTAGTAATTAAAATTGTTCCCGATACAGTAATTATAGCTATTTATAGACCTCCATCCCAAAGTATTGACGGGTTTTTAGATTCACTTAACTCTAATTTAGAAAAATTATCGTCATTTAAAAATATCGTACTGATAGGTGACATCAACATAAATATTGGTGCCGAGAAAATCGATACTCATTCACATAATTACCTGAACATTTGCTCATTTCATGGACTTTTACCAGCTCATTATCACCCAACCCACCAGAGTGGCTCTTGTCTAGACCATATCCTTATAAAATCAAAAAGTACATCCAAAACATTGGTTACTAATTCGTCACTAACCGACCATCAAGCTGTTTTACTAACATTACAAACACCTTCACCTAGAAAAAACTGCATGCGCAGCTATACTAAACTCAATATGACGAGTCTTGAAAATGACTTACGCGGTATTAATTTTGACCCCGTTTACAATTCACATAATCCAAACGTTTCTCTACAATACTTTGTCGATTTGTTACAATCTGCGATAAGGAAAAATACATTTACTAAAGTAATACCTAGAAAGTATAGTAACATTAAACCATGGATTTCGCCCGGACTTGTTCGCTGTATCAGACATAGAGATAAACTTCACCAACAATCGAAAAATGCACCGGACAATGAACTACTTTCAGTTGTTTACAAACGATATAGGAATTTCTGTAATAATCTGTTAAAAAAGCTAAAAAAACAATATGATAAAAGTCAACTACAGAAAGCAGGGAAAAACAATAAACTTATATGGAAATTCATAAAAACTAATACATTTAGGTCGAAAAATATTGAACCTGCGCTTGATCTTTTATCTACTGAGCTTAGCCCAACCGAAGCAGTAAATAAAGCTAACAGCTTTTTTATTAACGTCGGAAAAAACTTAGCAGAGAAAACTATATCATATAATAGATGTTTTTCTATTCAAAGCCAAACTAAGACTTATGCAACCCGAAACTCTTTTGTCTTATTAGATACGGATGTTAATGAGGTAGTTAGTATAATAGATGGGTTAAAGGAAATCTGTGCCGTAGGATGTGATGACATACCTAATAGCATACTTAAAAGATTTAAATACGTCATTGCCCCTCCCTTGACTCACATCCTTCAATTATGCTTAACAAAAGGTATATTTCCTAAATTACTTAAGAAAGCTTTAGTCACTCCTGTGTTTAAAACAGGAAACAAAAATTGTGTAAGTAACTATAGACCAATATCAGTTTTAACGGGCCTCTCAAAGATTTTTGAAAAAATTATAAACAGTAGATTAGTAAATTATCTTGAAAGTAATAAATTACTCTCTGATCATCAATTTGGTTTTAGGCCTAAAAGATCAACAAGCCAGGCTGTTCACCGGCTGATAAATGGTATAACCACCAACCTGGATAACGGCATGCACACCATAGGGATATTTTTAGACCTGGCCAAGGCTTTTGATACAATTTCTTGTCCTTTGCTCTTATACAAGCTTGAAAGGTTGGGAATTCGGGGAGTACAATTACAACTTTTATCTGATTACCTCAGCGACCGCCATCAGTGTGTAAAAATAGGTCAGTATATGAGTTCCGATCTTAAGAATAGCTTCTATGGAATCCCACAAGGCAGTATTTTGGGCCCTACTTTATTTTTAATTTATATAAATGACCTATGCAATTTGACACTTCAAAAGGGTGCAATTGTGTCATATGCGGATGACACAGCTCTACTGTTCACAGCTAAAACAAAAACTGAGGTATATGAGGTAGCACAGAATGGCTTTAATACTGTGTCTAATTGGCTTCATGAAAATCTCTTAACATTAAATACAGATAAAACCAAGTACCTATTATTTACAATGAGAAACACTAATCCAACGCTTACTAACCTAAACATCCAAGCGCATAACAATTGTAATTTACATTATGCTGACATTGCATGCACTTGTCCCACTTTAGCTAAAACCGACCATATCAAATATCTAGGCGTCACGATTGACACAAATCTGAATTTCCGCAAACATATAGATTTATTATGCAATAGAGTGCGTAAACTAATATACATTTTTAAAAATTTACGTAACATAGCCGACTTTAAACTAATTAAGCAAGTTTATTTGGCTTTGTGTCAATCTATTATTACCTACTGCATAACGTCCTGGGGTGGTGCCGCTAAATCAATTTTACTGCACCTAGAACGTGCTCAAAGAGCAGTTCTAAAGGTTGCTACTTTTCGTCCATTCAGATTTCCTACACACCAGCTTTACACGGCTTGTGAGGTGCTAACAATACGTCAATTATTTGTTTTGAATGTAGTTTTACTCCAACACACTGAGCTTGATTTTAAGCCAGTACCTTCAGATAGGAGAAGAAAAGATTTGGTTTGTGCTAACTCTCAGACTAAACACGCTTTCGCTAATCGATTTTACTTCTTTTTAGGACCCTACTTGTATAATCAGCTCAACAGAGTGCTAAAGATTTATAGTTTAACATATAATAGGTGTAATTTACTAGTACAGGAATATTTGGGAAAACTCAATTACTCAGACACGGAAAAACTGCTGGAAATTATAAAATAAGCTTAATATTAGTCTTTACCTTATCTACTTTCATATTATTCGTTAATTTATTTAAACATATTATATCTTACAAAAATTTTAGTTTTAGAATGATTACTATTTTAGTCATTATATTCTTTTTAATTTAGCTTCAAATAAATTTATTGTTGTCTTGTTTTTAAATGTTTGTTGTAAAGTGATGGCCTGAAACACAGGTTTTCATAAACCTAGATCAGGCAGGTCGCTACATTACAGTTAGAATTAAATTTAACCTCGCATGTAATTAATGTGAATCTTTATCTTTTACTTCATTCTTGAATAAATTTTATTATTATTATTATTATATTATCTTATCGGAAGAATAAATTTGGCGGTTTGACAGCTTTTATATCGATAACATGTCAATAGTTATTCTTCAGATTAAAATTATTTCCAACGCCAGATAATTTTATCCCAGTAATATTTTTGCCAGTTCTTCATGCATCCATAATATTATGTCAGACGTCCATTTTAATCCAAGAATAAAAATTATGTATCCATTTAAAAAATCAGCCCTTAGAAAAGAGTAGGTTGCAACCGCAGAGGTCATGCTGCAGTACCCCCATTGCCAGCAAAAAAGAAAAATATATATATACAGGAGAGTGAGAATCCAACAAGACTAAAATAGATTAGCCTATATAGCCTAACCTAGTAAACCCAGAAAATAACTTAAATAAACTTAATAAACGACATCGAAGTGCAGCAGAAAGTCGACCTTCAACTTAGAAGTTATCAGTGCAAGCTCAAGACGTGTCCACTAAATCTACAAGTAACGTAAAAGCTAACGACTTAAGACCTAGGGATCCCAAAAATATATATAAGAACAAAGATTTACGAAACGAATTTGTTCAAAGAAACGGTTTCAGTCAATGAAACGATTTCGGGTCGCTTTTACCAGCCGCATAGAACCCGTGGAGTTCTAGACCGGCAAGTCTGTTTTGGTCCGCGAAACTTGATCGTCGTATCACCTGCTATTCTCTCGAGGCGTGCTACGCTTCGAGATTGCGGTTCATCAGGATCCAGCAAACAATCACCTATAACTATTATAGTTATTAGTACTTTAATACTAGTTGATCTTTTACCAGGACTGTTTCTACTGGGATAACTTAGGTTCATCTTTATATAGCAGCCCCCCCGCGATTTCACCCGCACAAATGTCGATTCCGTGAGAATATCGAGATAAAAAGTATCCTATGTGTTATACTAATGTATAAACTATATTAATGTCTCATTAAAATCATTTCAGTAGTTTTTGCGTGAAAAAGTAACAAACATCCAACCATTTTCACAAACTTACTCGTTTATGATATTATTAGTTAAGTAGGAATCCTATTCATTTGAAAGTTTACGTAAGTAGTAGTATAGTAGTAGTAATAAATAATAATAATAGTAATAATGTATATAGTACTCACAAATCTTAAACCGATTGCAATCGATTCCTTAATTCGGAAACCAAATGCGTAGCAAAGATTTTCCATCCAATGTACCTTAAGTTTTCTCGTACCTGTTCTCTTTTCATTAAGACCAAATTACCTTAAAATGGAATTATTTAATGATATTTAATTTTAGCTTAGCACATGTTTAAGTAATTAAAAAATATATATTAATAAAATATTATACGTGTTAAAATGGGTGAAATTTCATTTTGATTTCGCTACACTGTGTATAACGTAAAATCTTTCTAATCCTAGATTGACTTCCGCTTTTCGCTTGCAGAGTAACCGAAACGTTTTAAGGAAGTTCTTAAAGACGTTAGTGAAAAGATTTTTAAAAAAGGTTGGTTTTAAATGAAGGATTTATTTGGTAACTAAAACGTTTCTATATAATACATAGTATTATTATAAATAAGTAATATGACAAAGACGCTTAGAAATAAACAGGACGCCTAAAAACAAGTTTTGACAAGCACTTAGAACATCGATGTGAATACTAGAGCAATTACTGTCAGTAAAATCGCAAATTTATTTGATATCAAAATCCAAAAATAAATTTAAGATTTTTGGTCTTCATTAAGAAAATAGAGCAAAGGCAAAGGCGACGAGGATCCACTTTTTCACGTGAAACGTGAAGCTGGCAAAAAATAGTGCTCTTGATAAATTGAATAAAAAGTGTATGTCAGGACCAACCCTCCCTGGGCAGGTGTCACGACAGTGGAATGGTTAATTACTATGAAAATTATCCACCCTGAGAGGGGGGGAGTGGGACAAAGTGCCTTAACGTTTAAATTTTAGGACTTGAGAGGTGTTTAGTTTAGAAGTACTTACGCTGGCTCGTTTGTAGGCACTTGGTGTTTAGAAAATGGCGCATGAAAATGGTGGAAGAAATCCATCCGTTCTGCCCGATAAAAACCAAAACATAACTACATAATTGTTAGTCAGCCTTTTAGCGTCTCCACAACGCACAGCTTTGAACGGTCCTGAGTATAGAACCAAACTTAGACGACACGCATAACAAACTAATTGGCGATCGTATGGCATCGTTATTACGTTATCATAAAATCTTAGCATACAGGAGACTGTTCCTGTCCATTTCCTTAAAAATAAGGCCTTTTGTTAAATTATAAGTCCCGATTTATTCAAAACTAGCTTTTGCACGCGGCTCCACCCGCGTGCAAGTCGGAAAATATCTATTATACTACCACTAGCGGGATTAAAAGTACCCTATATGTTGTTCAAGGTTACAGACTATCAGTGTGTCTTTCATACAAATCCGTTCAGCGCTTGTGCACCAATCCGGAACATACTCGTACATCCAGACAAAAATTCTAATAACTATATTTTTGGCATAAGACTCGTTCCCACGCCTCTTAGCAATAACTTTTTTCAAATATATTCAATGTACAGTTTTGACGTCGTTGCTATATTCTTACATGTATGTATAGATCTGCATAAACAATCTGCCTGAGTCGCATTTTATGACAAATACTCCAAATCTTTACTAGAAACCGCTTTGAACATAAAAACTCCAATTGTTTTATTTAAAGAGCGTTCAATTAAGGAGGTAAACAAAAACGTCTCGATCTTATAATTTAACTATAAAACCGGGAGCGTCCATTAAAAGTGAATGGTAATAAAATTTGACTGGCCTGATCCTACTGAGATTGACGTGGTGTGCGACGTACTTGCTACTTGCTACCGCGGTACTATTATTTCAGATAAGTATTTTCACCACATTATTTTTTTTTTTAATTGTGAATTATTCAATGAAATGCGAGATATTAGGTTTTTCTGAATACAAAATACTACAGTAATGTTTGATCTCAAATTGGGGAATTAATTTTCCGTTTTCTAGCTGGATGGAGTTCTCTGAAGATTTCTCATAGCTCAATCTCATAAATACACCGAAACATAATAGAATAATAATAAATACTAACTCAAAAGGTCTGTTAAATGATCTTTTGTTCACAACGATTACAATATAAAAGCCAACACTTAAATATATATATATATTATATACAAGTATATAACAAAAAATAATAATAAAGAAAAAGGCAGGAGCTCATTGGGCATCAAATAATTCGTCCGCATCGCTGTC
This sequence comes from Eremobia ochroleuca, assembly GCA_949629135.1. Lineage (NCBI taxonomy): Eukaryota > Metazoa > Arthropoda > Insecta > Lepidoptera > Noctuidae > Eremobia > Eremobia ochroleuca. The sequence goes on along the minus strand of OX451385.1, from coordinate 21,504,275 downwards.
AATGAGATAAGTGCCCAAAACGCTGGCAGCATTACCACGTTCAATGGCAATGGGGGCTAAAAATAGGCCAGCCCTCTGGCCACGTGAAGAGTCACCAAACGTGTTTCAACCCCAAACGGCTCAAACATATAAGTTCCAAAGAGGCTGAAGTATTTGTGCCGCTTGAGGTTTTCTGCACCTGCAGCAGCCGTCCCAGCACAGCCCACCGTGCTTGGAAGATGGGGTGGCGCAAGGTTGTAGACACAGGTTGCACCCCACACCAAAGGCCATCTTCCAAGGCATTATAGTCATTCCATCTGGCCTCTTCCTATCGTCGCGTGCCAAGCCATTGGGTTCCAAAACAGCTGGCACCCCGGGGGTGACAAGAGCCCGACGGATGATGTCGTTAATGCTAGCGTGCCGTGCCATCCGACCAGCGCTCTTGCTGCAGGATAGGCTATGGTGTCCGAGGCAGTCGACTGCTTCACCGCATTGACAGCGATTTGGAGCTCCGCAAGGAGCGCCCAGACCGTAAACATGTAGCGAGCTGGAATGTGGGGTCACCCAGCATAGTGCCTATGTTGGGTGACGGAAGCGCCTGAAGCTGGAGAAAAAAAAAATACATATGTGGTGCCGCATTCCATTAACATTTACTAAGGGGCCTCTGCGAGTTGGCTTCGGCCCCTCGTATGGGTTCCAAAGGACCGGGACGCCATGGTCCCGAGATATGTAAAAATATAAAAGTAAATACTTATTACAAGTATGTGCCCGACCCAGTTCTCAAAAATGACCATATCACGTCGTACTGGGGTCGGTCTATCATAACTGAAAGGTCTATAGTCTCCTATAAACCTGATATAGTGGTGATAGATCGATTAGTGCGCTGCGTAATGATTGTGGATGTTACCATCCCACATGACGGGAACCTCGTGAAGGCTGAGAAAGAAAAACAAATCACATATATATACGAGGTTGTTGACATGTGGAATGTGAGCTCTGCTGTCATTGTGCTGATTGACGTATTGGCCAATGGCCTCATGGCCGAAAGCCTCGGTCAACATCTCTCGAGGCTCTCGTTAGGCGATTGGATCAAAGGCCTCATTCAGAAGGCCTCGATACGGCTTGCAGCGTGAGGAGGTTCCTGTCTCTGGAGCCCTGACCACCGGTAGCTTGAATCCTGCTCTCGACACTTGTGGACCACTATAGTTTATATGAGGAGCATCGGAACAAAAAATCACATTCAACATTTTTGTGGGAAATTGGAAAAATGTTGCATTGTCTATGGCTTTCTAATTTAGATTAAAACGGAATTCACCAGTTTATTGGTCGATTTAGACGTTTTTGATCAGGTTTAAATAACTAGGGATGTAGCTGAGTAGGCAAATAGCCAAACGCAATCATAAAAAAAAAGATGAAAATGTCATATATCGGTTTTTGTTCCGACGCTCCTCATATGTTTAATTGTTTTTTATATTTTTCTCGATTTTAAGAAATATTTAAAAATGCATAAAAGATACGAAGAAAAATGCATGAAAGATACGAAATAATAAATACTAAAAACGTATAGCAACCACATCAGTCCATTGTACGGTTCAACCACATGTACGTGCTTGAAGGGAATGTAATTAAAAATAAACATTTATAATACGCGGCCCATTCGTTTCTCTGTTATTCGACCGCGAACACGACAGGCTGGAATTAAACACCACTCTGTTTTAGATATTACTGTGCAGTTTTTATAACGTGTTATGGCGAAAACAAGTTGGAATTTTAAGCTTGATTTATCGCATTGTTGCGGAGAAAATCTCATCAGTACGAGTATATACACATTTTTCACTAAGATCGTTTTTTTTAAATGCCTCTATGAACTAGCATCGATGTCAAAAGAAATTATTTGACTATATTTCCCCATTATTTTACTATATTTACCCATTTTTATACACGCGCACACACGGTTTGGTTTCGTACCGGAAAATTGAAATACTTACTCGGAGACACAACCGCGGGGCACTGCTAGTTCTATATGTATAAATTAGATAAACCGTTTATGCGCGAACCCTTAAAAAACAAACAAAGAGAGTAACCTCATTTGCTTCACCCTTGTAATAAATTATGGATTAAAGGAAATTTAACACGAGGTACATAGACATTTGTGCAGTTCATTTAAGTAAATGGCTTAAAAACTGTGGTATTTTTATTATAGATACTTGCTGCGACCCGCGGTTTCATCCGCATATGCCTACGAGAACCGTGTATTTTCTGACATAAAAGTATCACTCGGGAATAATGTAAAGCTCTATCAGTGAAGGAGTTTTTGGAATCGTATCAGTATTTTCAGAGATAACATTTTACAAACCTTACTTATTCAATCTAAAATATATTTAAGTGGCGTCCGAATGACAAGAATGAAAAAAAAATAGTTTTTATATCGTCGCTAAGCTGCAGGGCGCAGAGCATGCACTCGATGCCTCATTTCTAACGTCATTATAATCCGTGACGTCATTCCGCGCCATACAGAATACAGCCGCGTTCCGTATCCCGCAATAAAACGCGTATTAATGATTGTTTTAGAATTGCTCGTAAATTTTACTGTTGTACTGAAATGTCTACTATATCCAACATACGCGTATGGATACATTTAATTTGTTGGAGAGGCCTATGTCGCAATGTTCAATCTTTAAAAAGTCCTCAATGTCCTCATTCTCCAATTATTAACATAGTCATCTCTTGTTAAACTAGATATTTCCAACAACCAGAACATAAGCACAAAATATCGAATGGCCACGCGAAAAGTCGCGAACACAAGACGTAAATTGATAATTAATCGGCATTTTCACAAAAAGACTTATTCCCGTATAAAACGAGAAACGTTTTTCCCTCAGCGCTAAAATATATCTTCGAGGGATGTATTATACGGGGTGCTTTATCTGCCGAATAGAGGATGGGTTAATTTATAACCTCACGGGCTACGCCGTAGCTCCGTAGACACGTAGCCGCGCGTAGATGCTCTACGAAACTACGAGGCTTACTACTTTATGTGGCGTATACCTTATGGATTCATTGCGTATGTAATACGGGTTATCTCTTCGATTTAGTGATTAAGTTTTCTATGGAATTAATATGATGAGATAAATAATTATTCAAAAGTTAAAATATTCAACCATAACTGTTAATATATTAAAGACCCGTGGCTAAATAATAACAGCCGCACAGGTCAATCGATCAGGTTAGGCTACACTTTCCATGGTTGGTCTGTGGATGGGTGACCATCTTTACATACCGAGACCCCTCGTGTCTCGGAAAGCACGTTAAGCCGTTCGTAGATCTTTGACGGACGTTACGGGTCGTCAGAAGCCCGAAAGTCTGACAACCTGTCTTACCAAAGGGTATCGTATTACCCCGTAACTGGGTTATGGAGATCAGATAGACAGTTGCTCCATGTAAAATACTAGAGTTCAGCTGCGTTCGGTGAGACTGGAAGCCGACCCCTTCATAGTTGGGAAAAGTCGAGGCAGATGATGATGAAGTATTTATTTATTACCTTTAGCATCTTTTTAATACCATACAATTATATACCCGTCCAGAATAAATGGTATTAAGAAATACAAGACAAGGCGAGGCAATTTGACGTAGTGTTCAATATCCGTCAGAAGCGAGACGGCGCGCCGGCACGTACTCATATCTATCATACTTTAATACTTTCAACACACGTCTGAGAGAAAATGGTGGCGAAAGTGTAGGCAGATAAAAAAAATGTTGAAGTATGTCTGCGGTACTCGGTTACGAGCACAGTGTACCATAGTCTTGGTAATAATAGTATGCATACGTATTGTAACGAAAATAAAAATAATCCACCACTTTAAATGCCTGTTAAGGCCTGTATACGGGAAGTCTGTGGTTCGGCTGTTCGCGGGGGATGCTATACAGCGTTCCCCACGAACAGCCGAACCACAGACGCGTCCAATGTAACAATGTTTTCAGGAAGATGTTGAAACTCCCTCGTTTCTGTAGTGCCTTGGAGATATTTGCCCCATAGAGTACAGATGGTGTCCATGCTATCATTAGGAAAAAGGTGGCAACGCTTTTGTATAGCATCGCTGATGGTATATTGCTACTCCCCCGAATCCTCCTCGATTTGGGGGAGTAGCAATAGCATCCTGAAAGTCGTGGCTGTGTACTCGAGAGCTCGCCCTAATACATACACATCTTAAACACTAGTGTTAAGTGCTTACATTTGGCAAATTTTGGTACTTAATAATTAATAATAATGTCAAGATCACTAATAACAATATCAAAATCACCATTAATAGTGTCAAAATCACCAGTAATCATGTAAAAATCACCTATAATAATGTCAAAATCACCAGTAATCATGTCAAAATCACCATTAATAATGTCAAAATCACCAGTAATCATGTCAAAATCATTAATAATATAATAATCAAACACAATACAACATGATTGGCAGTATGCCCTAAACAGAGTAGTTTTTACACCTCTCGAACACTTTGCAAAACCTACGGATCAACATATTGCTCCTGACTGACAGCGCCCTACGCTCCCTCTCCATGTCAATATTATCTATCTGCGATGCAGTGACCCAATGTCCCAGATATTCAAAAGCTTTTACCCATAATATTCAGCGCAGTGTCGGTTCAGAATCATGTACTGAATACATGGCAACAGATTGGGCATCGTTTTCTCTGCAACCCTGTATAAACTTTGTAATAAAACTAATGAAGATTTTGTTTGGTCTCGTCAGACAGTGTGAGTTTACTTACTTATTATAAATCGGGCACAAATCCGGACACCGGTCTATTAAGCGAAAATTTCGTAATATAAAATCGAATAACACAGCCCAATCTGGGGTTAGAACCCGGAACACTACGCTCAGCAGTCGTGCTTGCGTCCACTATATAAACGAGGCATTCAAAGCAGAATATCAGAAATAAAAACACTTTTTTATAAACTTACACTAGACCAACACAGTGCCAGAATAAAGTTAAGTTTTTGTCCATGAATTCTACCAAAAAATGTCTATAAAAACCACTGGCAGAATTCACGTTCGAATATATGGAATTTTATTTGATATACGTGCCTACGCCCCACTGTGCATCGAGTAACTCCAAAAACAAAACGTTTTGGTACTAACTTTTGCGTACTTTGTAATTTCAAAACTCTAATTCCAATAGGGAATATGCATGTGATTCAAAAAAGGTCAAATATATATTTTTTTTAATAAACTGTATTACTTCTGATTTATGCCTCTATAATTTTTTTTGATTATAATTTATTTCTGAGGAAGAAATTAATTTTTTAAAAGTGCAATCAAACTGTGGGAACTTTAAATATTTGAAAAGCACCGCCATTGCTCGGAAAGAATGTGACGTGAATGTTCATGACAACAATAAATGTCAATGTGTTTCATAGTAGTGTTTGGAACATAGACATAGAAAATCATATGGACGGGAAATACCTACGAAAAAAGGTGCATACCTACAACTCATATTGTCTCATAAAATGGCTGCCATTGCTAGGGTTGTATCACTCAAGGAACATTGGTGTTACTATAACGAGTATCGATACTAAATACGAGTCTTGCTAGTTATCACGTTTGGATCATAATATTATATTATATTTTGACGTTCGAAAAGTGCTGATTCTCAGCCTAGTTTGAATAAATGACTTTTGATTTTGATTTTGATATAATGTACTTACTTAAAGTCCGTTGTAATTAGGGTTGCTTACTTTATGATAACGTATCCTATTTTATTTTCGATAAATATACTTTATACTTTTGTATAAAAGTAATGTATGTGAAAACACTTATTTCTAATCTTTTGCGATGTGTAAAACGAGACTCATATGAACTTTTTATCGATAGGTACTTATAAATCAAAAAGAAAACCTATTCATAAAAATAAAGAATTTTCAGAGAAAAATATAGTTATGCTTAACACAAACCAGTTCAAAATCAAAATCAAAAGTCATTTATTCAAACTAGGCTGTGAATCAGCACTTTTCGAACGTCAAAATTACAAAAGACAGTCCCCCAAAACGCCCGCCCTTCACCACTTCCTAGTGCTTTCGCTGGGAAGAAGAAGTGGCGCAACAAACTCCCCAGCAGCACAGCTGTCTGTTCAGTTAGAAAATATACTAGACTGAATACAATACAAGGTATGCAAAGCAATTAACATTACAAGACACAGAACGCTAAATTAAATTATTTGCCATATGTCAGCTAGCAACGCCAATATACCAAGAAATACAATAAAAACTATACGTACTCAAGCAAAAATTAATAAATGGAAATTAAATAAAAGCCTCCAGGTATAAAGGGCGTGACCGCTAACATATTTATGCAATGCTGGGTTCAGTTTACATAGCTGTCGCTTGAAGTCATAAATGATAAACTAGGACCATAAGGAAACTAAATAAACAAGTTATTAATAATGATAACAATGATAAAACAATGGTCAGCAAGACGACCAGTCACCACAAGCAGCACCCGTTCACGAGCATAACGCAAAGGTCAGCCATTACCCCCCTCGCCATATTTGAGGGAAGGAGACAACCCGACCCCCGACGCTACCGCAAGCAGTGACATCTAAGGGAGCATGACGAACTTGCTGCCGGTTGCTCAGGTAAGAATAATATGATCAATTGTCGAGGTCACTAGCTAACCACATATTGCAATCAGCTCATTAGAAAACATTGCAATGGGTTGATTATGTCAATAATAAAATTAAAATTAAATTAAACTGATTTGACTTATACAGCCCAATAAAAAAAACAATTGTATAATGAGCTCATATAACCTATCAGTAATTCTTTGTAAATTAATTCTGGAGAAAGAACATAAACATTGTCTTGAGTTAATCAGGGCGACCAACTATTCTTATCGTTTAAGTAGTCGTTGATAGAATAGTATGCCTTTGAACAAAGGTTAGATTTTACTTGAGCTTTAAATGCATTAAAAGGCAAATCTAGCAAAGAAGAGGGTAGCTTGTTATAAAAGGCTATACCAAGACCAACAAATGAGTTATGAACCTTATGAAGCCGGTGAAAGGGAGCACGTAGTTTGTCCTTATTTCTGGTGTTAACATTGTGAATATCACTGTTTTTAGTATACAAGTGTATATTTTTCTTAATATATAAGATGTTGGCAAAGATGAATTGTGATGCAACCGTGAGAATACCAATATCTTTAAATAAATCTCTTAGAGAAACTCTAGCACCTAGCTGGTAAATTGCTCGAACAGCTCGTTTTTGAAGGACAAATATATTTTGTATATCAGCTGCTTTGCCCCACAGCAGAATACCGTAGGACATAACGCTGTGAAAATAACTAAAATATACTAAACGAGCTGTATCAACGTCAGTGTACTGTCTTACTTTCCTGACGGCGTAGGCAGCCGAACTGAGCCTTCGTGCTAGGCTCGATATATGTGGTCCCCACTGAAGTTTGGCATCTACTGTTATTCCCAGAAAAACTGCCGAACTCACAGTTTCAAGCGCCTCTTTATCTAAGACGATGTTGGGTCCTAGATTTCTAACATTCGGTAAGGCGAACTTTACACATTTCGTTTTCTTGGCATTGAGAACTAGGTTATTTGACGTAAACCAATCCGTAACTATTGAGAGTGCACTGTTTACGTCGTCAAAATCTTGTCTATTCCTATCTACTTTAAAAATAAGACAGACAGACAGATTCCCTTTAAATGGAATGGTAAATCATTAATATAAACTAAGAACAAGAATGGACCCAGTATTGAGCCTTGCGGTACACCTAACTGAACTGGTAGCGCGGAAGATTTCACACCATTAACATCTACACATTGGAACCTATTATGTAAATAACAATTTATTACGTTGAGAGCTTCGTTTTGGACACCGTAATGACTTAGTTTACGCAAAAGCGTGTCATGGTGCACGCAATCAAAGGCTTTGGAAAGATCACAGAAAACTCCGATAGCATTTTGCGAGCTCTCCCATGCGTTAAATTTGTGTTTCAGCAAAGCAACACCCGCATCTGTAGTCGAACGACCTTTTGTAAAGCCATACTGTTCATTATGAAGGAGGCTATTTAAATTAAAATGTCTTAGCAACTGCTTGAGTATTAATTTTTCAAATATTTTGCTAAATGCAGGTAAGATGGAAATAGGTCTAAAATTACCAACGTCGTTTTTATTACCTGATTTAAATAAAGGTATGACTTTACTACTCTTCATGAGGTCAGGAAAAATTCCTAAATCAACACATTTATTAAAAGTAACAGCTAGATAGGGGGCTACGATGTCTATTATATTACTTAAAAGTTTAATGGAGATGCCCCAGTAGTCACCGGTGTTTTTAGACTTTAGTAGGTTAAAAACATTAACTACATCATGTGGGGTTACATGTTCGAAACTAAATAAACGAATACATTTAGGTACACTACTATGCAAAAGGGTTTCAGCTTTAGACGGGGACGAATTTAAGGAGCGAGTCGTAGTTATAGGTATGTTGGCAAAAAACTCATTAAAAGCTTCAGCTACGTCAGCGGCTTTATTAACTAATTTATTATCGACCATAATCTCAAGTAGTTTTTCTTGTTTAACCGATTTACCAGTTTCATTGTTAATAATTTGTTAAAAATTAATTCATTCATTATTATTCATTATTAATTTATTAATTTGTAAAAATTAAGTTGTGAAGACAAATGGCAATATACACCGTGTAATTGACAGGTTGGCAAAAACGAAAAGTATGAATTCAGACTGGTATTGTTAACATTTTGATAGTGAAATATTTTCCCGGAAATGATAGGTGAACGTTTTTCAATTTTCAATTTTATTTCGGCTACGCAATGTATAACGATCATTGCGATACGCGCGCGACCCTATATTGCGCGCGTATTGCAATGTCCGCGCGTTGTTCATTCATACTAATAGGTACTTCGGGACGTTTGGAATAAATACATAATACAATACACACACAAACACACCTATCAAAAAATTTAAACACAAATTCAATACCTATCAAAAATTAAAATATTAGTCACTTACCTAAATTAAAGTCTCTCGGGTCGTATAAGGCATGGCTCGAAGTGGTTGCCTCCGAGCTGCACGCACAGTTGTGCTCGACGCAGGGTTTCGGCATGGAGACGAGGCATCATTGTCACATCCTCATTGATTTTTTGGTTTAACGATGCGAAAGCGTCTCTTATGCGCTGCTCCATTTCGGCCGCGGTATCACACTCCGTCACATACACCCGTTCTTTGATATAACCCCACAGGAAAAAGTCCAATGGGGTTAGGTCAGGCGAGCGAGGTGGCCATGCATGTGGCCCGAATCTCCCAATCCATCGGTTTGGAAAAGTACGGTCCAGGTGCTGTCGGACTGGGAGTACCACATGCGGCGGGGCGCCGTCGTGCTGAAACCAGATGGTAGGTAGTTGAGCTAAGGGTTCGTTCTCCATACGATCCCGCTCTTGATCTAGCTCAGCCCGCAGAGTGTCCATCATGGCTTCAAAATCCTGCTGTAGAAATTCGCAATAACGCCGGCCGTCCATTCTAGTTGGCAAAAACACGGGACCCAAAATACGGTTATGATACACGCCAGCCCACACATTCAGTGACCACCGCGTCTGATGACCCGTCTGCTGCATTGCGTACGGGTTGTGGCGTGCCCAAATGTGAGCATTCCGCCGGTTCCACATACCGTTTCGTGTAAACGTCGATTCATCGGTCCAAATCACCCGTGAAACGAATTGGCGATTTAGCTGCTGCCGACGTATCAGCCATCTGCAGTACGCTAGTCTGCGGGTTGAGTCGCCAGGTACCAGAGCCTGCACTTTATGGATCCGATATGGACGTTGCTTGTCCTTTCGAAGGACTTTGTGCACAGCCCAATGTGAAACCCGGGGTCCGTTATTACGCCTTACAAGTTTTGCAGCAGTACGGGTTCCCAAACGCGGATTTCGACGGACAACATCTAAAATCGCCTGCTCAGAACGAGCACTGATTGTCCTTCCAGCACCTTCCTGCCGCGGCACAATAGGTAAATTTTCTAAAACACGTTGATATGCCCGTGTGATAGTACGACTATTAGCTGGATGTCGTTCATTTGGGTGACTTTGAACATAGAGCCTTAATGCCAACGACGCGTTTCCTCTAGCTTCACCCAAGCACATTAACATCTGGCCATATTCGCGAGCACTAAACGTTTCATTACGCCGATTCATGATGATACCACACAACACAAAAACACAAAAACACACAACTCAACTCAACGCACAACACAGTCCCGAACTCCCGACAGTTGAAAGAAAACGAAATAGACGTCCAGAACGCACCAGCAATCGCGGCAAACTGAACTAACGGCTGAGTGAGTGCTGACGGTTTCGTTTGTCGGCAAACCTTTGAGAGTGTTTGTGACACGTGTAGCATAGGGCTGCCCACATGATATGAAATGAAACATTTTATTTCGGTAATATTTTAGATACGTTAGTCGAGGAGCCCATGGCACAGTAGTTACCGTGTTCGGCCTGCCATTGAGATAAAGATGTAGAACTAGGTATTGAAAAAGAATCGTATCGTAATCGTATGATAAAGATTGTTATTAACCGCTATCTCTTGTTACTTCTACTCATGGTTCTGCTTCTAAGTTTAAACCTAGTACCTGTCAATCCCCAAGCGGCACGCGCGCGATTTTGCGCCATTTTCTAAACACTAAGCAAACGCCGGCATTCGCATAGATTATAAAATAAGCGTTTTTTTTTTATAGGGTCTTTGTTCAAGAACGTAAACAAGAAGTTTTTCTTATAAATAGTCTGTAAATAACGAAAATAAGCAAACCTTTTTGAACGCCAGCTTTCGCTCCGGGATTGACAGGGTAAGGAATGTGAATCTGGCAATATTGACGCGATGTTTTTATGTTTTATGTCCCACTTATCTAAACCAATTTACATTACTGTAATGCAACGCGTGTGTACAGTTCGGGTGGCTTCGTAATTGATACTGTAGATCAAACTGTTAAGCACCGCGAGGACGCCGGCGTCCTCACACCTGTTGTCTTTCTATTGTGTCTCTTATTACGATACTCGAAAGGTTAACGATTTAAAATAAGGTTTTCGGAATTAAGAAAGAATAAATAAGTAATCATACTCCTGAGTATTTAATTATTAATAAAGCATTTTACATAAATAAAAATAAAATGACAAGTATTAAATTCCATACGTGGTACAACCCTAGCAGTGTCGGCGCGTAAGCAAAGGCGCCGGCACGCAGCACACAAAGGGAGCGAGCGAGCGAGCGGTATGCTTTCTCTGTCTGTCGTAGGTACTGTCGGAGGCCAGTAAACTTTTAGAGCTAACAGCTGATTCCGCGCGGTATGTATGAATTTTCTTTTTAAATCATTATTATTTACATTGCCGAGTTTAAGTTTTTTGCTTTTTTTCACTAAAATTATGTTTTTAGGGCTGGATTTTGTTGTAACAAATGAATAGAACACAAATCTAGTTGAAAAACGGTCGGAAAATTCGACAATTTTCCTGAAGAAAATTCCAACGTTTTTCAGTCATAAATCATGGTCTGAAGCTACTGTTTCAGTTTTTGCCAACCTGTCAATTACACCGTGTATTATACATACTTAAAAATGCATTTGATAGCTTAAGTACCAAATATAAAAACCAAATATTTCTTATTTACTCTGTTCCGGCCACTTCAGCGTTCACGAAGTTTTTTCGGTAATAAATCTGCAGTGGTAAGAAGGGAGAAACAGATCGTCCATAAATTTAGTAAAAAACGAATTATTTATTTATTTATATCAAAATTTTGATACGTAATTTGTCTCAAAAAAACGTTGGCAGTCCTAGTTGTAACAGAAAAAGATGAGTAGGTTAACTTATGTTTCGTTTGTAATGTCAAAATAACAGCTTTTTAGTAAATGCTTATGAAAGTCTAAACAGTACTTTTAACAAAAAACATTTTTTTTTTATATTTTTGTCTGTTTTCTGTATGGAATTAAAAAACACTTTTTAATTGCATGAAGTTTACGTATTAAAGTGAAGGAAAACAGCGAGCGGATATCTATCCATATGCCCAAGACAATGTGCTTTCGCATATTTTACCTCTGGGTTGTAAGGCCAGAGACCAGTAGTTTCTGTTAGGTATGCAGCTAGGTTCGGCCCGTGGTGCAAGGCACCAAAATCAAAATATTTTATTTCACATAAACCTACTTGGGCACTTATGAAACGTCAGGAACTAGGTGCACGGTTCCAATTGGAGATTTCCTATGGAGAAGAGTCGGCAAGAAACTCCACGGTTCCTCTTTTAAAAATAATTGGCTTTGACAATGTTTTCAAATTACAATGTTAATAGGTAGGAGAGAATACCTTCCAACAAGTACCAGGTACTTAACAAAATAGAAAACGGGCTGGACCTAGCAAGGTCAATCGGAGCGAATAATACACAGGATTATTTATGTTAACATCGCAGAATATACCGATATCGTTCCAGCGGAGGAACTAGTTTCGGAAACTATAAAAGAATAGTGTTGTACCGTTGCCGTAACGGTACAACACTATTCTTTTAGGACATATTATTGTAAACAAACGAATGAATTAGAAAATAATAAAAAGGTCTGTTATGCGGAAATTCACTCAAATACACTTACACTTTAGCCATAAATTCATGATCGCGTTACAATTATATCATCGAATGTCTATTATTGTATGTGTTATTGCATGAAAACCGGCTACTAACCTGTGCAAAGACAGTTGAGTTTGATTTTCATTCTTTCTTGCACCACACTTCACAATACAACACACAGGCATGTTGAATTGCTGTTTTCCAACATTTACATGCAGTTTTAAAGGTAAAGTCCTCGTAATTTTCTCGCAAATCTCAATAATACAAAAAATAAACAAGCATTTGACAGCTGAACTACCACGAAACTTGGCGACAAAGATGGCTGCTCTGGCACCTACCTACAACCGTGACACACTGTCACGACAAAATGTTGCCATAATGAGCAACTACTTAAAATATTGTTGTCTCTTTTATCAAATACGATTATCTTATTAGAAAGAATGAGACAAAACGATATTTCACATTCTGAATCATATTTCACTCATATTTGTATAAGCAAATGTATGTATAGATTAACAGGGCATCTCCTGTTATATTCCATCTCAATGGTTTGGAATTCAGTCCGTTGTCAATGATATGACGTATGACGTCAAACGAAGCGCGTCAAAATGGAGTGTTTAAGGTGTTGGCTATTTTTAACTTTTTTTTTTAATAGTTTCTATTGCTTTTTGGCGTTGAATATTTTTTTACTATTATATGACGATTTCAATTATCGAATAAAAACGACCCCTCGTTATCCCTTTACGTACAGGCAATATTCTTTCGCCAATGTGCGTGTGCCCGGTACCTAGTCAAACTTCTAAACGGTGTTTTGAGGTTTAACATACATAATTTGAAGAAAAATCTTTATTTAAATAAGAATCAATAACGATCAAAAAAAGTTAAAATAACAATCCTCAATTGCGACGATACTCTAAAACGCACTTGACCCCTAGCCACTTTTGGATTTCTTAATAGAATAGAATAGAATATAGAGAACTTAATAGAATATAGAGAACTTAATAGAATATAGAGAACTTAATAGAATATAGAGAACTTAATAGAATATAATAGAATATAGAGAAGTCTAACGGGTACAAAAAGACACTAAAGCTTGGTTAAGTGTATTTTTACACCCTTTCCGGCTATCGAGCTACTTGTACTCCCCGTCATTGTAATAATTTTTTTGTACTGCATCACGATCCATATCTTTGAACTTTCTTTTTATGCAGATATTGAAGGTCAAAATTCTAACTTTAAATCACGTTTTTTTACGAAAACAAGTTTTTAATGTTATAACACAACTTTAAATACCACGACACCTGTACCGTTGCATGCACCCATAAGCACAATTTTTTGCATTCGTTACATTGCGCAATAGCGCAAATTTTCACACCGAAAATAAAAGTCGTTTCCCAGCAATTATTTTTCTGCGATGGTACTTAGTTTGATATACAGGTTGCGTAGTTGACGGCTATGCGATGTGTCTTTTTACACCCTGTATGTCTTTTGTTAACTTGTGTTATATTGTTTTTATTTAATTGTTTAGAAGCATGTTCAAGCTCCTGAGAAAGTCAGTTTAAAATTAGAACCACATGACTAATCAAACTGACATCTAATGGCAATCGAGGTTCTTCGTAAAGGAACCAGAAACTACTTGCAGGGACGGTGTACAAACTCCATGTATGTGATACTGATCCAGCAGGAACAAGGTGTATAAAATCAATGGAGGAAACACAAAACGTGAGATAAGATATTGTTGCACACTTAAAGTTGATTTCGTTGAAACCGATGTCTACTACTGGGCCATCGCCTCTCCATAGTTACGCCGCAATTACAGTTTACATTCATAATTATTTCTCTACTTTATGCCACCGACATTTCGAAAATTTATAGCCAGCCTTCAACCTGTATTGTCCACACTTCTGGGATTAATGCTTCCTCTCAATAAAAGGGAGACGTTACCACGCGTTGCCAGTACGAGTTGGTGGATGAAAGAATGTTGGTTTGGTTTCCTAGCATCGACACCTGATCACTCCATTTAATTTATACTCTGTGAAGTAAGGTTTGCTCTCCATACATTTGAATGTTTTATCCATACGAACGGCTTCGGGTGCATCGCTCGTATAACCAATACGTAGGGTGACTATAATTAACGGATTCCGAAGACAGAACTTGGAGGTATCTTTGTATCGATCAGGGCGACAATTTTAAACAAATATGGTTATGTCAACACTATATTTTTTTACACTCGTCTTGATTTCGCCAATGATAAATGATAAATGAATGATAAATGATAAATGATTTATTTTCTGTAAGTAGGTTTGTACAAACACTTTTACATGTCAATCATATTTTTTTAAACTAGATGAGGTCGGCGTTTCCTATCTGACTACTCTGAGAAGAAAGGCCGAAACAAACTCAGAGGTCACAGTCTCTTTTAAAGTCCAGACATAATCTTGGTCAGATAATGTGAAGACCATGTAGATTAGTGTCTGAAATGGTCTTTTGAGTTAACCACACAGATTGAGCGGACCTGTCCAGTCAGTGCACGCATTTGTCAAAATTCGTGCAGCTCAACTCAGAACTTGAGGAGCCTTACGATTCGACGAACAATACCAATGAAAGGACATTTGGGTAGGCCGCATAAATGACTCAAACTGCCAGATCATGATTAAAACTAACTAAGAAGGAAAACCGAAAAAAAGAAATGACCCACATAGTCTTCACACTCACAGTAATAATAATAAAAATAAGATACTTTACAAAGTAAATATCCATGTCATTGTTTATATAAAATTCACCAATGTCAATGTGTAAATTAAAAGTCCGGATATAATCTTTGAGGACCATGTAGATTGGTGTCTGAAGTGGTCTTTTGAGGAAAGAACCACACTGAGTGGACCTGTGCAGTCAGTGCACGCATTCGTCAGTAACCGTGCAGCTCAACTCAGAACTTAAGGAGCTCAACGATTCGACGAGCAATACCAGGGACAGGACATTTGTGTAGACCGCATACACCACTCAAACTGCCAGACCATGATTAAAACGGAAACAATGACCCACATAGTCCTCACATTCACAATAATTAAAATAATATAAGACTTTAAACAGTAAATGTTCATTAGGGTGGTCCTTATTCCTAAGAAAAAAAAATTTTTTCTTTAATTTCGCGGGGCACCACGTAATTTGATTATATACCATAAGAAAGTATTTCAGTATTTTTTTTGAATTTTTTAAATGACATTTAGAGGTCGCTACCAAGGTTTGAATTTTAAATAAAAACTCGAATTTTTTCATGTTTTCTTTATTTTTTTTTAGATTCTGCTATTCTTTGAATAGTTTTTCAATTTTACTGATGACATGTTTTTTTAATTGTATTGGTATACTAGCTTTTTCAAAGTCGCAGATTCACGTATGCTTAAAACACGTACGCTCTCGTTAATGACGTATTAGACCTGAAGTGTAGTAAGAAGTGAAGTAAGACGTACAATTTGAAACATACGCAATTACGCATGCGCACAAACCAATTTTTAACGTATTATGATGTTAGTGCGCACGCGTACGTCTTATCTTTTTGATTGTGTGAATGGTCTAAATCTCGACACGTCGGTACAGAAGAGAGGTCGAGAGGAGGAAGGGATAAAAAGCGATTGTCTATGCGAGTTTTACTTGCACGGAAAATATAATATAAACACCTAAATGAAACATTAATGAAACCATCATTTAAGATGTTTTTCAATGCTTTTTGTAAAAATTTTGACAGCTGGTAGCGACCTCTAAATCTTAACAAAAAAAAAAAAACAAAAAAAACTTATTTCATATTTAGAAGTATATAATCAAATGAGAAAGTGCCCCGGGGATAATTTAAGAGTCGAAAAATAAGGACCACCCTAATGTTCATGTCATTCTGTATATAAATAGATATTTAGAAAGAAAGAAAACAAAAAAAAAAAAACCAAAGTGTAAATCAGCAAAATAAAAAATAAACAACATTCACAGTCTAGACCTATTGGAGCAGCTCAATCCCAAGCTTTTTTGTCCTCAATATAGTCTTTTACAGTATAATAGGCTTTCTGGCATAGTTTTAGCTTTATAAAAGATTTGAATTTATTAATGCTTAGTTCTTGAATGTGGCTAGGAAGTTTATTATAAAAATGTATACATTGGCATCTAAACGAGCCACCTATTTTCTTGAGCCTTGTTGTAGAAACAACATATTTGTGTTTGTTCCTAGTATTTATATTATGGATATCACTGTATTTTTTAAACAGATTATTTTGTTTACAAACACAAACATGTTGCTTTCACACAGTTATTATAATCGCAGAAAATGAACCAGTATTATATCTACTTCCACGTTATGAATTCATGAAGATTCTAAATGATATTCTAATTTTATTCTGTAGTAACTAACTTATGACATTCTTATTAAAACGTCATATTCTCAAATCAACACGTACTGTCCAAGAGGAACCTAGGTGGAATCTACAGGGTGTAGTACAGACCATCAAACCGAACAACTTTTTCCATGGGAATCGGTTCCATGGAGGAAGTTGTTCAGTCACCAAGTCAGTTCACAAACCACACAAACAACACAAATACCTACTCGTTCCAAATGAGGTCTTCATTTAAACGCGTACTACAGCGAAAGTTTGCACAAAGGCGCATCAGGAACACTTACATTAAGGATAACCCAAATATCTCCTAGATTATCTTCCATCGCATGCACGTAGTGGCGAAGGCTGGAATACAGCGTACTCACAGTTATACACCGGCGAACCCCGCGAGATCAACCGGCTCATTGCCAATCGGCGATCGTCCGCATTCAACTAAACTACTAAAGTAAGGTAGAATTACGCTTTGAACGCTCATTAGTTCACTGCCTGAACTATTGTTTTCCCTGAAGACTGCCTAGTTAACGTTCTTTAATACATATACACGACTCACTACTGATTTTGTTAACGAGCTAAAAGAACATGATTTGGTGTAGGAATTACTTCAATTGAATTTTAATTTGTAGAAGTAAACAATAACACATAAAAAAACTTTTTTTACATCTTTAAGAGCAAGTTTATTTGCAGGTACAGACGCCAGCACATCAAGCTACCCGAAACTGACCAATTTTCCCAATCAAACTTGATCCTAATGCTTTAGCGATAAAGATGAAAATCTGTTAAAGAAAGACAGATTGTAGTAGCTTGATGTGCGGGCGTCTGTACAACAGATGACAGGTTAATAGTGACAGGTACACAAGAATCTTGAATCCCATTAAAAACCACTTTTTGCAATTGCCTCAAACGTCTTCGAAGTTTAAACGGCTTAAGAAAGACCTTAAAAGGCTAAAGATGCATAATAATGAATACCACCAAAGTAACTTTTAACACGTGAGATACAAACGTAAATATAGATTATCGCACGCCATATATCAACAGTAGGCATTTGTGTTGTTCCCATCCTTAGTTTTATTCTCTCTCGACACCTCCGCTGAATTTAGTGGAGATAGAACGAGTGATATATGTATGTACATAAGGCCGTCGGCAAACGTCGCTAATTGTACCCTCTTGTGTAAGAATATCTTTTACGTCCTATAGATTCGCTCTAAGAAATATTGCTTTTACAATTCCGTAGGTTTATACTGATTGGGGCTTTCGGGCGTACGAAGCATTTCTACATTAACGAAAAACACCAGGTGGTAAACAAAGTGCTTTAAAAAAATAGACATTCTCCTTTTTATGTTAAATGAAACGTGCATTTAATGAGAACATTATACTTAGAGATGCTTTAAAAGAGCGAATCCATGTAATCACTCAACTGCTACGGAGTAGAACTGAGTAAAATAAATAAGTACTTAGAGTAACGAGGTGCTCTTGTAAGCATTTAGTTTCAATGCTCCTTTGTAATAAGGAAAAGAAAAAAATAATAATTGGAAGTGAAAATACCTTACGTAAGTTGGAAATATTCTATTACTTGACTAACTTGGGCTCGCGACTTTTCCTGCTCCGTGGCACTGATTGAAAATGTTTCTGTATTTCTCATTTACATCTCAGACCTAGAAATGCGGTAAGTTGCAACTATCAGTGCCTGTTTTTCAAAATGATCATAACAATAAAACCATTTTTTGGGTATGGTTCTTAACAAATGCAAATGTTCTCAGCTAACTTAAAGGAAATAAATAAAAGAGTAAACACAAATATCAAGATTAATGCTTCGCAAATACACAAAGATGTTGCAAAATAGTAAATGAATAGTAATCATAGTAAACATGTGTGTATAAAGTCAAACTCACTTTCACATTCTTTGTAATATTACTGTGGGATTTTGTGACCTGGTGTTTTTTGGTGGTCAGGATCCTTCGGTTTTTGCTGATGACTGTCAGGGGCAGCTGAAGGCTCAGACTCGACGCTTGGAGACCGTTTCCCCAAACGACGGATATCTGAGTCGTAGAATTCAGAGTTCTCAGTCTCACTTGCTAAAGCTGCACTCGCAGTCCCAGTTAATTCGTTGAGTGCGCCGATTCCCACCAGCTTCCCTTCGAAAATTGAGAACACAACCACTCTATAGTATTCAAGGAGGTTGCATGCCGTTGACATCTACCAACCCGCACTGGGCCCGCGTGGTGGATTACCCAATCCCTCTCACCGAGAGGAGACCTGTGTCCTAGCAGTGGAAATATTACAGGCTGATTATGCATGCCGTTGTCCCAAAATAACTTCTTAGTGTTAATGTAACAAAGACACGTCAGGACGGAGACTAAGATACCTGAGGTCAAGAGGGGGTCTAAGATACTTGGGGTCTAAGGTAATTTACAAACGTTGCAAATGGTCTCGCCACTGTGAGTTTTTGACAGATTTTATAAGGTGACTCTGTCAACATCTCACAATGGAATGATGCCCCCTGACATGTGTATTTCCGGTTTTACCCGGTTACCAAAAAGTCTCAATATTTATCAACATCAAATATTTGTTTAACCGACTACGTAAGGAACGTTTTCCTTATATCATCTAGTCTTTCTTAGTCACTCGGAAAGATAAGCTCTATTCCTCAGTTGTGTTTCAAAGTTTGGGCATTTCCAAGTTGATGTTTATCTTCAATCTGACCTCTGAACTTTGGGTTCTGGGGTGTGGTCCTTAAGACACAATCACGCGTATTCCCAAAACTGATAAGCAGAGGGTGACTGCCCTGTTTTGAAGGATATTTTAAAAAGTTACATAGATGGTGTATCCGGGTGTCAAAATGACATATTGAGCTTTAATAGAGACTATCGCCTAGCTATGAGTGACAGATATGACCTCTGCAAAGGCGAACCTTTTCTAATACTCCGTATATCCATATATACATTAACAACTATTTTTTCTAAGATAAAGTTACTACGATCTTCGTTTGAATATTTTGCCTCCCAGTTCAAACAATAGTGAATTAACCTATCTTTGGAACTAGCATCTGTACTAAGGTAGATACATATACGAGTATGCAGAGACTTTAACCGTAGCTCGATATTTCCATCAGTGACCGCTGCAGATCCTGGCTTACTGCAGTCCAAGTAGCTAGAATATGTAGCCAACTAAGACTAAAATGCAAAGTTACTATTGTATTTTCTCTGTACACGTTTGAATCGTTTAAACTGGGTCTCGCAGACTTAAGAATTTAGTTTAAAAATCGTACAAGGTGGCCCAAAATAACGTGAGGTTTTACGAATTATTTTATCAATTTTATACGTGAATTAAATAAGGTGAATTAAATTAGGTAAGTATCACATTAATATTATAAAGACGAAAGTTTGTGAGTGTGTGTGTGTGTATGTTTGTTACTTCTTCGCGCTCAAACGGATGGACCAATTTTGATGAAATTTGGCACACAGATAGTTTATTACTTTTTATCCCGATATTCTTACGGGATCGAGACTTATGTGGGTGAAACCGCGGGGCGCAGCTATTAAATTATAAAAATACATTTTATTTGATACATAATTTCTACAATTATATATATATTTATAAATTGATAAAATTTTCTACAATTTTTCGCACTTACTTACTTTGATTCAGCCTAGTTTAAGTCTGCGATTCCACCAGAAATGACAGAGGATGCGTAGCGAGGGATGTGTGGAAACTAACGAATAGCATCGCTTCATTTTTGTAGCTTGAGCTAAGCTAGTGTTGTGATTGGTTAGTTTTACGCACATCCCTCGCTACGCATCCTCGCTCATTTCTGGTGGAATCGCAGCCTTAGAGTCGCCTTTAGCTCATCAACACTTCTATGACGCGTAGCACAGGATCTTGCTTCTAACATAAATCATACGGCGAGTAGGGTTGCCATTTTTTGGAGCTGATGAAACCAGGAAAATTGTCTTTGCACCACTGTTGTACACTTGAGGCTCTGTGAGCTAGAGCAGAGTCTTGTTTAATTATCCATGGACTGCTACCAAAATGCTGTTGACTCCAAGGAAGAATGACATTTTCAAGAACAACTCGTTGGTAGTTTCCTTGTTTGATTTTGATAACCTTTTCTACAAAAACTAGTGGAGTTTTAACAGTGGCGCAAATCGCACCCCAAACCGTAACTGTTTCCGTGTTTTGGAGATGTGGAACAAATGCAGCAGCTCCAAGACCCGATCCTGTCATTCTTGTGATAATGGGCTTGTTCTATCGAAATTTTTTTCGCCTTAGAATAATATAATAATAATGATATAATATAATAATAATAATAATGTTTATTTACAAGAAAGTTGTACATTTTTTTATCAATTAGAGTGCTTAATCTAGAATACGATATTTCCGCAATCAGATGCTGCGGAGCGTTGTTTAAGCAAACGACGTCACTCAAGCTGAACTTTTTGTCTTCTCGCGGCATTTTCCTCACCCCAATCTGTGGATTACGGACCAACCTTTGTTAGATAATGTGTCGGTTCCTAGAAGTTCTAACGGTCCTCTTGCTTCCTCTTCCAGGACGGTCTCCGATATTGCCGAACTCGTTATAACATTTCATTGCTGAAGAATCTAACTGACGACTAACACCACGAATATTTGCTATCTCACACTGCCTTTTTCCTCGCTCATGCAATGAAATTATGGCTCCACGTTGCACAACATAAATATAAAAGCAAAAGATCATCTTTATCAGGGGAGGCCATGTTGCGTGGGTTTGCGGGCGAGGAGTTGAAAGTAAATGAAAGTCTTTATGAACAATCATAAAATGTCTTATCCATTTATTTAATTAACTATAATGCGTGAACGACGTTTCACCAACTACGTGGGGCGCGAGCGCAATCAATTTACTCACTACAGGATATCATAACACAATTCCTCCAATCAATATCGTCTGTTACGATCAATCCATGTGAATGTATCCCTCATTTCTTTTTGTTATTCCATATGGTGGACCGCCTCCCCAGTATATGTTGTTACGTCAAATAAACAGTTTACATATATTCTAAAAAACACAATATTAATCAAAGGGGTTGGCATCGCCGAACCAGCCGGTCGATTCTGTAAAAATCTCACCATGAAATCATAAGTGAAGTGAGCACTTAATAGTGTCAATACCTACCATAACGGAATGACCCAGCTCACTTCCCGCTCACTTCACCTAAGTTCTCACGGTGAGATTTTTACAGAATAGTACAGCAGTTCTCTCGACGTCAAATATGTTTTTAATATATTTTTTCTTTGACCAGCTATTGGAGTTTCAAGGTATTCATACTCGAAACATTGACAACTGGAATGTACTGCGTCCTCTACTTGATAGCCCGAAGGAAGATAAAAATAAAAATTGTGGTCTATCCAAGGACAGGCAGCCCATCCAGGGGCCATCGGGCTCCACAGAACAGATAAAGGGCTCTATCAGAATACCAGCGCTGCAGTATTTATTTTTTAAATACCGCATCATTATGCTGAGATAGTAGCCTTTTTGGCCTCGCAAAGGTTTTTTTTGGAGTAATTACTTTTTTTTTGTTGTTTTTAATGTAACTTTTTTAGTTTTAAATGCTCCTTTTTTTACCATTTGTATTTCCTGTGTGTCTGTCCCAAACACAATATTTCTCTTTCTTATCCCAGCTTTATTAATCCTCGCTTTTTATTTAGCCGCGTTCTTTTTTTTATTTATTTACTATGGTTGTCTAAGAACCGATGGCCGGAGCAGACGAGTCCTGGAATGGAAACGTGGAACGCCCCCCAGCTAGATGTACCGACAAACTCAAAAAGTTGGCTGGGACAGACTGGATGCAGAAGGCAGAGAGAGGACAGGGTGTTGTGGCGCAGTCTAGGAGAGTCCTATGTCCAACAATGGACTGCGATAAGCTGAGTTGATTGATTGATTGATCTTTTTCATGCTACTGACACATAGTCAGCCTATAATAATCTGACTGCTGGGACTCTGGCTTCCTCTCTGTGAGAGGGAGCGGGTCGATATCTATAACGTCAGCTCACTGCGGGTTGGCATTTTAATCCTAAAGCAGTGTGAAAATCGTATTTTCTGAACACAAAACTCAAGAATAAAGATAAACCAGCTTGATCAGCCGAAACCACATTAAAACCTAACTAAGGTGTTTGCCAATTCCCAATAGGTACCTACTTACATAAGGCCGGCGACACGCTGACGACTTTGGATCACTTTGGCCCAGTTGCACCGAACGCTGAAAGTTTTATTGCAGTGATTTTTATGACTTTATGGCCATAATGTTTTAAGTGATCAGCGACTTTTATGATCTCCTGCGAGCACAGCAAGTTTCTTAAGTTGAGTTTTTTATGATAAATCGTTCATTTACAAGAAAAACATACTAAGCACGAAAATATAAATCATAAAAAATACATGAATATTAAAAAAATACCTACATGGTGCCAATATACAAGGAAAAAAGACATATTAAGACTAATTGTGGCTTCGTGGATATCATTTAGCGTCATAAAGCTACCACATGGGTATTCACCACCATGTTACTATATGAAACGGTGATAAGTGGACTAGGCGTCGTTTTTTTTATTGCATTATGTACTGTTTACTTCCATTCTGACCCAACCGTTAGAAAAATAATGTCAATAATCACTACATAGTATAAAATAAAGTCGCTTCCCGCTGTCTGTCCCTATGTATGCTTAAATCTTTAAAACTACGCAACGGATTTTGATGCGGTTTTTTTTAATAGATAGAGTAATTCAAGAGGAAGGTTTATATGTATAATACATGCATAATATAGTAGAGAAACACTGATCATTTTAGGGGTTTCTAATGTGATGTCGTAAATAAACACATTTTTTTGCGCTTACATTGCAAACGCTGGCTTAACCCTACGAGATAGATCAAAATAATGTACTACAGGATTGTACACCTTAAAAAGGTCTACAAAAAAGTCCGCGATGGCATATGTCTATCTCTTAGGGATAACCCACAATGACCATTTTTTATCCTATACTTTTTAAGAGAAATAATGGCTCTAAAATTATCAGTGTTTCTCTACTATATTATGCATGTAGGTATTATATGCATATAAACCTTCCTCTTGAATCACTCTATCTATTAAAAAAAACCGCATCAAAATCATTAAATAACCAAAATATCATTTAATTATTTTTAAAGTTCTAAGCATACATAGAGACAGACAGACAGCGGGAAGCGACTTTGTTTTATACTATGTAGTGATAGTGATCAGCATTGCACCCGTGCGAAGCCGGGGCGGGTCGCTAGTAAATAATAAATATATCTAATCTTGTGTATCACTCGTAGTAACAATGTTTAGGTTTTTGTTTAAGAAACTGTAATCAATTCTGTATAATTTACAACACAGAAATGATACACAATTACAAAACCTACGTAACACATCGGACCAATAAGTTTGAATTTTCAAATCCATCTTTTCCATTTCAAGAAAAATCACTTCAAAAACACCACTGATGTGGAAGTAATATTTTTCTCCGAATGACATTTACTAAAGAACCTAAAGGCTAAAATCGGTACTAAGTTAAGATTTATAACCTGCCGAGGTTAGTCGTAAATGTATTGACAGCCTTCGCTGTGGATTCGACCCACATACAGGTGTAAGGATGCTGATCCATAGAAAGCAGAGCTAAACTTTATTTTTGTAGTGAAATTGTTTTGTTTGGGAATTTTAAGTTTTTAACACACACCTTTTAACCTTTGAAGCCTTGACTAATGAGACGAAATAATTTACTGTCACGGTGCGTCACTGATGTTCGCTGAAGCGCACACTTACGACTATTTCGGGATCATGCGCAAGAAAGTGGAGTCAATAATACGCAGAGTGAGAGGAAGCGACAATACACATACTTGCTGTCCAAAGTTTTTGTTTCCAACATTATACTGTCCTTTGGAATCATATTATAAATATTTACAGTCCACTTTTACCGTTTATTTACAAACCTTTAGTTAGGTCCTTAATAAGTATGCTGAAGGTATTTTCTGAAAAGCTAGAAGGGCCTACAATGGATAGTTTTATCAAGCTACATGGGGCTTGATAAACGTTCCTGTAATTGGGTGATTTTTTCATTTGATTTCGGCAGGCCTGTTGGTTTAGTGGTCAGTGGCCCTGACTACTATACGCAAGGTCGTGGGTTCGATTCCCACCTAGGACAAATGTTTATGTGATGAGCACGATCATTTGTTCTTTGTCTGGGTGTAATTTATCTATAATATGTATGTATTTAGTATGTTTATCAGTTGTCTAGTACTCATAGCACAAGCTCTTCTTAGTTTGGGACTAGATGGCGTTGTGTGAAAGTTGTGGATTATTATAATTATTATTATTTATAGGTATTTTAATTATAATTATTTTTATTTCATAAAATGTTTACTTTTTATAATTTGCTACCTACTACTAACATAGATTTTTAAGTTACTTGTAATACTAAAATGCTATGGTCCTACGAAGCCTGCCAATAAAAGATTTTTATTTATTATACTCCCAACGCGCATCAATAAGTTAAACAAAGAATGAGGGCACAGTTTTTAACCGACTTCAAAAAAAGGTGGTAAACACTATTATCTTTTAAAAAAGCGTTTTTTTTTCTTACCTATCTGTGACTGGAACTCAGGCCCAAACTTCAGGCTGGATTCGGATCCGAACTCGTGTCGATAAATCGGGTCTCGTAAGCGAGCAGGATAATCCGGATGTACGGCGTCGTTTTATCAATTGCAGCAAATGTTTCGTCTCTGCAGAGTGTGCACTGCAGGCACATCATGTCAAATGTTTCGTCTCTGCAGAGTGTGCACTGCAGGCACATCATGTCAAATGTTTCGTCTCTGCAGAGTGTGCACTGCAGGCACATCATGTCAAATGTTTCGTCTCTGCAGAGTGTGCACTGCAGGCACATCATGTCAAATGTTTCGTCTCTGCAGAGTGTGCACTGCAGGCACATCATGTCAAATGTTTCGTCTCTGCAGAGTGTGCACTGCAGGCACATCATGTCAAATGTTTCGTCTCTGCAGAGTGTGCACTGCAGGCACATCATGTCAAATGTTTCGTCTCTGCAGAGTGTGCACTGCAGGCACATCATGTCAAATGTTTCGTCTCTGCAGAGTGTGCACTGCAGGCACATCATGTCAAATGTTTCGTCTCTGCAGAGTGTGCACTGCAGGCACATCATGTCAAATGTTTCGTCTCTGCAGAGTGTGCACTGCAGGCACATCATGTCAAATGTTTCGTCTCTGCCAAGTGTGCACTGCAGGCACATCATGTCAAATGTTTCGTCTCTGCAGAGTCTGCACTGCAGGCACATCATGTCAAATGTTTTGTCTCTGCAGAATCTGCACTGTAGGCACATCAGGTCAAATGTTTCGTCTCTGCAGAGTCTGCACTGCAGGCACATCAGGTTAAATATGACGGTGCCTATGTTACTTTACAACGGTGAAGGAAAACATCGTGACGAAACCGGCATGTCCTCCAACCAAAAATTCAAAGATATGTGACATCTACGTACCAACCCGCACTGTAGATTATGCTTTGTTATTTAAGAATGTTAAGATTTTGAGGAATCGTGTATTTTGTTATAAATAAGATTAATGATAGCCCAGTGGTTAGGATCTCGCCTCTCATGCATGGGGTTCAAATCCGAGCAGGTGCAAATGTGACTTTTTCAATTCATATACAACGTGTAACGTTAAATGCGCAAAACCTCAAACACCCCAACTGATTTTTAATTCAATTGACCTATTTCACAGAGAAAATAAGTATTTAAAAGAATTGTAAAGGTTTTGTGTGCTGTTTTAGTTTTACTGGCCATTCTGATCGTTTCTTGCGTCTGCGACGACGCTTTACCGAGGGAGGAGTCGTCACCGGGCCGCTGCGCCGCGCTGACATTGGGTTGCTTGACCTATTAATAAATAGACACGGCAAGGTTTTTAATGAAGATTTTTTGAAAAATGTGACCTATATTAAAAAGTGGTTCAATTAATTCTGCTCGTTATTCTGATCAAACTATTTTCAGGTTTTGCGCATTTAACGTTACACGTTGTATACTTTTCGAGTTTCGAGAGGGGGGGCTTTTGGCTAAGTAATAACAGCCGCACAGGTCGATCGATCAGGTTAAGCTACGCTTGCCGCGGTTGATCCGTGGATGGGTGACCGCTCCGTGCCTCGGAAAGGTATATGCGTTATGAGCGTTAAGCCGTTGGTATCGGCTGTCATTCTTGCATCTTTGACAGTCATTACGGGTCGTCAGTAGCCCGAAAGTCTGACAACTAGTCTTACCAAGGGGTATCGTATTACACAGTAACTGGGTTGTGGAGGTCAGATAGGCAGTCGCTCCATGTAAAATTATGGTATTCAGCTGCATCCCTTTAGACTGGAAGCTGACCCCAACATAGTTGGGAAAAGGCAGGCAGATGATGATGATATACTTTTCGAGTTTATCTGGGAAGTTACTGAAGTCGGTGAAGTAAATACATCGTGTAGGAAACCTGCGCTGATCTACTACTTATAATAAAGCAGAAGATTTTGTTTGTTTGTTTGAACGCACTAATCTCTGGAACTACCAGTCGCATTTGAAAATATATTTTTGCATTTGATAACTCAATTCTTAAGGAAGGCTATAGGTTATTTAACATCACGCTAGGACCCTTAGGGGCCGACGAAAAGAAAAAAAATCAGAAACAACGCTAAGCGAAAGTGAAGTAATAGGGCGAGCAGGCAATGCGATGCGACAGGGTGGGTCGGGGGAGCAAGATTTCACGCGGACGAAGTCGCGGGCAGAAGCTAGTAGAATAAAAACACCCAGTCGGTCGATTCTGTTAGAATCTCACCGTGAGAAGTTAGGTGACGTGATCAGTCATTCCATCTGATGCTAGGTATTGACACTAATGACAGCTCACTTTAACCCTTAAAAGACATTGTCCACTTAGTATGGGACTTTGGCTCGGCGTGAAGAGACACTTTAAGTATAAATATAATACAGGTCTAATAGCTAATTCCAGTAGCGAAGAGAATATTGTAATAAGATTGTATCATGATGCTTGTAAGACTTGTTTTGCTTACTTGCTTTTTTTTTTAAATAAACACATTTGTATTCATACATTTTATTATTATTCTGACTCATATGTTAGTAATATGTTGTCTAGAAACTGGACAGGTGGATATATATTATTATCTTGGTACCTTACCCAGCTTGAAAACCAAATCATAGTCATCTCATGAGCGCAGCAACCCACTGTTCTTCGGTCCACTATACAATTGCAGCAATAGGTACTGCTTGATTGAATTTCGTCCCTGACTGTTATTTTCTTGTAATATATACACGCATGCGGTATCAGTGTCCATTTTCAAAGCCAAAACAATACTTGCAAACAATAATAAGAGTAAAACGAGCAAAACAATATTCGATAGAAACAAAGTCATGACATGACAAGTGACTTGAAGTGACAACTCACATTATGTCAATGTCAGTTGTCACTTCAAGTCTTTTTTTTAATAATCGATTTATATTAGATTAAAAATCGAATTTAATGACCAACTACGATACTTTTGTTTTCCAATTATATGGATAAAACATGTTTGAGTGAATTTACGTGATTACAAATAACAGCTTTAATTGACTGTAGACTCTAGACTCTTATAAGAATGAGGAGGACTTAGTAAAACTTAAAAAATAACAATTAGAATCGATTTATAAATTATTATTTTACAAATGGCAACACCGTGAAGGTCGAGTACTGTCAATATGTCGAAGATTAAAACAATTTCAGTACTTTTTAAATACACTATTCGTGGGCGTAACTTGATACAAAAAGTTAGAATAAATAAGCGTCTAAAAACAAAACATGATTTTTGATTAAGGTGTTTCTTTTCGAGCATCGTGTCCACGCTAAGCCGAGAATGGACAATTTCCTTTAATGCATCGTGATGGAAATTTCCATCAACCAATCCAATGCCATATTTTCGTTTCCACAGAGCACGGGGATTCCCCAATTGTTAGAGATATTCAACTCATTTTGTTCCCAGTAGATTCGTTCTGATTACATAAAGATGTAAATTTCCACCAGGCCATTTAAAAAAATAAAATCAGAGTTTTTTTTTAAACATATTTTTTTAAATATTTTTTCTTTACTATAGAGCTAATGTTACGTCCAAATAAATTTAATTTGCTTAAAAAGTAAAAATCATGCAAGGAAGGGTTAAGCTCGCTTCACCAGAGTCATTACGGTGAGATGCTGGTCACCACCGACCCCCGTAAATAAACGCTTGTTTAGCGAAAGCGAAATGCCTCCATCTTACATTTCGGCTGATGACAGGTCCAAGCGATGCAAACATCCGAACCTTTGGATAAGTCCTCATCAATATTATATCTCAGTGATTTGAGCATTGCAAGCAATACCGACTATTACGATTTAGTTTCTGAGGCATCTGCATACGTAACCTACTTGAAACGTTGCATATACTCGTAAATCTGCCATAGTGGCCGGGACCTTAGCAAGTAACGACCATCGTTTTTCTGCTACTTAAATGCTGATAGCCGACTTCAAGAATGACCCATGAACGACGTAGTATGTAGGTACAAAGAGCTCCATTAAGTGGTTAACCCCCAAAAGACATGTGCGTTCAAATCCGTGATAGGGCCAAGTTGGTTTTAGTATTATGCAAAAAAATTACATTATAATGAATGTATTGTTTAGTATAGTAGTATATAGTAGTAGTTATAAATAAGTTTAACTTAATATTAATTTTTTTAAAGTATGTTTTAATATTGTTTTTTTTTTTTCTTTCAATAAAACGTTAATACTTTTATTAATGCATATAACGACTAGCAATAATAGTTTTAACGTTTACGAAAGGTTAGTCAACGTCTAAATAGACCAGAGGTTCAAATCCTGGGCACAAAATTTGCTTTTTGTCATGCATTATATATTTTTTAATATAAAGGATTTTCCTATTTTGTTATAGTAATATTTATAAAGAATTTGAGCATCAAGAAAAATGAAATACGTTAATAATCATTTAATAATATTTATGACTGCTATTATTTAACAAAATTTTGATCATATTTTCCTACAAAGATTTATATTCTACAATTCATACAGAACAACTATTTTTGCTCTCATGAAATTAGACATAATTTAAAAAAATTATCGGTAAATCGTAGTCGTTTACTCTTCGTCGTTTTAAGTGAACGTATACATCAAACGTTGTAGTTATACCTTTAGGGTATGGATTAATTTTATAAAGAGAACGTAAGTAAATAAAACTAATGGATACCTTCAAATTATAACATCTATCGATTAGACAGAGACCTTAAGATAAAGTGACTCGGAAGATAGTAGATAAGAATTTCATCGCTATTTGGATGGGCTCGCTGGCTAGTTCGTCAAACGTATATGATGACGTTTGGTGATGCGGTGGTTCCCACCCAAGTCGAAACAATGAACTCTTTTTATGATTTTTGAGATTATTCCTAACGAATTCAATGTTGTAGCAGTGTAACATTTTAAAACTTGAGGGGTGAGCACATACTGACGCTGTGTGTACCTAAGTGATAAAACAGCTGACTACTACCAGTCTTTACCAGAAGAATCTAATGAAAGTGTAAATAAACCTGTTCAGGTTAAATTCTTGCACAATCGCTTACTTATATAATTAGAAGAATTAGTAACACATTCATCTGTATTTAGAAGGTGTCAACTTAGTTCAACACTTTATCCATTTTCGTTTTGAATAACATGATTAAATTGTTATTAAACAATCTTCGAAAAATATGACTATTATAAAATTAACCTGAATTATCAAATGAATAAACAGCTAGTCAAAAGAGCTTTCAGGTGATTTTAAATTAGAATATCGGGTTCAAGTTCCTAAATCATAACATCCAATTTTAAAATTACACTACAGAATGGGCATCCAGAAGCAGCGTTTTCTGATCCATTTGTTTACATTTTCATAAAATACTATTGGGACAGACTATAGGTACCTGCATCAATTGACAAATAACAAAGTTAATGTAGCAAAGTACAAAGTGATCAGTATTCTCATAAGGTGATTGTTCAATAACTACGAATTCTGCAGGTTAACAAAACTCGAATCTGAAGCGTACATAAATACGAACGTATGAAGGATATTCGGAATCCGTTTAGTTTATGACCGGCCGGACTGCCGGTACATCTCGAGACATCTCACTTAATTGGCAGAATATGTGCAACTAGACAGATACTCGAACATACAGATTTGAACAATACTTTCTAACGCAGACTAGAAGCTATGGTTTTGTTACATTTTGCTGTTCGAAGATTGCACTGATCCTGCATGCTTTTAAATTAACTTTTATTTTGATTTTCTTGATGGAGTTGAGAAATATGAATTCCAAAACCAACATTGAAGCTTGTAAGCTTACAGTAGACTCCAAAAATATGCTTCTTTGTGTAGTATATAAGTTGAGCACTCGACTATTCATACGCCTCCAAAAGTTAGTTGACATTTTTCCACTTCAGTTGTGATGCCACAACATTTTTTTTTAATCTTAAATCATGTAGTGGCCTCACAACATGATTTAAGATTTTAAAAAATCAGGTACTCCTTACTTACTTGATTATTTTTTATGATAACTCAAAGGTAGTTGAATTAGTCAATAAAAACGTTATAGCAGTTCAAACATTTGGATCACTAGGACTTTAAATCATAATATGCTGTGTCACAGCCGAAGTGGAAAAATGTCAACTAACTTTTGGATTCCACTGTACACTTAAGTAAGTACTATACTGTCAGTCCCGCTACCAATTTTGTTGTCTAGCTATTGTTATACAACATGAACTACCCTCGTGTCAGCCGCCTTTAAAGTTAAACAAGTTTTACATATTTACCTTTACAGAGCTACTCGTATAAGGGTGCTTCTTCGAGTAAGGCATTCTTTGGTGATTTTCGTGGCAATTTTCAAATTCAATTTTTTTCTTAAATTGATATCAGAATCTTAAAATATACGTAAAAGTAATATTTTTTATATAAAAGGCACCTCAGAGAGCGATATACTTACAGAGATAATTGAGGTTAAAAAAATGGCGGCCACGCCAGTCACAAAACACCCCACGGAAATGAAAATTTTAATTTAATTTTCTCAGATGATTTACTTATTGTTACTTTTCATATTGAAAATAAATTATTTTATTATGAGGTAAAAAAATAGGTAGTTTACTAAGGCAGAAAACGTTTTTAGTAGAATCAGTCCAACATTATTTATTATTTGTTAAAGAAATTACAAAAATATAACACTAATTTAAACATTAAAAAAAAATAACACTTTCTCTTATTATAATTAGTCATTTGTTAGGAACATAATCAGTATTTTTTTATTGAATTTACATTTAATTAAAGTAATAAACAATATTTTCATTCATAACTGGTACAAAACTCAAAGTTATTTCATTTGCATGGTCAAAAATTGATCTGCATGGGTCAAAACTACCACGTAAACCACGCCAATCACGACCACGGAAATCAAAATAAATCCTTTATGCTAAAAATATACAAAAACCTTTTAAGCAAATATACTGTGTTTTGATTATAAGTTACGTTACCTTATATTTGTTCGCTACAATATTTTAATAAATAAATAAATTCACAGACACCGGAGATAATTGTAACACGCAAATCAAAGTTTTGGGAAACCAAACCCACGCAACGAAGTTCTTACCATCTATTTTTTGAAAACTCGACGCACCATCACACAATCACTCTGCCAGGCCATCGGAGCGCGACCAGTTGTAACTCGAATTAGGATGACGGATCATCGGGCCGCGAATTTAGAGATGTGCTAGTGAAATTATAATAATCCACGCAAATCAGCAATTACCTCGGGACAGTTACATTTTTTTTTTTTTTGGGAAATGTAGTTCTTTTAGAAATATGGTCTAATTTATCATAGCATTGTAAACTTCTTAGGACTTAGTGTTTTTCTTTGGAAAGCATGTAGCATTTAGTTTAAAATATTTAATTTACTGAGTGACCAGAACGGGGCTTGGGACACTCCACGAAAATCAAAGAATGGGGGTATTTTATTTTTTAATTATAAAGATCGTTGAATGATAATCAGTAACCCAGTTTAGAGAGGATTTAAGGATTACGCGAAAAAAAAATGGCTTGCTGACTTTTCGATTTCTATTATTTTTAAGTAAAGCCGCTTGAAAAACCTGTCCAAAAGAATGACCCATAACGATGTTTCAAATTAATTCAACAACGTAGCGCTAGCATTACGTTCCACACCACAAAGATCTGCTTACCCCCAACACAATCGGAACCCGTTAACAAAGAAACCATTTCCACAAATGCTTTCGCGATTCCCAAGACTCCTAATTGTGATGAACGGCCCACCTTGCCAGTATTACAGATTTCTTGCGTAATTTATGTTGCAATTTACTGCCTTTTTTTACTCGCCTTGAGTTTTTTACTTGGCAACATTTTTTATTCGCGGTTTTTTCACCCAGATTTTTGCTTTAGCGCTTGTTTTATTTTTTTTGGCTGACATTTCGACTGACTGTATGTATTGTTGTTTTTGCCTTTTTTTTAATATGCTGATACGAGCATAGTGGAAGAATGATTAATATGTATATGTGCATATTGGACGCCTACACCAATCCATGGCCATAGGCGAAATGTGAACATTTCGAAATAGGAAATCACGTGCAAATACTTTTCGAATAGAGGTACAGTGGCCTCCAAAAGTCCATAGGCATTCTCACAAAGCATTAGCTTGACGTTTAGTTTGACTTACGACCTTCTATTTTCAAGAATAGACACATGTATCATCATTGTCGTCAACAAGTGACTGTACTTCATAATTTCAACGTAACTACACAAGTCAAGATGGCCTAGCGGCTAAGCGCCTGCAGATAGATGCGCGAATCAGTGAGCCGTGAGTTCGAATCTCACGCCGAATATGTAGACTTTTTGCAAGTTTTTACTCGATTGGAAGAAATGGGACAGAAATATAATATTCTTTATCTTGTTCGCTTTTTTCACACATTTTGTAAAGTTAAGAAGGTAGATCGTAAAAAACTTAATAAAGAATTTAGATTTCTGTGAGGTAGACATGAGTTTTATGAATATTTAACCGTTGTCGTTTTAGTTGTAGTTGTTGGTTAGTGACGTGTGGTATAGATAGCGGTATTGATTATTCTCAAAATGCAGGCAAATATTAATATTGAGGCGGGGGCGACGATTATTGGGCTGCATAAAAGTGGTCTTAATAGAACACAAATATCTAATGAAACCGGACTGAATGTGAGTATTTAATATTAATGAATTGTAACTTAAACTTTTATTTGAAAATACCTATTATTTGTTGACAATGGATGATTCTTTTTATTGATTATTAAGTCCATCATGAGGCCTAAAAGATAAATAATTAGTGTTTATTATTGGATTTATAAATGCAAAGTTGTAATATTTGAATAGGTATTATTTTAAATAAATATTATTATATTATATTAAAATGAAGTCACTTTAGTATTTTGTTACAGCTGCCTAATTTCACTTTTTTGTTTGTTTTAGAGGAATACTGTAAGTCTCTGTAAGTGGATCAAAAGATACGAGGCAGAGAAAGGCCGAAGTGGAAGGCCGGCGCTTATTAGCGAGGCACAGCGACGACATATTATGGTGGGCGAGCATGAATTTAATGGATTCACACCAACGAGACACTTTGCTGAACTATTCGACACCTCATCGTAAACTCTTCGCCGTGCCCTTCACGCTGAAGGCTTGCACAGAAGACCAGCTAAGAAGCCCTTGTTAACAAAACGACATAAACAAGAACGATTACGTTTCGCACGGGATTATTTAGATTTTGACTGGAATACTACCATATTTTCAGATCAAAAGACATTATATCCAGCCATAAGGGTAGGCTTCATTTATGGCGCAAGGATAACACTCGCTGGTGTGATAAAAACGTATGCCCTAATACACAGTCAGGTCGAATTGCGATTAATATGTGGGGATGGATGAGTGCAGCAGGGCCAGGAGAACTAGCTTTTATGTAGTTATACAAAATATTAATATCTAAATGTTTTGTTTTTTATAATTAGACGGTGTAACTAAATATTTAGTAATATTAGCATATCCGTATTATTTAATGACCTTAAACAATTGAGGTTTAGTTTCAATCTTCTTTTCGTCAAGAAAATGAAAAATTAAGCTATTACTTCAATACATTTATTGTGACGTTACATTAAAAAAAACATGTTTATAAAGTCTAAATCATACAATTACTTTTCAATAAACTTTACTGAATACCGATACCTCTAATAAGTGGGTATCAACAATTATATTTGTGTTATTAGAACATCCTTTCCTTGTTATGTTATTATGAATTGACTAAGTGGGTATACAACAAAAAATCTTATGAACGGTTACAAGAGAACTTCTTTTTATCTAAGTAGGAATGTGACGTCACAATTATTGTCATCAAAATTGTTAATTTTATAAATAAATAAAACGAATAAACATTTTTGTTATGATTTAGCACGACTATTTTAGTTCCACCTTCCAAAACCGAAAAAATAAATTAAATATCACATAAATACTTAAATAATAATACAATAACTAATATTTGCTTCTTATAAAAATGATAATAAGCATGAATACATTATAAATAAACATAAACCTAATAAGTTTTTACTTAACATTATTATGGTTTCAAAGAAACAAAAAAACGGCTAACAATAATAATTCAGATTCGAACTCAGACCTCATTGATCGTAAACCTGTTGCTTAGCGCAAATAGCTAGCAGCACATATTAGATGCTTGCGAATTTTAGCAATGCTATGGTAAGAACAGACGCGTATTGTAAATGCAACAGAAATATCATGCTATTTCGTCTATTACGACGACAGTTCATTAGTGTGTGTTATCTGCGGAATGTTGAGACATCACTCGCACACGCACTGACTGTATCGCGCTCGTACTGTTCATGGCAATGTGAACTTTAGCGTGCTTATGGACTTCTGAGCGTTTACTGTACCTAGCGCAAGTAGCACCCATTTCGGGATATTTTTCACAGTGTGTCACTGTTTACCGGAAATCATTCTTGCGTTTTTCCCAACTATGTCATGTTCAGCTTCCAATCCAACCGGATGCAGCTGAATACCAATATGTTTCATGGAGCGACTGTCAATCTGACCTCCATAACCTAGTTACTAGTAATTTGTCAAATACGACACCCCTTGGTAAGACTGGTTGCCAGACTTGCAGGCTTCTGACTATCCGTAACGACTGTCAAAGATCTAGCAATGACAGCCGGAACCCATTGGGGCTTAACGTGCTTCCCGAGGCACGGAGGGGTCGAGATAATGTAATGCATGGTCACCCATTCGCGGACCGACCTCAGCAAGTGTAGCTTAACCTTCGGTCGACCTGTGAGGCTGTTATTAAATTAACCAAGAGCCGAACCGCAAGTAATTTGTCCTTGTTGATATTTTTACCCAATTTCGGCAAAGCCAAAGGAGGGTTTTGATTTTAACCGACTATGTATTTTATTTATATACACACCGCGCCACATGAATAAGACCAGAATAATTTTTTTGCTATTTAGGATATGAGACAAAATAAATACATATATAAGAATAATAAGTATAAACGTCTTTTGGCTAAAGACGTTTGACAAAAAGTTTAACTATAAACAATCGAACTTCTTAAATACTCAGTGATCACTTTTGACAATGTTGGTGGTAATTATGATGCGTCACTTGAATAAGACCAGTAAATAAAACACAAAAACTTCAGTTATGCAGCAATCATTAAAAAAAAAATTATTAGTAATTAAGGTTTTTACCCTTCTGTTGAATTAAATTAAAAATCCGAGATGGCATTGAATCATACAGACTTTTTATGTATTTAATCGGCAGTTTGTTCCAACACTTTTTTATACCCTTCTCGAGATCTTGCTTGTTGTTATATTGTTTGCCATTCTTATAAAGTTCACGTGACAGCCATCCCCACACATTTTCTATGATGTTTAAGTCAGGGGAAAGCGATGGCCAGTCAAGAACATCATCATGGTCTTATTCATGTGACGTGGTGTGTATGTTTAGCAACAAATCGATAAGGCTCGTACCGTGATGACTAAGTTTTAATATTTAAAAAAAAAATTATACTGTGGAAACACTGACAAAGATAGGACCTCATTATTATCCAATAAATAACATTCATTTAAATAATACTGTGGAAAACCCCCGAAAACAACTCACAAAAGTGTGAATTTAACAGACTTTATAAATAATTACAAACTTTTAATTGATTCGCCGACTTCGAGTGCCAACTTTCGACTACGAAACATAGGTAGGTAAGGGGGAATATTAATTTTATTGGAGAATAATTTACGTGTCTTAAAACGAATGTCGTACTAATTGAATATTTCTTCGAGTTATTGGAATGCCTGTTTAATTTGCACAGGTTTGTATAATTTACGATAGAAACAAAAGTGGGTTTATTTGTCACAGAAACACGTGCATACAAAAAGATTTTATTTTTTTATTTTTATATATTCATATATTATAGATATATACTATATATATATACAACGTGTAACGTTAAATGCGCAAAACCTGAAAATAGTTTGATCAGAATAACGAGCAGAATTAATTGAACCACTTTTTAAGATAGGTCACATTTTTCAAAAAATCTTCATTAAAAACATTGCCGTGTCTATTTATTAATAGGTCAAGCAAGCCAATATCAGCGCGGCACAGCGGCCCAGTGACGACTCCTCTCTCGATAAAGCATCGTCGCAGACGCAAGAAACGATCAGAATGGCCAGTAAAACTAAAACAGCACATAAAACCTTTACAATTTTTTTCTCTCTGAAATATGTCAATTGACTTAAAAATCAGTTGGGGTGTGTGTGGTTTTGCGCATTTAACGTTACACGTTGTATATATATATATATATACATACAACGTGTAACGTTTAATGCACAAAACCTGAAAATAGTTTGATCAGAATAACGAGCAGAATTAATTGAACCACTTTTTAATATAGGTCACATTTTTCAAAAAATCTTCATTAAAAACGTTGCCGTGTCTATTTATTAATAGGTCAAGCAACCCAATGTCAGCGCGGCGCAGCGGCCCGGTGACGACTCCTCACTCGGTAAAGCGTCGTCGCAGACGCAAGAAACGACCAGAATGGCCAGTAAAACTAAAACAGCACATAAAACCTTTACATTTTTTTTAATGACTTATTTACTCTCTGAAAGAGGTCAATTGAATTAAAAATCAGTTGGGGTGTCTGAGGTTTTGCGCATTTAACGTTACACGTTGTAAATATACACATAAATATTTACATATTTTAAATATATATGTAATAAATATATATAATATATATTATTTTAAATCGTATGTATGTGTTTATAACCTATTTATGTATTTGTCTAGTGTTTTATTTTTTTTATTTTTATCATCGTCGTGTCAACCAAAGCACCTGCCATCTAATCTCTTCACCACCCTTGGTTGACTGGTAGAGATTAGAGAGGCATTAAGTCCGCCTTTGTACCTTTTGTGCGAGAAGTTTAAATAAATAAATAAATAATTAACTCTAATAATAAAGAAAATCAAAATAGATCTATAATCACGAGCACAAAACAGAAATAGTCTAGAGCTGCACGTCATGACTGTGACATGAAGGCTTCGACTCAGCGTGATGCCGTGGTAAAGGTGGACCTGTGGGTCCACCGCAATGATTTTCAGTGGTTACCCCAATAGGATGTACGGAAACCAAGTCAGGATAAAGGACTCATACAATAGGTAACACAATGAAATAAACAGTAGGTACTTATAATATAAAGCAAGTACATGAACAACCAATTATATCAATAAATATTATTAAATAACACTAATATTATAAAGAGGAAAGATTTGACTGTTTGTTTGTATTCAATAGGCTCCGAAACCACTGGACCGATTTAATAATAATAATAATATTCCACAACTTTCACACAACACCATCTAGTCCCAAACTAAGCGGAACTTGTGCTATGAGTACTAGACAACTGATAAACATACATATATATTTCTAAATACATACATATTATAGATAAATTACATCCAGACAAAGAACAAATGATCGTGCTCATCACACAAACATTTATCCTAGGTGGGAATCGAACCCACGACCTTGGGCATAGCAGTCAGGGCCACTGACCACTAGACCAACGGGCCTGTCCCTTTGAAAAATTTGAATAATAAAATTGTTTTACCATTAGAAGCCGACATTCTCCCTGATGAATATAGGCTACTTTTTACCGCGGGAAAATGCTTCATTCCTACGGGAAAACGGGTAGTATGAATTATCCTTCCGTACTTATCTTTTTCACATAACTTCTAAACGGCTGAACCGATTGGTTTGAAATTTTATAGGGTTGTTGCGATGGTTTCCTGGATTATTTTAAAAATGCAATTGGACCCGGTAGGTGGCGCTGCTGTCGGTATGTCAACTACTAAACGGCTTGACCGATTGTGTCGAAATTTTTTATGTGTATTTCCATGGTTTCACAGACACGAATGTATTAAACCTACCTAATCTATCTTTCTATACATATATAAATAAACCAATTACATTAACCACATTATTTAAGCAACATATTCTTAAACGACGGGAATTCCGAATTCTACGCAGACGAAGTTGCGGGCGGATGCTAGTTAAATAACATAAAAATAATAATGGGACAATGTTGTGGTTTACTATAAAATTGCTAAGTATATTGATAAAAATTATAATCGTACTTGGCAACAGGTTTCGAAAAAAATTCTCTATCGATATCGGCTGTTTTTTAACTTGGACATCTATTATGGTGAATTTGAAGGCGTTGACTGGTTGATACATGACTTTAATACTTAAGAACAGCTAGCTATTCTGTATAGTAATCTGTGGATAACGTCTTGAGTAGTGTATTTGTTACTTTTATTATAAGTTTGTATATTTTGTGCCTACTACGTAATATACTGATGTTTGTTATTCCTATCAAACAAAATAAA
Source organism: Eremobia ochroleuca (assembly GCA_949629135.1). Classification (NCBI taxonomy): domain Eukaryota; kingdom Metazoa; phylum Arthropoda; class Insecta; order Lepidoptera; family Noctuidae; genus Eremobia; species Eremobia ochroleuca. The sequence continues at coordinate 21,464,234 of OX451385.1, read as the reverse complement.
TTAAAAATAAGAAAAAAATACACGACGAACGTTTTACGTGTAGTTTGTCATAAGAACGAGTAAAATACCTGAAATTAAATGTAATTGTTCATTGTGTAAAGAGGATCCAATATCCTCTTTACACAATGAACAATTACATTTAATTTCAGGTATTTTAATAATCTCGTTTACACGTTATATTGTGCTGAAAAAATAAAATAAGCTAGATGAAGTCGGCGATTCCTATTTGACTACTTCGAGAAGAAAGGACGAAACAAACTCAGAGGTCTCTTTTAAAGTCCAGACATAATCTTAGTCAAATCAAGTGAAGATCATAAATAGATTAACGTCCGAAATTATCTTTTGAAGAAAGTACCACACAAAGAGTTAATCTCATAACACAAGAGGCTTTTCCTCGGAACAATAACAAAAACATGTACATTTTTAGGGTTCCGTACCCACAGGGTAAAAAGGAACCCTATTATTCCCGCCCCGCTGTCCGTGCGTCCGTCTGTCACCAGGCCGTATCTCATGAACCGTGATAGTTAGATAGTTGAAATTTTCACAGATGATGTATTTCTGTTGCCGCTATAGCAACAAATATTAAAAAACAGAATAAAATAAATATTTAAGGGGGCTCCCATACAACAGACATGATTTTTTTACCGGTTTTATAGATAATGTTACGGAACCCTTCGTGCGCGAATCTGACTCGCGCTTGGCCGATTTTTTTTTAATTCATTCGTCGCTTTTATAATTTCTAACGTGACGATATTATCGTGGACGTTCACGTCCATAAAATATATGGAAATACGTGCACGTTATAACGTTATCGTGGACGGAAATTTAAAAGTGCCTTCATATCTTTCCATACAGTTTACTTCCCTGTGTAATCCTGATGCCGTAACGTGAACGTGGACGTCGACGATAATATCGTCTCTTTAGAAATTATAAAAATGCACAATGGCAATAGATTTGAAAAATATAACGTCAAAGACCCAATGAAATTCATTCATAATTAACAACATATTAAGATGCGTCACCCTGGATTTGTTGTTCCACAATCCCCGAAAAGCGAGGATTTAGAATCGCGGCAAATCCCGTATCAGGCATAATGGGTGCAAATTTGTGAGGCTTCGCAGTGGCGCCCGGCGGAGCGGTGCTAAGCTCAGATTTGTTGCTTACCTACCGTATTTTAAGCCCCAATAATGGCATAAGCTATATATTATACGAGTATTATGATACATCGCTAGATATGTCTCTGATAATGTTGGAACAGTGTATATTCTTGTTGAGTTGAGCTAATGTATTTGTTTCTGTTTAGTTTTTTGCTGCATGAAGAACTGCTACGCCTCGAGGAAACTTTCAATTAAAACACAGAACGCAAAACAGTAAGTAGTAACACACTATCAGTAGCAATGGGTTTCATTTTGACAGTACAACAACATTCATTGCGTTATTTACATTGTTGAGCAGACATTTTTTCCGAACATATGAAGCTATGGATTAGCAATTTACTTCTAAATGATTCAGATCGAGATCGATTACGCAATTAGGGTAAGTTAATTATCTACGTAAGCTTAATATATATCGAATCAGTTTATTAAATACTAGCCTCTGCCCGTGACTTCGTCCCCGTGAAATTTCGAACCCCGCGTCGCATCCCATCGCCCGTCCGCGCTTTTACTTCGTTTATTTATACTTATTGTTGTGACTTTTTTTTTGCGCGGCCCCTAAGGCTTCTAACGTCCTTCTTCAAGAATTGTGCAATCAAATGCAAAAAGAAGTTCCAGAGATTAGCGTTTTCAAACAAACAAACTCTTATATAGACAGCAAAATACGTGTATATTTATAAACACTTCTAACATTTGACATAATTCGGAAATGCAAACTAAAGTTCGAAATCTCGCAGGGACGAATTTGGAAAAAGTAGGTAAGTAAATTATATTCATTTGCGGTCTTTGATTTCTCGTTTGGAATTTATGAATAATTCAGTGCACCCTTCATCTCTTCTTGTTATTCATGAAATTCTTTTTCTTTATTCTCAACGTTTTGGTTTTCTTAGCTCTTAATATGGTTATAAAAAGATCAGACCGTCGATTCTGTAAAAATCTCACCGTGAAATCATAAGTGACGTGAGCACTTAATAGTGTTAATCCGTAGCGAATGACAGCTCACTTCACCCAAGCTTTCACGGTGAGATGGTTACAGAATCGCACGGCTGAAGTTGGTTTGCTACCATACGGTAGTAGATACGTTGTTGCGTAACTGGGTCATACATTACAAAAGTTACAAGCATCTGCCTTATCAATATCATTTTTCCATTCAATATTGGAAAATAGTAACGATAAGTTAAAAATATTCCGCCACTTCACTTAACAATATGATCGTATATTTTAACAAAATGTTCTGCAAAATAAAGTTCGTTTTTACAACCGTGCACCGCTGCAGTCGGATACCAATTTGCTATAAAAGTAAAAATGTATTGGAATCAAATGAACATATTCGTACTGTCGTGCTAGTGCTGTAACAAATATCGATATAAAGTATCAACATCGTAATGCGATTTTAACGCAGCACTACGGGGCGGTTTGCGGGCAAACGGTGTTTGTGTGCTACTATTTGTTCGACCTTATTAACTTGAATGTGGGTGAAATAGTAGAATTACTGAATGCTGTAAATATAAAGTATTGGAACTGGGAAATCGATCTCACGCCACAACTTATGTTATTAACCTTGACTATTTGTAGGTAGTGTACTTACAGGGTTAAGTAGGTATATTAATAAGTTTGGAGAGTTTAGGTACCGAGAGACCTAAGGTCTCCAAACTTATTAATATACCTCCCATAAAAAACTAAACGTAGCTACTGCATAGTTGTCTCGCGTTTAATTTTCATGCGATTCAATAACGTCATCAGGACAGAAGATTCTATCGTACGCTACGACCATTCGTGCATACATAAATAGACGCCTAAAGGGTTAAGCACATACTAAAACCAAGCTTTGAAACTTAATTAAAATAGAATACATACAAAATTAAATGCAAAGTAATTTCCAAAGTACGGTCGTGTGTCAATTTAAATTGTTAAGTAAAATTACATTTCTTTGTATTAAAAAAACCTGTGCTTCTCGCTCACAAATCAACGAAAACCGGCACCAACAGTAGCGGCGCGCTTGGCTTCACAATAAAGCGAAATAATCACCGTCCCACGCACAACGTTATGCCAGTAATGAATGAAGTTATTGTTTTGTTGATGCCATTATAGACCTACGGATAGCCGGACCGGGCCTGCCCTCAATAGCCCCGGTGAATTGTGGCCGAAGCCGTAATGTTCGGGAACTTCCTCTTTGTGCTTTACTTTCGCGGAAGAAATATTTTATAGCGAATTTGAGGTCCAATAAAGGCAGAAGAAGTGTTCGTGATAAATCTTAGTGTTTCGGATTCTTGTGATAGTTCCCAGGTGCGGCGGTAACGAGCTGAAATTGTTTGCCACTTACAAGTTGTGAATTATAGTTCGTGTTACGGTATCGAGAAAACTTACACTTTTAGTGATATTCGCTTCCAATGTTTTGTCCTCCTATCGAACGTATCAGAAATATCTACCTACCTAAAAATGGCCGTACCTACTTTTATGGGAACTAGTTTAAAATAAAATTAGGCAACGCAAAGCCTATATATACTTTACAATTAATTCATTAAATCGTGTGCAGTCCATTTGATTTCAATTAAACAATAATCCTACCAAAAATTATTCGCACTGGCTCTGCATATTCAATACAATAAAGAACGCAGGCACATATACATTCAACATATTATTTTGAATGAAGAATTTAACCGTAATAATTTTGCACAGGGGCGTCGCTTAATAAATCAAACTGAGTGAATGGAACGCAATACCCCCAAATCCGGCCCTGTGCTAATGGTTGTTTAACCCTAGAAGCCTAATCTACGCCTGCAAGGCGTACACGCAATCGAATATCGTTTGTCTCTTTATTAGTTATAATTTATAATAGTGTTGTTTTATTTTTAATTTATATTCCAAATTTAAATTTCTGCTAAATAATATTTCTAAAATAGGGCTATTTCTGCATACAGATTGTAATTTATATGTGTACGCCTCTGAGACGTATATTAAGGCTCTGTGTAAAATTGTGTACGTCCGAAATAGATAAGGCTTCTAGGGTTAAAAAATAAATATAACACTTCTGCAGAAGCCACGACCATTTCTCAAAAAAAAAAAAGTACCTGTAGTAGAAAATCCTATTTCGTTTTAGTCGACATAGAGTAGTAGATAGTATTTAAATAACCGGTCAAGTGCGAGTCGAACTCGTGCACCGAGGGTTCCGTACAAATTTGTAGGTATTTAAATAGTTTAACACGAGTTTTTTTTTTTCTTAAATAACTATAAAACGGTTTTCGGATTTTTCCTTTACTTGTGCTACACGACATTGCTTCTTGTCAAATTTCATGATTCTAGGTCAACGAGAAATACCCTATAGGTTTTGATTCCCTTGCGAGTGTCAAAATATAATAATAATAATAATAATATTCCACAACTTTCACACAACGCCATCTAGACACCCACCCAGACACAGAACAAATGATCGTGCTCATCACACAAACATTAGTCCTGAGTGGGAATCGAACCCACGACCTTGCGTATAGCAGTCAGGGCCACTGACCACTAGACTAACGGAACGCAACACGCGATAAACGGAACATAATAGTCCGAAGTTTGATTTTTTCACTGCTTCAAGGGACTACAGCCTTGAGTATTTGATATTCAACTTGATAACTCGACGCGTTCCTGAGAAAAAGGGTCTTGAAGTCGGACAACGAAGTGATCTTATAAGGGTTCCGTTTTTCCTTTTGAGGTACGGAACCCTAAAATTCGATGAATCCGGTCTTTCAGTATAATGATCCGTTTTGTAGCGGAAAACAGATCGATTGACGCAGTGGCCGCGCTGTCTACTCCCCTTGAGAGTATGGCCTACGAATTGCCATTTAATCCCACATGCACGAACACTGCTGTTTGTGCATGTAGGATCTGTGCATAACCGCACCTATAGGACATTGCAAATTCAAATGTTGGGCGTCATTATTATTCAAACAAAAAGCAATCATCGCTTCATCGAACTTCCTAAATAATGCTTCATCTATATAAATTCCTAATCCTTTGTTATTGTGAATGGTGGACGTGGAACATTCTGTTCCACCACTCCAAATAATTCAAAAGAACTTCGCATTCTGCCCACCCCTTTAGGGATTACGCGTGACAAATTAACGGGGCGCTCGGTGATACCGAATTGGAACGACGGATCGTATATGACAGTGAGCTTCAGTTTCACCGACGAATTACGGTTTGCATTTCAGCTTCAATTAATTATCTTTTCAATTTAACTTTTTAAATGCTTCCGCGCTCTGTTGTGAAGTTTCCTAGGAAAGCGGTTCCGTCATATTATACCAGCTGTCAAGAAAATTTGTAATTTTAATAAGTATTTGACATTCATCATCTACCTAGCCTTTTACTAAATATGTTGGGGTCGGCTTCCAGTCTAACCGGATGCAGCTGAATACCAGTATTTTACATGGAGCGACTGCCTATCTGACCTCCACAACCCAGTTACTGGTAATACGATACCCCTTGGTAAGACTGGTTGTCAGACTTTCTGGCTACTGACGACCCGTAACATCTGTCAAAGATCCACGAATGACAGCCGGGACCAACAGCTTAACGTGCTTTCCGAGGACCAACCACGGCAAGCGTAACTTAACCTGGTCGATCGACCCATGCGGCTGTTATTACTTAGCCAGAAGCCCCTCTTAATAAGTTACAATATACTATACTTATCACTACATATTATAAAACAAAGTCGCTTCCCGCTGTCTGTCCCTATGTATGCTTAAATCTTTAAAACTACGCAACGGATTTTTATGCGGTTTCTTTTAATAGATAGAGTAATTCAAGAGGAAGGTTTATATGTACAATACATGTATAATATAGTAGAAAAACACTGATCATTTTAGAGGTTTCTAATGGGATGTCGTAAATAAAAACATTTTTTTGCGCTTACATTGCAAACTCTGGCTTAACCCTACGAGATAGATCAAAATAATGTACTACAGTATTGTAAACCTTAAAAAGGTCTACAAAAAAGTCCGCGATGGCATATGTCTATCTATTAGGGATAACCCACAATAACCATTTTTATCCTATACTTTTTAAGAGAAATAATGGCTCTAAAATTATCAGTGTTTCTCTACTATATTATGCATGTATCATATGCATATAAACCTTCCTCTTGAATCACTCTATCTACTAAACAAAACCGCATCAAAATCCGTTGCTTATTTTTAAAGTTCTAAGCATACATAGAGACAGACAGACAGCGGGAAGCGACTTTGTTTTATACTATGTAGTGATAGTGATCAGCATTGCACCCGTGCGAAGCCGGGGCGAGTCGCTAGTAATATACTTAATAAGTATTTGACATTAAGGATTCAACAAAATGCTCTGTATTTGGACAGCCGTTATTGTGTGACCGTTTACGGGTTTCTTAGGATACTAAAGTTTAAGAGATTAAATAGAGCGTTGTTGTGGTTTAGAGTCGTGAAGAGTTATTTCTGGAATAGCCTCCTCGAGTGATGACACTGTAGAGACTATAGCCTATTTGGTGTTTAAATGCAACCTTTATGAATACTTTGATTTCTAAAAAAAGAATAAGGGAAAAAACAGCAGGCATCAGATTTGTCTGATAAGGCAACGGGTGGGGATAAAAATTTAGAACCATCTTCTAGGAATAATTCTTGCCGTTTTATGACAAAAGATGGTTTAATTTACTCGTCCCGGTCCTGAGACATCGTACAGCTCACACACTACTTACCTACTTAAATCTAGGCACGTCCACTTCCGAGTACCCTGGGCAGTCAGCCCACTACCCTCTCGCTGAATGGCTTATAAATTTAGCATAGCATGAACTATTTAATTACCAAATTCTAGAGCCCTATTTCTGAGAAAGCTGGTTAAACTGTAATTTGCGACTGTGTAAGTGCCATAACGGACCGAAAATGCCTGGGAGAGCTATTGGGCGATGAAAGATCTTATGAAGGGTGATCTTCCTTTGTCTTCCCATCCTCACTTATAGTGGTCAAAAACAGTCTGTGGCAAAACAACCGAGATCCACGCTCAAAGTTTGCCAGAGGGCTATAGAACGGAGTCTGGTTACGTAAGATACATAATATATTAATTACAGAAGCTCTTGGTGTACTTTCCCTATAAATAAATAAACCATTTTGTTGTAATTCGTGCCAATACGTGTGAAGAAAAAGAATTACTTGACCGGCTTTATATACCATTATCATTGTACCTATGTTCAATAAAGGACTTATGACTTATGGCTTTTATCATTTCTCACGCTACAACTTCTCGTACGCGGATAAATTATATGCATTTTTGGAATTAGGAATGTGGCGACATCTACATCGCCACATGCGAACTACGCATCACACTAACGTTACGCAAAATCCTGCATCGCGGAAGCAGAGTTTACCGCGGAACTAGCATACATATAAACAACATCCCGACATCAATCGTCGGGTTTCAAGTCCGATTAAGTAGACGACAACCTCCTAGGTTGAACTGCGAGATGCCTTTCCCAAAAAAAAAATCAACCGTCGGGCAGTTGCCCACCAGACATATCTCTCGTCTGGTCGGAAGATACCTACCTTTTCTATGGAGAATGAGTGAACACTACACCTTGTCCCTCATAACTTACATAATAAATAAATACCTCTATATGAACATCTTACAAATCACAACACAATGAGTATTTTACAAATCACTATTATTATATTATTTTATCCTATCGCTTCCAGACTTTTCCTTTCTAACTGATGATAGTATCTGAAACGCTGGAACAAACTCATGGTGTGCTTAAAGTCCAACAGTCGTAGTATGTGAGAGAGAGCGAGAACGCGCCGGATCAACTCATGATGGCGCACAGGAACTACTTGTGACTCACGAATGCCCCTCAAATTATAGGGGAAAATCTACAAGTCCGTGATAAGGTCTTTCGCACTATATGGATCGGAATGCTGGGCCGAGTGATGGAAGGCAGATGAAATAAGATTCCATGCAGCCGAGATGAGAAAGTTGAGATGTATGTGTGGATTGACGAAAATGGATAAAGCAAGAAATGACTATATAAGGGTAAGTTTTCCTACAAGAACACCATCTTCCTACGCCTTCATATAATTATTGCAGTACCTACCTACACTCTCACTGGCACTGCTGCCTACCCGCCGTACACGTAATATCAGTATACAGTAATACATCTCGGCCGCAATATTCGGGCACTTTCAACGAGCTCTGATTTATAACCCGCACGCCACGAGTAACGACCAGGAACTGCTAAGATTACATTATTATCATTTCTGTGTTATTAATGTTGGGTAAAACCGTCATTGAACGGTTGGTTTGAAAAGACAAATAATTGACCAGAGGACATTTCAACCACAGCTTGGAGCTTGAAGCTTGGATTTTGATACGGATTTCATCTCGTCACCATATTCTACAGGTGGATTTGGACTTATTCTTAACTTTCTTTTGTTTTAAACTGATTATAATTCTGAAGTGTCATCTAAACTAGGCTGATGATGGTGACTATTCCCTTCTTCAAAAACTAAACTTTCAAGTTCATTGCATTTTTTTCTTTCTATTTCATTAAGAAAAGGACAGAAGATAAATATTAATTCAGTCCTGTCAAATTAAGATACTCCATAGACAAGTTTTTATTCACGTCAAGTGATTAAAAAATTGGCTACTGAAAACACTTCAATTTACGTCAGGCGCTGACTAATTTGACAGGACTAAACTTCTGTTCTTTTCGTAATGAAATAGAAAGAAAAAGATACATTGAACTTAAATTTAGTTTCCTTTGTGAACACGGGAATCGGCGCCATTGTAACCTCTTTTAATTTATTCTGATTTTTTCTTATTGGATCTGTGAGAAATAGTGAACAAATGGTGGGGTCGGGTAGATTTTTGCGGAAATAATACCAATTTCTTGAAAACAATGTTTTTTTATTCCAACAAATCAAATCATACTTTTTTCATTCTTACCAATTTGACAACAAACTCAAATAAAAACAAAACTAATTACATCAAAAAGACATTACAAAACCCATGGGATTCATTTAATGTTAACAAACAAACAAACATGAAACAGCTACCTATATAGTTTAGTCGGTGCGGTGCCTACGGACGCCTATAATATATTATTGTCACGTGGGTTTCCTTGTTTACTTTCCACATGTGTGGGTTGTGATAAGTCCTGTACACATATTTGGTACATTGGCGAACAGGGTTCAATTCCATTGCAATATTTAGAAAAAAAAGTTCTATTGCATTGAAACGCACATGCAAATATGTACGAGTACGAGTACGAGTATTAGCGCATTATACTCTTATATGATTTTTAACCTGTTAGTTGGTTATGTTGCTAAATGTTTCTGGTCTGTCTTTATCGAACGCCCACCGAGTTTTTAAAATTCGTATGGATTAGGTTCCTCTCAAGTGCTTTCATCTATTCAGTATAGGTTCTCAACGATGGCGATAACGCCTCTTCGTGGGCTTTTGAGACTTTCAGGGGCACAGTAGACGACCCAGAGAAAATTATATATCCTATCTTACGACTACATAATAATCGTGGCTATAGTTGTTTCAGATTCGCGACAGATGGTAAGTAAAAAAAAGTAGCGGGCTCTGGAAAAAAAATATATTAACAAAGTGGGCGGTGGACAAAATAAGGTTGAGAACCCATGATCTATTGCATCGGCACGAGAAGAGCTGATGCCGTGATCTTCTTCTTAGCGTGTCGATGGCAATCTATTTACAAACAGTCCAGAATTTGGCCACTAGCTTGGCCAGTAGCGTACATCAACTCCTGCAGCGTGCAGACAACAAGACACGCTGAACACGACATCAAGTGCCCCATCGTTTGTAGAACAGCGCCACATTTACACTCCATGGCGGAGTCATCTGTGAATCTCCACCTAAGCAGATTGTCTTTGCTTCGGCATACCTGAGTCTGTAGTCTATTTAAAGACTTCCAGGTGAGCCAAGGCAACTCATAGCCAGGTGCCAGTCTTTCAGCAGGAGGAACGAATGGGTTTGGTAGGGAGAAGCATTATCTCGCCACAGCTTTAGCCGTGTCATTATAAAAATATTTGCCATTAGGTGGTAGCGGGGAGCTGACTTTCCAGTTTGCGTCAGAAATACATTCTGCATAGCTACCTACTCTAAATGGTAATTTCTACCTTCAGATCCGTCTGATCTGACCGTCAATCCGTGTCGTAAATACTGTATTTGCGAACTGTTGAGGCCAGGTTTAATATTTAAGTACTGAGGACACCTCCCAGGTTTCGTAGCTCCATGTAAATGAAGTAAGTGGCTGAACTTACTAACTTCGTATATAATGGAATGAGATAATTTAATGCCGTGCCACTAGCCTCTGATACTGCTATTATGTACTTACTATTCACACTTATATGCTTTTGTGAACAGTGGTATATTATATTTAGCTGATTGTAGTAGTTGTTTGTAGGAAGAAGTTCAAGCCAGCGATGGTTGGCATAGAAAAAAGGATTATTTCATCATGATATTTTATTTCTATCTCAGCGACGCGCGACTTACTTGTGTTTACCAAGTGTAACTCGCCGTGAATGTGTGTGTAAGCGCAGAAACTCTCGGTACCGTCCGAGATAATGGCAAAATAGGCAGTGTGCGTGTGTGTTTTATGTGCTGGCACTACTCGTCTTGCACACACATTCACAGCGTGTTTGTACACTTAGTTACCACAAGTAAAGCACGTGTCGCTTCTTGACTTAAAAATACTGTACCAGTTATTAATTAAACGCCAACTAGGCGTCACAGTAACTACAAAACCACTACAATTTTTCTAAAGCTTTTATTTAGCGTCATTTTGAATTATAGCTACCTACATTATTTTTTAAGGGAAATATTTAAATTGATCTTTTAAAACCTTATTTGCCTTCTAATGCTGTACGTACAATATAAAAACTTTTTGTCTTCTAATAAATGCAGAGTTTTTTTTGAATAAATGTACCTCTTTTTAACTTTCTGGCCATTTCTCACAGTTGGCCGCAGTAACTAAGACAGGGCACCCCGACCAAATGGGTTAGGTTAAGGTAGACTTGTGTGACCTGTGTGTGTGTGTATGTGTGTGATGTGTGGCCTCATCTCAGGAGTAGGCAGTGACCTGTCGCTGCCGGCCGTAGTCGAGTCTATGGTCGGCAGCGAGGAGTCCTGGGACGCGGTGGTTTCCTTCTGCGAAACAGTCGTCTCGCAGAAGAAGGCTGCGGAAAGGGAGAGGGAGATCTCGTCCCCTCACCCGGCCCACAGCAGGCGCACCGGGCGTCGGCGGAGAGCGGATAACGCCATCTTCCAGCCCCCCTAAATGGGTGCAGTGCCGCGGCAGCGGCCAGCGAGCGCTCCATCCAGTTGGTCACAGATATTTTTAGGACCCCAAAATAGGAATTCATTGAGGTTCACGAAAACAGAAGCATTCATTATATTTGTGTCTTCAATATAGTTTTTAGGGAAGCTAAATGGGAATTATTTGAAGTTTGATTAAATACATGACTCTTCATAAAAGCTTTTTTAGAAGCTCTACAAAACTTTTATATTTTTATGCACTTTTAAAAGATAAATAGACCTGACGGACATTCGACCATTGAACGTTCAGATTTATTCGCGCCATGTTGAAAGCGAATCAGACTGAATGAAGGCATAAATCTAGATCTCCCGAGACTTCTGACTGGACTATTTGTAGTGAGTAATTACATCACTTTTGTTTCATAGTGATGAAGCAAAACTGAGGGGCAATTCTCGTAATTTTAAGAACGTTCACAGTCTAAATCTGTCAAAAATACCTCTGATTTCCTTACACGTTTGACAAGTTTTTGACATTGAGTGTCACTGAGATAAGATTGCTACTAGATTTTGAACACTTTTAATTACTAGAATTGGTCTTCTGATGTAATTACTCACTTGAGGAAAAACTTGGAACTGCAACTGAAGGACCACCGTGTACAACAGAGCTAAATTAATGGTTTGAGGTTGATCGACGTAATAGTCTCATAGTCTCTGATTATGAAGCAGTTATCATAATAAGGGGCTTGTTATAACAGCCGCACGTGTCAATCGATCAGGTTAAACTACGCTTGCCGCGTTTGGTCCGTGGACGGGTGACCATCTTCATATACCAAGATCCCTCCGCGCCTCGGAAAGCACGTTAAGCCGTTGGTACCGGCTGTCATTCGTAGATCTTTGGCAGTCGTTACGGGTCACCAGAAGTCTGAAAAAGGGGCGAGTAAAATAGCAAGGCAATATGTATACTACTATGAACAATACCTTTATTACTGTTCATGCAGGGGGGTAATTGCGTAACACATACACGATCAGTAGCAATGGCTTACATTTTGACAGTTCAACAACATTCCTTGCGTTATTTACACTATTGAGCAGAAAAGTTTTTCGAACATATGAAGCAATGGATTAGCAATATCCTTAAAAATGATTTAAACTGTTATCGATAGCGTTGTTACGCAATTAGGGAGCCGGGCAAAGATCTCCAAAATTCTTTCAGGAAGTTACTTCATTCCCGGACCAGCTCGAAGCAATCCTCGCGATGTCATTTAATTTGATATTTCTATAGACCACCTTTTCTGTTTAAGCAAGTTATTAGTTGCTCCCCTGATTACTAAAATGCTTGGTATTTACCGCGAATTGATTGACGTGCAATTAAACCGCGATCTAGATGCTCGTCGCTCAATTTACTGACGACACCGACGCACACTTGTATGTTTGTACATACACATATACATAATCTCTAATTCACTCTACAATACACCAAATATTGATAATTTTGCTACAAATTGTAAACATCGGCATCGTTTCAGCCGAGTCCATCAGTTTCAGTCAGCATCACTTAATATTTCAGCCATGGTTTCTTCGGACTTCCACTGCTGTTAATTTCCATGGATCGCCACAAGTCGTTGTGGTCAACCATGAGAGGTTATTTCGGTCCTACGCTGCCCCCGCATTTACAGATACGATTGTGGTCTCCGACGGAGACGATGCTCTAGAAAGCCAAAAATTTCTTAGAATTTAACCCCATCTGCCAACTAAGCAGCCGTATAGTAACGCTTTAACTGTTTACTAAACTATATTTTGATGGGTCCTACGTATAAGGGCCAATGCAGCATTTTAAGCATTTTCACTTTTTTGTATTAAATGCTTCCTTTTACTGTATTTGATAACGTGCACTAAAAAAAAAATACACATTTATAGGTGAACATACAATTTTTTTTTAGTGCACGTTATCAAATACAATAAAAGGAAGCATTTAATACAAAAAAGTGAAAATGCTCAAAATGCTGCAATACGTAGGACCCATCGATTTGATACACATGATCATCATCATCTGCCTATCCTTTTCTCAACTATATTGGGGTCAGGTTCCAGTCTAGCCGGATGCAGCTGATGTTTAAATATCCATAATATTATACTGAATAAACACAGTGGCACCGTAATTGCCAACATTTTATCGTTCATCGTTCAGGACTTTAAAAGAGACTGTGACCTCTGAGTTTGTTTCGGCCTTTCTTCTCAGAGTAGTCAGATAGGAAACGCTGACCTCATCTAGTTTAAAAAAATGTGATTGACATGTAAAAGTGTTTGTACAAACCTACTTACAGAAAATAAATCATTTAGCATTTATCGTAGTTACTGAAGTCAACACTTAACTGAGTTTAATAATACGGTAAAGAAACTCTCGGATTTAATAGAAAGATCTGAGAAGAATTTGATTACCTCAAAACCAACTTTTGATTAAAAGCCTTTAAATTCACTTAAACATGTCCCAAATAAGTTTGTCTCCTCCAATAATTTTGCGCTTTGAAAATAAATACAACTAAACTTTTATTGGATCAAATATTTGTGGATACGATAGCAAATTTAAACAACTTGGGGACTTGTGGCTAAGTAATAACAGCCGCACGGGTCGATCGGTCAGGCTGAGCTACGTTTACCGCGGTTGGTCCGTGGATAGGTGATCATCTTTACATACCAAGATCTTCCGTGCCTCGGAAAGCACGTTAAGCCGTTGGTCCCAGCTGTTATTTATGGATCTTTGAGAGTCGGTACGGGTCATCAAAAGCCCGAAAGTCTGACAACTAGTCTTACCAAGGGGTATCGTACTACCCGGGTTTTGAAAGTCAGATACGAGTAGGCAGTCACTTCATGTAAAATACCGGTTTCAGCCGATTCTGGTATTCAGCTGGTTAGACTGGAAATCGACAACAACGACCCAACATCAAAAAAAGGCGCTACTCAGATGATGACGCTAGCAAACTTGAAACGAATTTCCTTCCAAACTTGACAGTCCGTCGATATTTTACAAGGTGGTTGTTTTGGTTATGTTACAAAGTCTAGCAAGTGGACACCAATATTATGAGAGCTTCATAAAAGGTCTGCGAACATATTTTGCAGTGCTAACTACTTCAGCCCAAAATGAGGAAGGGCGTTTTGCTTGCAGAAATGTAAACTCTTGTAGAAACGGCGCGATGACTGATGCATCATTCATGGCGCCGTTTCTACAAGAGTCATATTTTTCCTCTTCTATATTCTATTTATCCTATTTTACCTTTTCCCGCCATCTTCTGTCGCGAAGCCTTCTAACTGTGTCAGGGTTCCACGTTCCATGTACCAGAAACTATACTTATTAATACAAATCGGACATTGAATATAAGATTGAAATTTAAATAAACATAGAAGTAAAAAGGTAGGTTTACATTAAAACTACAAATTCGCTTATTATAAAACTGCATATTCGCTAAGAAAATGCAGACAAAGGCCTAACTAGGTATTAACTTGTGAGTTTCTAAGAAAGACATAGATGATTTTTAGCTATACGCTATTTAAGCGGAATTCACGTTTTGAACGCAATTTTAGGAACCCATGAACACCCAGCTCCCTTACAATTGAAACATTTATATAATTCTCATTATGTTGTATTAAGTTGCTAAACTACCATCCTACACTATTCCATCTAACTTTGTTCATGCTAAATCCCGGACGCAGGCAGTCCCGCGCCCCGGCCCCGCGCCTAACCTAACCTAACCTAACAACGGGATTCGAGCGTAATTCCCGGGGGAATTACGCTCGAATCCCGTTGTTAGGTGATTCACGAATTCTTGTACTAACGTAATGAAATCTGCGGATAGTTCGGACATGTTGAAAAAATACCCGGGAAATAATGGCGAGCGACGATTTAGTGCGAAAGCCAAAGGGTTATCGAGGTACAGCGATGCCAAATGAAAGGTGCCCAAAGCCGAATTTCAAATGCAAGTTTGAAAACGAAGATATTCCGTGAAGTGCCCGATAGTTTTCTTAACTCTTTGCTTTTGTGAGAGAGCAAACCGTAACATTTATTTGGAATGGGTCCGATTCTATCTTTTACAAACAACTGAGCACTGTTGCAGTTGAAAATTGCAGATCTTTTCGTAGATAATATTTTTGTAAAAATCTTCTGACGATCACGATTTTCTTTTTTTTTTTTCATTGAAGTTCATTTCCTAACTATTTACATACATTTACATACTTGTTTACATTTCAAATTAATTTTATATTCACCGCATCAAACATTCTAATGTAATTAAACGAAAGATAACACAAATTGGGGAACAAACATTTGTAAGATCCGTCACGTATTAAGTAAGTAATTAATTTGTTCGCGGTAAACAATAGTGCTAATTTGTCAAGTGTGTCAGCCTTACAACATTATTATTAGCGTATAATGAACGCGTCTTGTGATGTCATTTGTCATTTCGCTGGTTTGAAACGCTACGCTAATTAATGTATATGAACTGCTTTCGCTCGCGCCCCCACCAAAAGAAGTGGAAACCGGCGGTAAAGACTCCCGGGACCCTCAATCGCGTAACGGTGGCAAGAGGTTGTTATCTGGAGTTTAAATCTTTATTCAAAATAGGCTAACGTATGTAGCCTAGCCATTAATGTATTTCACAAAAATTACATTAAATAAAATACATAATTTAAAGAAAAAGCCAGTTCAAAAGTCTGCTGAATGTAAATAATTTATACTTTACCCACTATTCTATTTTAGTTTACCTGTAGAAGATTTACTATGGTAACATTAGAATTCTGTAATCCATGGCTGCAGGTGGAAAACCTCACGAAATGTATAACGAATTATCTTTTTTTTTTTTTTTGGGTGGGAAATTATCAAATAACTTCTCCCGTTCTGGGCGGAACGGGAGGGTGTGTCAGACTTTTACTGACTAAAACCCAGCCGTGTTCCTTCAGTTGCCTGTGCCAAGGGCCACGGTAACTCTTTCGAACAACCCGCGACCCTGGCAAGCATCGGCCCCAGTGGGCCCCGTCACTGCTGACATCTCTTTGAGGCGCGCGTGGAACACAACACGCCGTCGACCCGAGCCTGGTCCTTACCAGACGGCGAACTGCCCATTGCTCGCCGTCTGCAAGCCCGCGCCTACGGTGGCTGGGAGTCAGCTCTTGACTCCCGACGCCCAGGGCGTCTCCTGCGGCGATTAGGGGCGTGAGGGCGCAAAGATTGCTTCTCCCTCACGCGTTCCGCCTCCTCCTTCGCAAGCATTACTGCTTCGCAGAAGGAGGTGACGGCTTCCCATGCACTCTCGCTCCGTACCATAGCCTGGACCAGGGCCGGACGCGAGAGATCGCCGCCGCCGATCGCCGCCGTGAGGACGCGGCGGTGCTCTGCCCAAGCCGGGCAGACCTCCACTGTATGCTCCACCGTGTCCTCCGGGCGATCCACACAATGGTGACACCCGGGCGTTTCCTCCCGCCTTATACGAAACAGGAACCTCCCGAAGCAGCCGTGTCCGGAGAGGACCTGCGTCAGGCGGAAGGTGAGAACGCCGTGGCGCCTCTCTAGCCACTCCTCAAAGAGGGGACTTATCGCCGCAATTGTGGCGTGCCCAGCACTGGGTTGCGACGGACGCACTCTCCATGTCGCCATGAGATCCCGCCGGAGCTCTGTCCGCTGTGCCGCGATTTCTCGAGGCAGCGGAGTTACGCCCCGGCGTTTTGCCTCCTCGCGCCACTCCCATATTTGGGCGAGGACTTTTGCCTCCAGATCCCATGGCGGTAATCTGGCAAGGAGGCTCGCCGCCTCACCGGAGACCGTGCGGTATCCCCGGACCAGCCGGACTACCATGACCCTCTGGGACGCGTTCAACCGGCGGGTTGGTCGCCGCCTTAAAGAACGCGCCCACACCGGTGCCCCGTAAAGGGCCATGGACCGCACGACCCCTGCGTAGAGCCTCCGGCAGGAGGCGTTTGGACCCCCTAGATTGGGCAGGAGCCGCTTCAAGGCAGCCCCGGCCCGCTCCAGTCTGGGAGCCAAACGTCTGAAATGCTCCACGAAGTTCCACCGGCTGTCGAGGACGAGTCCCAAGTACTTCATCGTCGACTCGATGCCGATGTGAACCCCTCCCACCGCTATTTGGGAACCCGATGGTGGCGCGTACCGAGGACCATGAAAACACATGGCCTCGGACTTGTGCAGGGCCACCTCGAGTCCCAGTTGCCGGATCCTCTCAATGACTGTCGCAACCCCGCGTGTCATTAATTCCGCCGCCGCCTGGTGCGACCTCTCCTGCGCCAGGACAAGCGTGTCGTCAGCGTAGCAAACTACACTGACGCCGCTAGGGAGGTCGGAGCGCAGCACCCAGTCGTAACCGATGTCCCACAGATGTGGCCCCAGGACTGATCCCTGTGGGACACCGCACGACATCTCTCGCCGGTTCCACTCTCCCTGGTGACCGGGGTAAATGACGGCCCTATCCGTCAAATAGGCTTCGACCACGCGACAGAGGTAGGTTGGCATCCGGTGATACCGGAGTGCCTCCCTGATGCAACTCCAGGGCAGGGTATTGAAGGCATTGGTGATGTCTAGAGACAGCGCCAAGACGACCCCACCCCGGGCCACAGCATCTCCCGTCGTGAGGGCTCGCACGCGCATGATGGCGTCCACCGTGGAGCGCCCCCTGCGGAAACCATACTGGCTCTCCGCCAGATCCGGCCCCACCCGCACCAGCCGCCCGACGAGGCGGTCTGCAATGACTCTTTCAAAGAGCTTGCCCACCTCGTCGAGCAGCACGATGGGCCGGTAAGCGGACGGAGAGTCCGCAGGGCGCCCCGCTTTCTTAATGAGGACCAGTTTCCCCGTCTTCCAACGTAGTGGAAACTGGCCCCTCTCCAAGCATGCGCTTAGGAGCCCCCTTAGTCGAGGCCCGAGAGCCTCCAAGGCCAGAACCCAGGCTTTTCCAGGTAAGCCGTCGGGTCCTGGGGCGGTATTTTTGGCATTAAGCCTACGTACCGCCGCTCTCAGCTCTACCCCGGTCACCTCCGGAGCATCGTCGTCGTCGTCAGCAGTGTGGTCCGCATCGGGCACCGCAGAAGGCGGAGCCATGGGCGGGGAAGTGTGTTCCCCTCGCAAAGGGAACAGAGCGCTCACTATGTCCTCCACGAGCTGGGGCCGGAGACTCTGCGTCAGAGGGGGAGCCCATGGGCGGAGTTTCTCCCGCACCATTTTATAGGGTCGTCCCCATGGGTCCCTGTTCAAAGTCCGCAGCGACTCCTCACGAGTCAGTCGCCTGGCCCGCAGGATCTCCGCTCTGAGGGCCGTCTTCGCCGCTCTGTACCCCTCGTACAGCTCCGCCTGAATCGCTTCCGTATCCGGAGGGCGGATACGGAGCCTGCGGTGCCTGGTGTACCGGTGCCGCGCAGCAACACACGCCTCGCGCAGAGTCGTTAGCTCCGGCGACCACCAGCACACCTGGCGCCAGGCGCGTCCGGGCGGGACCCGGGGCATTGCCACGTCACATATTTCGGACATGGCCTCCCGGAACCACTGCGCCTCGTCGTTGATGTCAGCAGGCCTGTCCGGTGGTGACACCCAGGCCTGCACGATCGAAGCTTCCAGGAGGAGCTCCCGGTCCAGCTGCTTTAGCGCCCACCGCGGACCACTCGGGGCCTGTCGGACCAGCGCGCTCGAGGTCTGGGCGGAGACGTCAAACCGGATGTACCGGTGGTCGGAATAGGTCTCCACCTCCTCCATGACGCGCCAGTCGACGACATGCGGGGACAGAGCGGGGCTGGCGAACGAAATATCCACCACTGAATCTCCCCGCATCCGCACACACGTGGGGACCGAACCCCGGTTTAGGACGACCACGCCCGTCTCCAGAGCCCAGTCCTCCACCATCCTGCCCCGTGTATCCGTATACCGGGAACCTCAAGCCACATTCTTAGCATTGAAGTCCCCGAGGACGAGCACGGGGAGGGGACGGAACACGACGACGACGACTCTCAACTCCGCAAGGGAGTTGTGGAACTCGGCGAGAGTTCGGCTCGGGGAGAAGTAAAAAAAAAATAAAAATGGTTTATTGGTAAAAACAAGTTTAGGTATAACAAAATTTTTTGATTGGATCCTCCTTTTAGGCAGATAGTGCCTGTGTTAGGAGAATCCGCTCTTCCATAGCAAGATGTGTTATACAAAAAACAAAACGTATATTTTTTATGCTAACTAAACTAAGCTACATTAATTAACATTAACTTAAATCAAATATGAGTATGAGTGGGTGTATGTGTGTGAGTACATATGAGTGAGAGTGTTTGTCTGTAGATGTGCCTGAGAGTACATGAGTGTGTGGGTGTGTATGTGTCAAGGTTTCAGAAGTGTTTCGGTATCATTGTAGGTAAGCGTTTGTATCCATTCCATTATTATTTTTTTACTGTCGTAGTAGTTTTTGGGATAAATGTAGATGTATTTATTGATTTTGTTATACAGCGCAGCAGATCGTTTGTTAAATTGCATACTGGCAAGCAAAGTCCTTGTCCTGGGGATATTTAATATCATGTCTTTCCTTCTTTTTCTCAGTATGCCAGCATCATAGGAAAGAGACTTATGTTTTTTTAATATAATTTGTGTAATGTAAAGTTTCCTGACTGAGAGCAAGTTACTAAGTCGAAATAGGTCTTCAGTAGGATATCTCTTTTTTTTAAAGTACATGCACTTAATAAGTGCGCGTTGAGCCCTTTCCAGCGCTAGAAATTTTGTTTTGGCTGCACCACCCCAGACACAATACAATACATACAATATATAATACAACAATAATAATACAATATATAATTCATTGTTTATACAATAGGAAAGTACTGACTGAACTAGCGCAACATAAATCATCTTAAGGAAATCTTTTTGATGGCCTGAATGATTACCGGCAGTCTTAGGAACGACGTATCTAAGAGTCCTAAACATCCAGCATAATTTCCGTACTCTATTTGCAACCTGCTCAATGTGTGGGTACCATGATAGTCTCTGGTCCAAGATAACGCCTAAGTACTTAATGTGCGGTACTTTGTTGATTGTAGAGCAACCACAACTATTGCTATTACCGTTATTGCAGTTATGAATTGTTAAATTAAAATCTTCCTCTGGTTGGTTACGTTGGCAGACACTGAAGCAAATGTATTTTGTTTTTGTGATGTTTAATGTAAGCAAATTAATTTTTAACCACTTGGCAATTTCAGCCAAGCCTGTCTCAGCACTAAGTTTCACATTCTGCCAAGTATCACCAGTGAAGACCACTGCAGTATCATCCGCGTAAGAGAAGACTTGTGCGTTTGCAATATTAATGTTACAAAGTTCATTGACGTAAACAAGGAACAATGTAGGTCCTAATACGCTTCCTTGAGGGACGCCGTATGATGTGTTTACGTCCTCACTAATGTACTGACCCACTCTAACCTTCTGCTTCCTGTTCCTGAGATAATCCATGAAAAGGCCAAGAGGCACTCCGCGAACTCCGATACATTCCAGCTTTCTTACAAGGATTGGGACAGAGACGGTGTCAAAGGCTTTTTTCAGGTCTAGAAATACAGTTATACATTTTTTACCTTTGTCAAGCTGTTCGGTTATATGAGTACTTAGTGCGGTAACTGCATCTTCAGTGGAAATCCCTTGACGAAAGCCAAATTGTGACTCAGATAGTACGTTGAAATCTTTTAGGTATGTTAAAAGCCTTATATTGATAAGTTTTTCTATTATTTTTGATATAGAGGGTAATACAGATATAGGCCTGAAGTTGGAGACATCGTCTCTGTCCCCACTCTTATACACTGGCGTAATAATGGCTAACTTTAAGGAAGTGGGGAAGATGCCTTTACCAAAGCAAAGATTAGCAAGATGTGTAATTATGGGAACAACCTCTTTTCTTATATATTTTAGGAATGAAGTAGAAACATTATCCCAACCAGATGCACTGTCGGATTTGAGACTCATTAGGATATGATTCACTTCAACCTCGTCAGTATCTAATAGTACAAAGGAGTTGGGTTGAGTGCGTTGTAAACAGTGCTGGTCATTTTGATCATAGTTTAAAGTTGTCTGAATTTTTTGGGCAAGACTCTTACCAACGTTCGCGAAATATTCGTTAGTATAATTGACTGATTCTAAAGGAGTCGATTTTATATTAAGTAGGTCTATATTGCAATTGTTAGGTTTATTTGTGAAAGTTATAGTTTTTATGTTCTTCCAAAGTAATTTATTGTTAGCAATTGATTTTGTAATTAATTCTCTTTCATATTTTCTTTTTAATTTTTTAATAAGATTGTTACAATGATTTCTGTATCTAATATATGTTATTTTTAATATGTCATTGTATGGATCTCTTTTATTATCTTTTTGTAACTTATTACGATTTTTAATACAACGTAAAATTCCTGGAGTAATCCATGGTTTTATAATGCGCTTACTGTTAGGGATTTTAGTAAGAGTAGTATTTTTATTAATAGACTCTGTTAGTTTTTTTATTAGTAAGGTAGTTAGAGTCTCAGGATCATTACAAAAAAGTAAATCTGCTAGATTACTTTCTTGCACGTGCTTAAGAGCTTGCTCAAAATCGACAGTGGATCTAGTTTTGTTAGCTAATGGGCTATTTTTTAATTTTGATAGGGATAGAAGTGTAGTGTAGTGATCTGTAATACTAGTGTGTAAGATAGCGATGGATGCTGAGATTTTTTGTTTGTTTATTTTCAGCATAAAGTGGTCTAAACAGTTTTCATTCCTGGTTGGTAGAGTATGCCCAGGTAATATTCCATACAGGGATAGAGTGTCAAGGTAACTAGTTCTGTTTCCGTGTTCATAAGAAGATTCTGTATCCTTGGGTCTAATGTTTATATTAATGTCTCCCGCTATAATAATATTTTTCTGAGTTTGTTTTGCTGAGTTTGTTTGTTGTGTGTTTGTTTGTTTGTTTTGTGTTTGCGAACTTAAGGAACCGATAAAAGCCTCAGTGTTCACGTTTGATGGGGATCTATAAATGCATAATACAATATTATTTAGTATGTCCAGCTGCAGACAAGACGCCTGAGATAATTTTATTTCCTTAACTTTAGATTTTAGATTATTTTTAATAAAGACAACTACCCCATCGTTTTGGTTCAAGTGGTGGGACGTATTATAGGATGAGTAATTATTGAGTCGAGGGATAATTTTTCCAGGAGTTAGTCGACATTCAGTTAGTATAACATCAGTTTCGAACTTAAAGTTCGAAAGAGTAAGTATGAAATCGTCAAAGTTACAAGAAATACTCCTTATATTTTGAGCGACAACAGTAAAGTCATTTCTTTTTATATTAATGCGATTAGCTAACTCCGAACAGTCACATTCAATACTGCGCGCAATTTCAATGCTATCTATCTCATTAAGGGTTTGCAGTGAGTCACCCATTAAATACATTTATCGATAGAAAGGACGTGCCATCAAGTTGTGTTGTTATCAATATAAAAGTGTTATGGTTTTTCTCAGTTTTATACAAAATTATAAACCGTTTTTTTGTAGTGTATTTAAGTGTGGAACGAATGTTGCATGTGTGTTTTTGAGTAGGTATAAAAAGTAAGTGGACGTGTGTTGTGCGTGCAAATAAACAATTATAGTAATTAATATATGCGCAGAATAAGTTTTTAATCACGAAAGAACAAACTGAGTAAGTATATAAGTAATATGTTTGTGAGTTGTGTTTGTTTTTATGATATAAAAGAAAAGTATTTACACAAACAAAGAGAAAAGTTCGCGAAAAAATTACATGGTAACAAAACAGACGTGATCTTAGCAAATTACTTAAAGTAGGCAAATGCATAAAAAAATAGAAAAATAATAACATGATGTCTTCCTGTAGTAACCAACTAAGACTCATTAGGAAATCGATATGTCCTAGTCATTTACTGATTTTCAGCTGATGTATCTGTTGCTCATTTCTAACAGTTATGGTCGGAGAACGTTCGTCCTTCTTTAATAAAACTTTCCCATAAGCGGTCCAACAAAATTTGAATTCACCAGATTTGGTTAAGTCCCGAGCAAGAAAATGCAAACGTGAACCCTTTGGAGTGAGATGCTCAGAGAGGAAGATAGGAGTATCTTCCTGTGATTTAAAGCCTAGATGCTTGCAGGATAACTTGGATTTAGATTTAATAATAAATGCCTTACCCATTTTCAGAATTTCTGACTTAATTAGGGTGGAACCGGTCTCAACAATTATTGGCGAGTTAATTATTTCACTGTTTTTCGTACGTGTTCTATATATGTCTTTTATATCGTGTTTTGTGAAAGTGCAGTCTAGGTTTTTAGCGAGAGACACAGTCATTTCAATCAGATCTTCTTTAGTTTCGTTTGCTCTTCTAGGTACATTTTTTATTACAAAATTGGTCTTCTGATTGCTGGTTTGCATTATTTCAAGTTTATCCTCTAGGATTTTGATGCAATTTTTGTCCTCTTTAGCCTGGCTTTCTAGTTGCTCAATTTTCTTTCTAAGATCTTCATTTTGGGCAGTAAGATAAGAAATTGAGCACTCTATTTTGTTATTAGATTTCTGGATTTCGTTTAAAGTAATAGTAATGCGCTGAGTCTCTTGTTCATGTTTTTCGGAAAAGATGCCCAGCATCTTTCTAATCTCTTCCTTGAACTCCCCTAACTGCTTCTCAAGAGAGTCATCCATGTCATCTCGGCTTCTCTTCAACCGCTGGAACACATAGTTTGGGGGTGTATTTAGCTCCGACTGGTTAACGTCAGGTTCCGATAGCGACTTGTTCATTGTTGACTTCACAAGTATTAGGACACCAGTAAAATAAAGATGTGATTAGCGCTGCTTAATGGGTGGCTTGGTGGGTGGGGCGGGCGCGGTGCGTCGTCCAGTTGCGTGATATATGGGTGTGGCTGGTGCACAAACCAAGATGGCGAACGTGCGTTAGCGCACGGGGGCGGGATCAATTACGGTGAACCAGGTACCAGGCGCACATGTACAACACTGTCGTACGTAGCGTTTAACAACGTAGTACCTATACCTCCACAGGGTCATGCACTCCTATTTTTTTAAACTGAATTTAAAAAGTAAACTTTTAAAATAATATTTATAAATAATAACGACAGTACTGGGAACGCGTTAGCACCTTTCGGCGGTCCGGGGGAAGAGGGAAGATATGATGATAGAAGTATACTCCTACCACGACAATCTCCCCGAACCGTGCTGCCACGCAACCCCGTCCCCTCTTGATAGCCACGAGGGACGGCGTACCGGCGGTGGCCGACGAAATTAGGGTCACTGAGCCGCTGAGGTCCTCCACCCAGTAGTCACTGGGCGGGACAAAGTACGGCTCAGCGACCACGGCGATGTTAATCGACCACTGCGCCATGCTCTGGAGCAACAGGTCCTGAGCGGAGGCGCAGTGGTTGATGTTCGCCTGGAGGAGGCGTAATGGGGTCATTATTGACACTCCATTTCAGCCCCCTCCTGAACCCCTTGTGAGGGGTCCCCTGCCGCTGTGGTTACGGCAGTGACGACGGTGGACGCGGCAGCGGCGGCGGTAGTGGCGGTGGCTGCAGCTGTGGCTGCGGTGGCAGAGGACTTGCCCCTGCCCCTGGCTTTGGCAGGTGGGGCGCAGGCCTTGCTCCCAACCCGGTGATCGGCCGGCTTACCAGCTGCCGCACAAATAAAGCAGTGCGGCGTGGCATTACACGAGCCGGCCTTGTGACCCGGCTGACCACAGCGGAAGCAGAGGCTGCTGCGATCCACCTCCGAGGTGCATCTAGCTCCTACATGGTTGCCCACCTGGCAGTGGAAGCACATCAGAGGTCTGGGTTCCAGCAGTTTCACCTGCGCGGAAACCCAGCCCACCAAGAGCCTTCGGCCTTCTCCGGCTATTTTCTGGGCCGCCGACACGGGGCAGCTCACCGTAACGGCTCGCATCCCCGTGAAGTCAGGACGAATGGTGCCTGTTCTCACCTGCTCGGCAGAACACCCCCCAGTCCTGACGATGGCGGCCACCACCTCTTCCTGGCAGCCCTGGCTGCCTTACCCGCCTTCTTATTCCCCCCGGCTACTTGCCAATCAGCGTCGGCTGTAGGAGATTTAGGCGGTGGGGGCGGCCGTTTCGCCACCAGGGCTGGGGCCCTCGCGGGTTCCGGCACGGCTGCGCCTTTTGCCTGGCCTGATGAACCTGATTTGGCCGTGGCAGCCGCGGCGGTGGCGTACGAGGCCACCTTCCGCTGGCCCGAGGCCGGCTGGCTCACCGCCAGCGGGGGGCGCAGGACAACAGCCTCCAGGGCGGAAAACCGACTCTGGAAGGCCGCCAACTCCTGCCGCACCAGGGTCCGAACCCGGTCTTCAGCAGGCACTGGCCCACCCTGCCCGTGTCTCTCCCCTTGAAGGACCTCCCGGGGGCCGGCTCCTTGGAGCCTAGCCAGGTCCGCTCGGAGCTCCTCATTCTCCTTTCGAAGAAGCTCCATGGCGGCTGTCAAGCGGGCGACCTCCGCCCGCATCTCGGACAATCCGTCCGACGGAGGCCCGACGTGAATGGCCTCCGCTGCCGCTATAATGGAGGCTGTGGCTGCGGATATGGTCTTGTCTTTAGAGGATTGAATCCTCTTCGAGGCCACACCCTTGACGCGATCAAGGGTGTGGCCTCGAAGAGGATTCAATGCTACCACGACCTCCACAAACCTGGCCGCTCGCTCCGAATTGGAGCCACCAGCGGCGTCCGTCTCACCGCCTGACGACTCCGAGAGGGCCGCCCTGCGGCTGTTCACTCCAGGGTGCGGCTCCTCCGTGGCGAGCCTATCGGCTCGCTGGGCTGGCTCAGCTGGGCTGGCTCGGCTCGGCTCACTGGCCTCCTTCGTTGTGAGCCCTCTGCCCATACCCCTCTCCTGGACCCCACCCCGCCGACTAATTTTCCTGCGGGCCGAGCTCGACCCGCCATCAGAGGAAGACCCCTGGCCATCCCCCGGCTTGGGGCGCTTCTGGAAGAATCTTAGATTCTCTCCAGCAGCCCCCACCACTTTGCTGTCCGGCCTCTTAAATAGGCCCTTCACGCCAGATGCGGCGTCGGACTCCCACCCCGCATCACTCCCCTCCTCTTCACGATTTTTGTTATTTATTGCTTTGTCCATATCTGTTCCCACGAGTATAAACTTTCAATTCTCAAAAACTAGTGGTTCGCACTAGAGACTAATTTAGCTACCCATTAGTCAAGCTATCAACCCCCCTCACGGTGCGCCGCCGCTTGGAGGTTTGGGGTGATTTTTTATAGAGGCTTTCTTCCTCGCGGCCCAGGCGGTTAAGCCAAGACCCTCGACCCCCGTCAAAAGTCAGAGACATGACCTTGACAATCTTCGGGGCTACGAGACTAACGGTGGCAGAAGAAGACTTCTTCCTGCCTGCCCGGCGGCAGAGTTAGTGCACGCCGAGCCCGCTCTTACTCCGCCGCTGTGCGTCTCTGCTTAAAGCGCTGAGGGACACACGTTGGAGCGTACCTCCGACAGGATATTGGCATACGGGCAATGAGACCCCTTAGGCACACAGTGCCCAATGGGGAGTCATTGCCCGCACCCCAGGGTGCACCGTCCCGTAGACTGGCCTTCCCCCCGGACGCATCCGTAAGGGAACTCCAGCCCACGGGCACACGGGGAGGTTTCCTGTCCAAGCACCCCATAACGAATTATCTGCGTTTCCTCGTAACGTTTGTGGTTTTTAATATAACTTAAGCTTATAATTATAACAGACGCTACACTGTATGTTAATTTATGGCTTTTCTTCATTCAGCATCTTCCACTAGCGCTCCGAATGATAAAAAAAAGTCTAAAAACAAAGATAACTTTCTCTCAGGTTTAGCCATTTTGTCTCGCTTTCTGACGACACCATGTACTGACACCATGTGTCGTTAGAAAGTGCACTTTTCCTGCAAGAAGACCTTCCGGCAGCCAGAATATTTTAAAGTTCCGTACCAATCGCCCCTAACAAGGCATCTCAATATTAAAGTTGTATCCTTGCATACTGTCTCTCATTACATTATCTTGTTTTATTTGTTTGGTCCCAATTTATTGGGGTCATTGCTGGGCATCGTTAGCATTCGAATACCACAATGTTGTCGGCAACTGAACATGTCGTCGTCACCTTACGCTGTAGCAGAAGCGAGTACTTTTGACGATCCACAGTTGAGAGCTGCATTCAATGACGAAGCCGATTTTTCATGCAACTAGTCAAGCCACTCCATGGGTCACCAGAAAACAATAGTAAGTCTTTTGGTGTACACATTTTACTTAACAGGTTTGCGTTTCTTTGAAGCACTATGGAACCTTCGATCAGGCTCGAAGGACCAACTAAACGTCATTTATGACATATATATAACTAATGGTCATAATGGTCGCAAAGGGCTCAAAACGGAAGAAAATAGCGGATTTACAGTGTAATAAATAACTTCAATTTTGCAAAAATAAAACATACGTTTTCATCCACGATGACAGACGGGCAACATAAAAAGTTCCGATCAATTTGACGGCAAAAAAAAAGTATTCGACCTTTTACAAAAAGTATTTAGTCTAACAAAAAGTACTTACGCGATTCGCGTTGCTTACAAACGGAGTAACAAGTTGTGGAGAATGCCGTCCAATATAGGGCGCCCAGTAACAAACGAAAAACCCGCTGTCACAAACAAATCTAGTAGAGAATTAAGTGTTCTTCCTATATTGCGAACGCTTTCTATATTTATTTGTCATTTACCTACTTAATATTCACTTAATATTTATTGGCAGATGGTTTTTAGTTGTTAGAACCTACCCCGGTTCTAGAATATCTGCAATGTGGCCCCGCGATCTGTAGGGCGACTTTGTTCTTTCCTGGCTTAAGTTATTTTAAAAATGAAAAAGTTTGATATTATTAACTAGAAATCAATAGCGCCAGCCATGCCATGGGTAAAGTAAGTACCTACTTACTTTTATCTTTCATCATTCATTACCATGAATAAAATAAATAGTTGTCCAACAGTAATCTTTTGCCCCGATTCTCCTGACCTCACAATAGCTACAATTTATTGTCCAAAACCCTGCTTTTATGCAATAATAATACATTTATTTCTTTTAACATCACAACAAAAAACAATAATTCAAACAAACGACCCGCTCAAGTATCTTGATATATATCGCCGTTTAGAAATTTTTATCGCATTTATTTCTCACTTTCTGACTATAATACGCTCTTTTTCTTGGTTAAAATAATATAAACAACATTTATTTGCGTAAGTTAGGTTTGAGTGAGAGAGACTGTGGTTTGAGACAGCGTGGGATGCAATCCAGCCAGGTCGAATATAATTCAGACTATTCCAAGCTACGCCACGTCAGTAGAAACAATATAATTATCACCGATATTGAGTTCTTCCAAAATACCGGCTTCCGTGCATAACATCATTTTTTTCCCTGCAGGAATACCAATCACCGTGCCAATATCTATTGTATAACTGTGATAAGTAGGTACTGAAAAGAATACAAAAACAAATACAAAACATTATTATGGCCAAGACCCTTGACTTAAAACTGTTTAGGTTTTTGGAAGGAGCAAAAAAGTGTTGTATACTTCCTTTATTGTGATTTCAAAGTGCTCTAAGCTAAAACGTCTGGTAAATTACATATAGAAAGGGCAATCACTTAGAGGGTATTGGCATCATTTGTTATTCTAGATTTCTTTAGCTGGAATTTCTAGTTTATTTTAGTAATTCCCTTGACTTTAGTTATTTAGTAAAGGCATTACCTTGGACTACGCGGCTGAAAAATAAACGCTATAAATAATAATAGATTCATTTGTATAATAGTTTTATAGTTCATTCCAAAATCTCAGCAGTCAGGAGTCTGGATCTTTGCCTGGCTGATAATAATATTATATGCTCGTCCCTTATTACATGGGACTTAAAAACATAAGCTTTATGTAATTCCAATAAACGCGTTTTTCTTTCTTTCTTTCTTTAACTGTACCTATGTTTTAAGTCAGTCAAGTTAAGTTAAAAATATCTGGTGAAATGAGGTCGTGGTGTGGTTGGGTTATCACTTAAGTGTGAAGATTTATCTATTCTGTAGAATAATAAAACATTCTGTACGTTCCTCGAGTTCCTCTAATTTTGACACACAGCCTGTATCGCGACCTTCGCTTCCTTCCACCAGCGCTACAAACAGCTATTTTCTCACAATATGCACGAAAAAATCATAAATTCTTTCACCCCACTGAACCCTCAGTACATAACTCTGAAAAATTGTGCTTTAACATCACTATCCTTTTCCCGATATGTTTTGTCGGCTTCCAGTGTAGGTAACTGAATGCACCAGTATTTTAAATGGAGTGACTGCCTATCTGACCTCCACAGCCCAGTAACTGGGTAATACGATAGCCCTTGGTAAGACTGATTGTCAGACTTTCGAGCGTCTAACTATATGTAACGACTCCACAAATGACAGCTTGGATCAACTTTCCGAGGCACGGAGAAGAACAAACATGCTGAAAACAATGTGCGTGGCGTCCTTTAGAGTTTTTTCTAAATGCTTTGGATTTGGTCCAAAGCATTTAGAAAAAAGCCAATATTCTAAACAACATTTATACTTATAACAAGCCATAAGAGAATAACAAATTCGATAGTGGAAAGTTAGTACATACAATCTAACTCGTATCATAATCAGACGTACCCCACTGCTGGGACACAGGCCTCTCAAGAGAGAGGCGGGCCATAATAAACCACCTTCCGGGACCAGTTGATAGATGTCACATTTCTTCGAACTCTTTGTTCTATGACATGCCGGCAAAATTAGCAGTAAAATAGAAGTGACTAAGCGTTACTTCACCCTTAGTTACTCACGTAAGAATCCGGCTTTCAATAAACATCGTAACGTAAGTCAAAGCGAAATCTGAAACTTGAGTAAAATGCCGCACGCTAAATTAAGAGGAATTTCTCCTAAACGAGCTGTTCAAAAACTAATTACAAAATACTAAAAGAACTTAGGTACCTGTAACATTCGGTAAAAGCGTGCAAGACTCCAAAATATTTTAAGGAGCACACACATCTACACAACGGTTTCTATACGTTCACATGGCGTCGTACAATCGCAAAACTTTTTCGTTACAAATGAATTCCTTTCGCAGTTGCGCGTGACTGGCATGAACCAGCCAAATACGCTATTGTGGCGTACTCCGACAATGTGTAGTTGGACCCTTAGCACCTTATTGTGTGATTTCGTGTTTTATACACGCGATTTTAGGCTTAAACGGTAAGAGAATAAGGAGCATTTCCCTGTAAAATGCTTTGTAAAGTGTATAGAAAATTCCGTAATGTAAAGCTTTTTATTCGTTATTAGTTTGATTGCATTGACGTTGTTTAAAGTAAGTGTGTGTACTTTTTGTAATTAGCTTATTGTGGTATAGGGTTAATGTAAATATGAGCTTCATTTTGACTCACTCATGACATCTTTGGAGCTTACTTTCATTTCATATTTATTAAGAGAAAATACTATACAAATCGGTGAAATTATGTATATAAACTCGAGCTCGAATTTGCGAGAAAAATTGTACGAATAGAACTTGCATGTGCCATTGAACCTTGGTGTGGCTTAATGTTGAATGGTTAAGTATCACAGTTAAGCTGTAGATATTTTGCCTATGTGGCAGTTAGATAGTTGCAACCTAAGTGACAATTTCCTACGAACTGCCGTGCGATTCTGTAACCATCTCACCGTGAAAGCTAGGGTGAAGTGAGCGTGAAGTGAGCTGTCATTCGCTAGGGATTAACACTATTAAGTGCTCACTTCATTTATGATTTCACGGTGAGATTTTTAAAGAATCGACCGGCTGTTGTCAATAGTCATGAAGCATTACGAATATACTATAAAATTGTTTCATCTGTTGCAAACGGCACAAATACAGAACAGATATCGAATGATTTTTCGACGAAAGGAACTGAAAAATGTTCAAAACTGTAGAAGTGGTTGTAGCAACAAAACTAACGGGACTAACAAACGAAACTCATATGAGTCTACAGACTAGTTAGATTTTTGGATGTATGAAAAAACAACAGGAACCTCAGGTACGAGTACCTGCATTCGTTTTCCATCACAGTTAGAATGGAACCATCAATGGTTTTACTGTGAACTCCAACATGATTCCCAAATAAATTGGAGAGTTAGAGAATCGAAAATATGAGCGACTGTTACAATTCGTAGAACGAAACTATCGGCCCAGAATTGATGAAAAATGTTTGAACGCATAAAGAGTTAACAATTTTCCATTGTAGCAAATGTTTTGCACACTGTGCAGTTGTTGAGTTGATAGACGTTAACTACGTTTGGTGCAGCTACAACTAAATTGTCATTGAGTGTTTTGAGAGACGATTTTTCGCCACTTTCTTTTTTTTTATCCAAAATCTAATATTTTAGTGCGACAGTATTATGGTTTTAAATGTGTACATGTATCTCCCGGTCTTCGTGTTTTTATCTCAAGCTAGACAACAGTGCTTTCAACATGTTCTTAAATAATAGAAAAATACCGATCAGACTTAGTCTTAAATTACTCTCGTAATTACTGCCGTAAAACTTAGTTCTAGGTTCTTTCTCTGTACTTACCGTCACAAAATAAAACTTTGCAATTTTTCCGAGGATTTTTTTTTATCATTTCTACTAGCACTAAAGTAGGTATCGTCGGAATCTTCATTTATATCATTAGACTCTAGGATAACCGCATTAGAATCTTAATAAATATCAGTTTTACAGCGGGAAAAAAAGGACACATCTTGTTTTTTACATATTTACGTGCATGAATTCTCGTCACCCTTTCAGTAAATGGGTCAAGCTGTCGAGTATTCACTGAATATGGGTGCGAGTGACAAGCGAATGGTAGGCGGTTGCACTGACCACTTTCCTGTACAATGAATGGGCCATATTAGAGTCGGATACCACTAGGTTGTACGTGCCGACACTTTTAACATTATTCACGCCTGTATTTCACGAAGGGTTATGCAGAGTTGTACTACATAAACACCCACGTTTTGTCTGTAATGTCTAAGTCCTGATGTCATATGGGGGCGAGCCCCGTATGTTATGTGGGCCTTCAAGCCAACCCAAATCTAGACACTGGCCTGCTACTTACTGAAGGAAAGAATATCCCTTTTTTTGTTTGATATATTGGCGTGTGCTAGCTGACATATTGATGCAAATACTTAATTTAATTTGATACTTTGTGTTTCGTAATATTAATTACTTACTATTGTACAGAATCAAGTTTTTCTAACTGAGCAAACAGCTGTGCTGCTGGGGAGTTTGTTGCGCTACTACTTCTTCCCAGCTAAAACACTAGGAAGTGGAGAAGGGCGGGCGTTTTGGGGAACCGTCTTATGTAATTTTGACGTTCAGTCACGGGACCAACGGCTTAACGTGGTTTCCGAGGCACGGAGGGGTCTCGGTATGTAAAGATGGTCACCCATCCACAGACCAACCGCAGCCAGCGTAGCTTAACCTGATCGATCGACCTGTGCGGCTGTTATTATTTAGCCACGGCCCCTACGGGGCTGTACTAATAATATAATAAATAATATTCTTTCAATCAGCTCAGTTTTCACTCCACATACCACACAACACTAAAATGTCTAGCAGCTAAACTATGTAACTGTTCTTGACTTGTTTGGGCACAAGTTGAAACATCAAACGTCAAGCACAGTCCTCAGCTCGCTCCGATACCCGCTCAGTGCTGGAAAATATTTTTATTTGTATTCCCTTGCAAGTTGTGAGGTGAACTGGAGAGCATGTTGGGGCGACGAAAGACCCGACTATTGTCGGTTTAGTGTCACCGATTTTATTGCAAATTTATTAAGCTAAATGTAAAATATAAATAGTCTTGTCTAATAGGTAAACAAAAAAGGAAGAAGAAACAATGATGTCTCAATCTTTCCTCTTTCTTTACTCTGAATGACTTCTGAGTGATTTTAAATAGTAGCATACATTTACCTTTTTTTGGCAGTTTTAGTTTTAAAAACCTAATTTTTTTCGACCAAAAAGGCAAGTTTCGTTAATCCTTAGCACCAATTTTTTCAATGACCAACCGAAAATATCCTAGAACATAGTGTAACGAAAAAAAGAAAGAAACCACAGAAATACCAGAAATACGTATAATTTTGTTATTCCATCCGAATATAAAAAGTATAAAAATATATTTAAAAAAAAGGTAGAAAATGCAACCCATTCATGGCAAAAACTGATTCACAAGCACTACGGGTAAATTAGAAAGAAACAAAGAAATAACATGGGCGTGTGTACCTTAATGTTATAATTCTTAAAAGCTTGACTGTGTTACACGTCGAGATAAGATTCGATTGCATCCGGAGCCCAGAACGAACATGTAACTTAAATAAGGCCGCGTTTAATAAGTACGACTAAGTGTATTTAAAGTTTTAAGTAACGTAATTAAAAAAATAATAATAACAGATTTGTAGCAGCAACTTTTTTCTTTCTGAACTATAAATAAAATAAAAAAATATAAGCTTTCGCGGTGACGCTGAGACTGTCTGTTGTCCCGGTATCTTAGTCCGGAACTCGAACCCGAGATGCAAGCAGAATCTTTTATAACAAAAAGGGGTGTAGTGTAATACATACCAAACTAAAAACAAAAAAAGTAATTCCACGGTTTGGTGTATCTCGGGGAGTCACTGACTTGCCGATTCTGTAGAGCGCTGCTCTATGACAAAGAAAAAATAGGGTAACATAATAAAAACGAAATGGACTTTAGGATAATCGAAAGAAGAAAGAAAACATGCACTAATTCTGAGATTCACAAAAACTTTATATACACAATGGAAAGTATGCCATGATAGATAATTTCACTATTAAATTGTAAAGGTTCAAAAGAAAATAACGTGACCCGTCTTTGTCTGCGATGAATTTTCCTAAAGTGCTTAAAGCTTCGTAGAAAAAGTCTTCAATGACACAAGCGAATTCCACATTTAAAAAAATTTTGAAAATAAAATTTCTCTTCAAGCAAAGTACCAAAGATGAGGTTGAATATATTCTCAATTAAAGAAGGATGAATGTCCAATTTAATATGCAGTATTTATACCTATTGCAGCAT
Source organism: Eremobia ochroleuca (assembly GCA_949629135.1). Classification (NCBI taxonomy): domain Eukaryota; kingdom Metazoa; phylum Arthropoda; class Insecta; order Lepidoptera; family Noctuidae; genus Eremobia; species Eremobia ochroleuca. Next base: position 21,429,691 of record OX451385.1, on the reverse strand, counting down.
TAGTTGCAATAGGTATAAATACGCCAAAACCGAGTTGACCTTACGGGTGTGCGTCGAGTCTAACAGAAATCGGATGGCGATTTACATCGAACGTCTATGATCGTCTTTAAACGTCAAATGTCGTAGGAAATAGAGGTAAGTCAAGTGAGCATCGAGAATCGCGTCACCGATTTGATAGGATTGCATCGGACTGAAAGACATTCTAATTGACAACCCGAACTGAGCCTGAATCACACCGGTTTACTTCGCAGATTTGTTAGTGAACGGAACAAATATTACGTCAGTGAAGTTCTAACAGTGCGTAAGTCATTTTAGTCAAGTAGGTATTGATTGAACATTTGTATTAAACAGATTATTATGCCCTTTGATTATTTGCCCTCCTTTTTATACACTTGTACATATTATTATTATTTTAAGTCATTTTATGAGTGTTTTGAGATTTGAATGTATTTATGGGGTTTTTCACTACTAGATTATTGGGATTTTCACGAGTTCAAATCATCACAGAGTTCATTTATATGAATAACTAAACACAATATGGCCTTAAGCGTAAGTTACATTCATTTCATACAGTTTTTTCACTCTCCTGTAAAGTAGCCATTTTTGACTTCCGTACTGTTAGAACTTCAATGACGATTACTATCATTCCGTGTGTGAGAGCTGTTGTAGTAGATTTGTGTGAGTATTTACCTAAACGCACACAAAATAAGAAAAAATAAGGTTTAAAAAATTAAAGTAACACGCCAATTTCGCTTCACAAAAGATGTTTGTCGCATCACTTTTCTTATATTATGGTCTTTATTCCTTTGTTAACCGACTTCAAAAAGGAGGAGGTTATCAATTCGGACGTTTATATCTACTTTATATCAACATATATGTTTATATATGTCATATATGGACGGATTTGTAAAATTTTCGCATTTTTTAATGGATAAGTTGGGGTGGTCCCATATTAATTAAAATTTTATTAACTTTGCTTGGGAACTTTTTGAATTAGCTTCAATAATACGATTTTTTCCACTTCGATATAAAATTGATGATGTTTTAATAGCTTCCTGTCACTTATTTACATAGCAAGTAGTTTTATATGAATTTGTGTGGGGTACGTATAACTAAAAAGTGAAAAATTAAAACTGTTTTAAAAAACAAAGCAACCGACTACCAAAAAAACACAACAAAGTGAAAAATAACTTTAATTTCAAAAAACGAAAATGCGGAACTAACGACACTGACTTTCAAAATTAAAGTTATTTTTCACTTAGTAGTGTTTCTTTGGAAGTCGGTTGTTTTTTTTTCAAGTACCTTTTTATCAAATCCCTTAATTACCTAAAGCGGGATTTACATGTCGAAAAGAGATGCGCTTTAGTTATTCATTGTAGATTAATAAATAATAATTATTTATTTATTTAATTTGACAACATAGGTCCAATGGTTAGTGCAACAATAACTTATCAACTAAGGGGTTAGTAATGAGTAAGTTTGCGCAACTAGTTTCTAGATCTAGTTATGGAATCAGGCGTTACTTTGCGGAGATCCATGACAATCAAATCCACCAGATCCAGGCTTGGAAGCAGAATTAAGCAGACTCTTCAAGCCTTGATCTAGTTTTTCCCAGAATTTATACTAAATATTGACATTGCATAACATTTTATTCTTGAATACCTATTCAATTCATGTGCACCTTTAATACTAGCCAAACGACTGAATTACAAGTTTAAACATGGCACGTCAAGCACGTTCGTTAGATCGCCGGTCGCCGCGCCGGCCCCGTTCCAAGCAAAACTCAAACTTTTTTATTAAAACGAACCGAATGCCCCATTCACTGATTGTTTTATTTGAAGTTAAATGTTACAGTCATTGTCCAACTTTTATACGGACAATGAAGGGCTGTCGTGTTTATTTTTTTAGGAAAATATCGGAATGTGGCGTTTTCAGAAGTGATGTGGATGCATCGTCACACAGTTTTCTCAATGCAAAAACTTATTTTTTTCACGTTTTATCGCGTATGGTAACACCGGGGTTACAACAGCTGTTATTCTATAAATTCTTTAGCACATTAGTTGATAGTAATAATTCTTGCTAGAAACCCAACGAAGTACAACCTAAGAAAGTAGATACTAAGGTATTTACCTCAGTAATATACTTTTAACTACTTATTAGGTACTTGAAAAATATCAATAAAATTAATGGAACCTACTTTAAAAACTGATCTTCGACTAAACTAATTACTCGTAGCCTTCAAATTAATCGGACTTCGAAATATCTTATTCCTTTAAAATCATTTTCAGTAAAGTTTCTTAAAGCTGTACTCGTTACTCGAAAGACTTAGGAAGTTACGAAGTGCTTAAGAAAGAATAAACAAGATCTTTAAAGTCCATTATTTATTATTCGAAGTAATGGAAAATTGATAGTAAATCGAATTTAACTTTCTTTGGCCAATAGGAACATTTAATTAGTTTTAATTTGTTCCGGTTTTGTGTTTAAATCGTTCGAGCACGGATACAATATTACAGACTGAAGTATTCCGGGAATGGGATATCATTTAAATTGAGCAAGCCTAAAAGCATAATTATGATTTTATGAATCAAGGCGAAAGCGTCAGGGTAACCCAGGATATCAGGTTGTATGTTGATCTAAATACAATTCGCGACCGTAACTAATATGTATTCATAGAATTATGCAATAATCATAAAAATCATCAATACGAGTACAACTCTCTATGCTCATCTTACCCTACACAACATATTCAACCTATATTGTTCCCACTGCTGGGACACACAGGCCTCCTCTCTGTGGGGTCCTATACGTGGGGTACTATACAAGGAGTACTATACGTGTTGTACTATACGTGTTGCACTGTACGTGTTGTACTATACGTGCTGTATTGTACTATACGTCGAGTACTATACGTGTTGTACTATACGTGAAGTACTACACGTAGAGTACTATACGTGGAGTACTACGTATACGTAGGGTGGAGTAGGTACTATACGTGAGGTACTATACGTGGGGTACTATACGTGGGGTACTATACGTGGAGTACTTACTCCCATATTTCAAAAGTTATATTGAAGTCCCATGTGATAGGGGCGAGCTTATTGCCATCAACCGGGCACAAATCCAGAGACCGGGCTGCTACTAAAAAAATCCTGATGGAAAAATCTAATAACACTGCCCGACCTGGGGATCAAACCCAGGCCCTCAGGCTCAGCAGTAGCGCCTGCGACCACTAGACTAAAGAGGAATTTTAATCTAGTTATGTCTTATGTCAATTCCACTTATTATCTACATCGTTTTATCTCAACGAGCATTAATTACTTTGCACCGATAGAAAAACGTTGTTGTTTCTATTTTTAACTAAATATTTTTCTCAATTGAATGAGTAGGAGGCGTTAGATCTATGATACATCTTCTAACTCATCGGTCTTTATCAGATGAACTAGGATGTTGAAGCCAGCACTTAGCATATATTATTTTGGTCTATTTTGCCACTGAAAAGTTTGGAAAGGGGGAAGGGCCTGCGTGTGGGTCTACTGACGGAGAAATACCTGTGAGCGATTAACACCTAAACCCAAACCGACAGCGCACATAATCTTACCTCAAAAAGATTGAGCGTTATTCTGATGTACCTAATTGTTTGACGAATGCGTGCTGAAACAATTAGTTTGATTTTTTTTTTAATTTTTCTTTAACATCATCATCTACCCTTGTCCCATATTACTTGGGGTCGGCGCATCACGTTTTCTTCTTCCATTGCCCCTGCCAACCGTCGCGCTATCATTCAATCCCTTCTTTGTGATACAATTCCTCACGCAATCCACCCATCTTACATACATAGAATCACTTCCGTGATACAACGAGTTACGGTTTTATTCACGTAATTATTTTGGATTTACTAAGTAAGTAAGTAAGTACGTAGTTCTAAGTCATGAGCTCATCTCACAGTCAAGCCCGCGTCATTTTGACACCATTTACGGCCCAGTTACGACATACCTACTGTCCTTTACTCCTACAACAAAACGAGATACATCTGATAAATCCATATAATTCTTTCATTCATAGACGTTGTGACGCAATGCTTAGGGCATGTTACTACCGACGCCTACTTCGTCTACAACAACATATTTCCGCCAGTTGATTCATAGTACCCAAGTGGGACTAGCCGCTGATACAATATATTATTATGTTATTCAGTATCACTCACAGAGAGATACGACAAATGTAAGGCCGTGTAAGACAATAAGTCCATACTCGGTTTCTGAAAGGCTATCAACACAAGTTAGTTCTCAAGTGTCAAACACATGTAAACTGCCTGCGATTGAACAACAACAGACATAGGTAGGCACGTTTCAGTATCGCCGCTCGTGACGGGTATTTTAAATAATAGTGTACCTAAATAACTGTCACTCATATACAGGCCGACCGGTAGACTTGTCAGTTGGTTCATCGGCTATTCTCAGCCAGTCCCGATGTGTACTCAATATGCTTATGTTTAGACCCTTATAGGTGCCGGACACGAGGCAGTTTCCGTGTAGTCAGTACTGAACTATCTTCAAATATACGTACGCGAGGGGAAGACAGTATTTTATCGTACCGACTAAAACACTGACCTTCTTGAAAATTTAAGGAGAGACCTTCGTCGCACACACGAATCTATGGGAAAGAATACTAAATATGTGAAAAAAAATCACATATTATAGACCAAACATTTTATAAAGTTTCATAAACCCACCAAACTGCGTAACAGTTTGTCGTATAACGCTTTTGAGAGGGGATGAAACACAGTTGCCTCCGCAAAGGCGAATACTGACCTTATCCAGTGTCAAATCGTTTGTTTTTATTTATAAACATTTTTTTAATAATACGCTGCAAGTACATACCAATTAATCCCATCTTTCGGGAACTTCATACAGCGCATATTGAGTCGAGGTCGAGGATAGAATTCCTTGACCTTCGCTCAATAAGCTCTAATTGTTTAGCTCGAAGTATTGACGGCATCGTTCTTATTATAGTGGCTTACTGTAACCCGTCGGCGGCTCGCTCTGCTCACCCTGACCTCAACAATTGTAGGAATTACTCGAGAATGTGCGAGTAAGGACGGGATCATGCGTGTAACGGAAATTGCGTTTGCTCTGATAGATGTGAAGTAAAGTTTTGTGCTATGTGTACTTATTTCTTTAAAGCAGATCACACTATTTATTTTTGTTTTCCTTTGGAAGACCGGGGAACAATTAAAAATAGGAACTTTTCTTACTTAGTGTATATTTTTATTAGTTTACGGACTACGGATATTTAAGTGAGATACAATATTTGAATAAATTGAAAGGATCTTTTTTTTTTTTTTTTTGTTAAATTTTAATATTGAAAATACGTAAATCAATACCTATAGTCACGCGCAAACTGAAACCAAGAATTCAGCACATAATTCTAGACATGAAAATGTATTTCTAGACATGAAAATGTATCGAACAGCAATTTTTTTTCAAAATCATGTAGGTATACTGAATTCATGGTAACAGGTTCGCGTCGACGTCTCTACGACATTGTATATATTTATTTATCACTAGTTTTAATGTAGGAGTAGATATCTACATATCAATTTAATAACTATTACCTGCATTATACTGTTAACTATACTTAATTATTTTAAACGAGTTTATAATACAGGGTTTCGTGTGGCAGAATTCAAAGTTCGAAGAATGGTAAAAAAAAACTACACCTCTAATATAAAGAATGTATGTTATTTAAAAACAATAAATGCGGATTTAATTTTTTGAAAACCAATTCTCCAAATGGCATGTTTTCAAAGACGCGTTTACAGTGCGACTGAATCGTGTAAATCTTGAACGATTTGAATTGAATACGGATGGTACTTGAGTTTTCTCGCATTATAACCTGTAAGGTTGATTTCGTAATTCCCAATGTCGATGAACGTGCACAAAGTGATAAACGGGGACTTTCAGTTAGTTTTGTGGCTACCGCTGGTATAGGTCCTGGTCTGGGACTGTTTAATGTTGATCCCTGGAGTTCTGAACTTTGCTACCCAAAACTGAATAAGGTTGATCGATGGTCCATCACATGATTGACGAATATCGAAACGATTACGAGTACTACATCGACGACGTGTTTCAGTACGCGAAGATCTACTTGAAATGTACGCAACGACACCCCCGCGCCCCTCTAGAGTGTTGCGTTCAGAAATTACGATTGTTCAAACTTTGAAATCTGCCACTGGATTCCCTGTATCAGTAAATAGTAACTTTGAAATGCTTAGTACAACTGAAAAAAACGTTACACTAAAGAATATAAGGTGTTTTTCTTTGCTCACAGTTCAAAATGATTTATTAGTCACAAATACACAAATCTGTAAGGTGCATAATTTTATTTAACTACTTGTGAATGGGTGTAGAAAAACTCATCACCAATCCAAGGGTTATTTTCAACCGACCGTCTTTGCAATTTTTTCCTAAGCCCACGTTCGCACGGACATAAAAATATCGCGGCGGGATTTTATCGCACACTGGATTTTCAACTCTCGGTGCTACGCATTGCGTTGAAAATCCCGTGCGCGAAAAAAAATCACCAATAGAAACACGCCCCCGTGCGTAACTGGGCTAAGGGCTCCTTAGTTAGATTATGGAATGCATAGATTTCGGCTTGGTGATGGGTCTTTTTACACCCTGTATAATGTCTTTATAACTACAAGAAAGAGTACCTATTTGCATTAGGTAGTCTTCCTAATACTACTAACAAAATCACAGGTACTTTGTCTTAGACCGTTACATCTCTAATATTACTTTAATTAAGATTCAAGTAATGCTAATTCAATTTACGTTTTGTGAAGCATTTATAAACTATACATAGCAGCGGCATTTAATTTAAGATTACCTAATTATTAATACATGAACATTAAGAAGGCAAACATGACATCAGACATAATTCTAAAAGTTACGTAACGTAATTCTTATCGATTCAATTAAATATAATCTGAAATTAGCTTTTAATAAAATCAAATATTTCTAAATATCTCTGTAAAAGAGAGAGAGTAAAAAAAAAAAAACAATCGTTACAAATTTTTTTCTTTTCAACGTAGAAATTTCGATCGCACATCGAGGATGAGTACGTGTCATTCAATAAACTAAGACAAATCGGCACATTTTTTATTACCTACATCTTCACTACTTCTGCTTCCTTCACCACACCACAGCTGTGTGTCGTCCTCGCCATGATATACAAAGATTTATCAGAAGTGAAAAGAATATTGTTGTTATTGTCGAAGGCCATGGCGCCAATAGAAGGAAGCTTAGCTACTCTAAAAATTTTTGAGTGAATAATATTTTTTGTAAAATTAATTTTGTAAATACCATCTATCCACCACGCGTACACATCGCCATCTAAATCAATAGTTATACCTCTAAAATAAGCATTTTTAGATACACGGTGCACAATATTGCCCTTACTTACAAATAAACCTAAATTGGTTAAGAAAACCACAACATTGGTATTATCTTTTTCAACTACCACAAACTTCCTAATCGGCCAATATTCAAGTAGAGTTTGGAAATAATCACCTTTCTTAACAATAATGCCTCTGTCCTCGTATTTGACGAAATAGACTTGGTTTTTGTAAAATACATTCGTTATAGTATCCCCTCGACTGCTGTATGATGACATTTTATTCGAATTAGTATCTAGGACAAATATTCCATCATTGCCTCCGAAGTAAATTAATCCGTTAGCCTGATCGATATCGAAAGTACCCAAATTAAGTATCTGACCGCCAGTAATGATTCCAATTTGGTTGGGATTCTCTAAGCTTACGAACCCAGTCTTGTAATATTCTTCATCTTCAAAGGTGGGTTCAAAACTGAAGAATAAGATGTCTTTGGATCGGAGAAGGTCCATCTTATGAATGACGATTTGTTTCCTGAAGGGAGCCTCCAGGTCGAAGAGATAGGAGACGTTGTAGCATGTGGTATTCACCAAGATGCATGAGGGACATGGTGGTTCTGGCTTTTCCGTAACATCGACGACCGATGCCGCAGTAACGGTCAGAAGAAAGACGAGGAGAATCATGGTTGTATCTGCAACAGAGAATATAATAGTTAATAAAATATTGCAGCTATGAGTATAAATGTGGATGGCTTTATTAGTAGAGGAAAACCAAAGATACGACGCATACGAGTAAATTGTGTGAAAGATGAAATGGCTAGAAAGGAGGTGACTACTTGAGATCACGTCTAATATAGATATACAAGGCGTAATTTAAATAAGGCAAAACCCCAAAAGGGGTTATTGTACTCGTCATTGTGAACAACTTTTACTATGGGACCAAACCTGAAATCACGAAAGAAAATCAGCTGTTCCCTACATTTATGTTCGCATAACTCGTCAAAATGTAGGGAACAGCTGGTTTTTATTTTCGCAATTTCAGGTTTGGTCCCATAGTAAAAGTTGTTCATAATGACGAGTACAATGATTCCTTATGAGGTTTTGCGTTATTTAAATTATACCTTGTATAAGGAAGAAGACACGCTGCAGCGACCCCAAATAAATTAAGCCAAGGGCAAAAGAATAATAATGAAGAATTGGTTGCAGCGCACCTTGATATTATAAATCCTTTACAGCAAAGAGTGCTTCAACATACCGAAACCTCATATTATGCTAACGAAGTAAACAAAGTTATGAATAGGTAAAGTTAGTGCCAAAACACTAGAAAAGTTCACACTACGTGACAATGCATTGTCTATTTGTTTTCATGTTGGCCTAGATTTGAGTTTTTATTATTTGACGTCATAGAACAGCACTTTACAGAAACTGGAATGTAACTTCCTTGTTTACTGACAAGCGAGTTAACAGATTTAGAGCTTAAATTATTGGATTTGAGAGCATCTGCATTGAAATCATACGGGACAGAGAGAGAGTGCTTTTGTCTGTTAAGGAAGGCATACACTCAATTTCACAAGAAAGTGTACTCCGTTATTTGTAAAAGATGAAAGACGCTATTATAAATTTATGTTTATATGAAAATATATGTTATTGCTAATTGCACAATCACCTAATAGTTTATCCACTCGCCGTCATTATCGATTATAGCTTGGCATCTTTTTGGCATACTTTCCACGAGAATTTCTGCATATTCTCTGGGTAACGATCTCCAGATTGTCTTGATTTTATATGATAGCTGCTTCAAAGTCCTTATTGGCTTTCCTTTAAGCTTCATCTTCATGTTCGACCAAATATTTTCAATTGGATTTGCATCCGGAGACATTGCAGGCCAATCCATCGTAATAATCCCATTGTCTTTTTTCCACCCTGTACAGAGTTGACTGCGATGTTTGGGATCATTATCCTCTTGAAGTACCCAGTTTGTCTCGTTCGAACCAAATAGCTTCTTAGCGGACCTCAAAAGGTATTTTTGATAAATATTGCACATTTGTTGAGCATTTAAATTGTCTGTGAATAAGTACAAACAGCCAAAACCACGTTTAGAGAAGCATCCCCAAACATGCACTTTTACCGGGTGTTTAACAGTCCGTTGAAGCCACCTGTCATGCCTCGTACACCAGGCTTTTGATAGAGAAGACCAGGCCCAAAAAGATGATTCGTCTGTAAATATGACTTCATCCCAATCTCTATCCAAATTTTTCTTTGCCCATGCCAGTCGTTTATTTCTGTGTTTTTCCGATAACAATGGTTTTTTTATAGTCGACCTAAATGCAATATTATTTTCTTGCAGACGGCGTCTTATCGTACTGATAGACACAAAATTTCCTTTTTCCCGCAATTTTATTTTGGCCTGACTCAGAGTAAGATTCGGTTTCTGCTTAAACACACGCACGATCTGATTGTCCTCAGTTTTCTTTGTCACGCGCGTTAGTCCTCTCTCCGGAAAGTCGTCCACGTTTCCAACCTCTAAATATCTTCTGATCCTTTTCGAAACGAATGCCTTCGACTTTCTAAGAACTTTAGCAGCAGCTCCATATGAAAGCTTCGGTCCTTTTGGATGATTTACGAGGAACACTGCCTCGTGACGCTTCAGATATTTTGCACTCATTTCAAAATGCAAGTAACAAAACAAAACAAAACCTCTTACACTGTTGATCTACACACTGTGCAAAAGCGTGTTAATTATAGACTCGAAATCATAAACAGAGATGGCGCTGAGGGCGTTACGTTTAAAATGATAGCGTACACTTTCCTGTGGAACTGAGTGTAACTTTTTATCATAATCACAAACATCATATTCATTCACATTTCTCTGCAACTCAACATTTCAACGAAGGCGGAAAAACACAGTTACATTTTATACTTTCATTTCCATTTCAACCAAAATCCATAGAAATATATTTCGTCCGATATACCTACCTGTCCACTTCGCCGATTGCGAGTCAAAATGAAAACAAATCGAATTCATTTATCGGTATTCACTATTTTCATTTTTGAAACGTTCACATCACATCGTTCTCGATTTAAAATAAGTTGCGAATGATAAAAAAGTCGTGAGTAAATACGGGCCAAGGCTCGAGTAGCGGAAAGCTTATGAACGAATCTAGGGCGCGTTTGTGTTAAGATCGATAATGCCACCGGACGTACGCTCATTAAATATTAAACGCTATCAGCGGTATTAGAAGTGCACTTAGCGCATTAAAAACTGCGTCACTGAAAGGAACGCGGGATCGATTTATTGCTTTTCTTTTATGGAGTAGAATATGTTCCGCGTGTTGTGTTCTGTACCTAGGCACAAAATTTACTGTAGCTGGGCGATTTACATTACAATCTAACGGTTTCATATCCCCAACATCTGTTGACCACAGGGCCAGGGACTGCGACAGACTCATTTGATGACTAAACCATAAAAAGAACTAAGTAATATGCCTAACTGTTCACAATTAGACAAAGTTTAATAATAAATAAATAAACATTTATTTCAAAATCATTTCCACATTTGCTAATAACAATGTAAACTTATAAACTACTGTTAGTAACATTTATTCTAAGATGCGTAAGGCACGCCGATCCTGAGGAATGTCTACTTGACTGCGTGCAGTCGTATCCACCGCCCCAAGATCGGGGAGTCCCACCTATCAGCCAACGTTCTAAGAATGGTGTTGGAGCTGGCGCGAACACGGCGTAACAGAGATGCGCATCTCTTGCGCATAATGGCCGAAAAACTATCAACGTCAAACATGCCGGACGCGCTACAAAAACGCGGCAGCCCCATCAACATCCGGAACGTGTTGTTAATATTTTGTGCGCAGGCCACTATATGCCCTTTGCGTAAAGTTCACACAGTTCACAAAGTTCCACAGGCTGCACGTATAAAAGGATTGGCAGGCTTTGAAAAACATCACCTTAACCTGAGCCGTACAACGTGCAAACGTGTGGGCCAACATCCCACATCGAACAGCCAGCGACCTGCGCGCCCGACTCCAGCACATCAAGTTACCCGAAACTGTCAAATTTTCCCAACCAACTTTGAACCTTAGCTTTAGCGATAAAGTTGAAAATCTATTAAAGGAATTTGACAGATTGTAGTAGCTTGATGTGCTGGCGTCTGTACCTAAACAGGTTTATTAATGATTATTATTGATGACAAGACTGTCAAATAAACAGTGGCCTCCAAAAGATAGTTGACGTTTTTCCATTTCAGCTGTGATGTCAAATTATGATTTAAAATAAAAAAAATAATCAGGTACTCCTAAGAATCACTTGATTATTTTTATGGTCACTCAAAGGTAGTTTAATTAGTCAATCAAAACGTTATAGCAGTTTGATCACTAGAATACATTGCATTTGGATTTTGTATTGCATTTGGATCACTAGAATTTTAATTCATAATGTGGTGTGTCCAAGCTGAAGTGAAAAAAAAATGAACTAACTTTTGGAGGCCACTGTATACTTATACAAAAACGTTATTGAAGCGAGTGGTATATAATTATGGCACAAACCGAAATCATCCATGCATATAGCAATAGGTTCTTCCACTATGTGATCAGCATGGATATTACACAGTAAATCTTTAGTAGATAATCTTGTGGAACAATCCCTATACAAGTTTCTTGATAATAGTTTTTGTTTTCTCTCTATGATTCATTTGTTTTGTCGGTTTTCTTCTCTTTGTTTATTTCTGTGCTACTTACGGCATGAATTAAGAAGTTTCGTGTGTTATTTAATATAGCTTGGCTTTTATTATATTTTGTATTTATCTATGTAATTAGATTTAGCGAAATCCTTACGCCAAGAAAATACAATTAGAATGATGTTAATTTGACAAACTATGGCGCGATAATTTTTATTTCTGAAAATTCACTTGCCAGGTAGTATCTATTAGTGTGCATACACACGAGCGACACGCGTCAACGACAGAGGCAACTGCTGCCGTTGACGCGTGTCGGCGGCAGCCACCCATGCGTCGACGGCGGGTATCGAAGGCTCTGCCGTTGACGCGTGTCGGCGGCAGCCACCCATGCGTCGACGGCGGGCATCGAAGGCTGCGATTGGCTCTGCCGTTGACGCGTGTCGGCGGCAGCCACCCATGCGTCGACGGCGGGCATCGAAGGCTGCGATTGGCTCTGCCGTCGACGCGTGTCGGCGGCAGCCACCCATGCGTCGACGGCGGGCATCGAAGGCTGCGATTGGCTCTGCCGTTGACGCGTGTCGGCGGCAGCCACCCATGCGTCGACGGCGGGCATCGAAGGCTGCGATTGGCTCTGCCGTTGACGTGTGTCGGCGGCAGCCACCCATGCGTCGACGGCGGGCATCGAAGGCTGCGATTGGCTCTGCCGTTGACGCGTGTCGGCGGCAGCCACCCATGCGTCGACGGCGGGCATCGAAGGCTGCGATTGGCTCTGCCGTTGACGCGTGTCGGCGGCAGCCACCCATGCGTCGACGGCGGGCATCGAAGGCTGCGATTGGCTCTGCCGTTGACGCGTGTCGGCGGCAGCCACCCATGCGTCGACGGCGGGCATCGAAGGCTGCGATTGGCTCTGCCGTTGACGCGTGTCGGCGGCAGCCACCCATGCGTCGACGGCGGGCATCGAAGGCTGCGATTGGCTCTGCCGTTGACGTGTGTCGCTCGTGTCTATCAACACTTATACAATTTGTATTACCAGTAGTCCAGGAGTGGTGTGTGATGATAGATTGTTTTAGTAGTAAAGCTTCAGTCTGTCTAAGCTCTTCCTAAGCTTATGTCCCGAGCTGTCGTAGTTCAACTCGGGACAAAACATTTAATCGATTCTGATTATAAAATCGAAATCCTGAACATTAGATTAGAGCGAGGAACGAGTATTCCATTTTTTACAAACGTGTTTACGCAATTTGGAACCTTAGTATATAAATATTTAAACATAATCGATTTGATTGTATTGTGCTCATCCTAAGATTAAAAAAACCGGCACGGTAATTGCGTAACACACTATCAGTAGCAATGGTTATCATTTTGACAGTTCAACAACATTCATTGCGTTATTTACGTAGTTGAGCAGACACATTTTTCGAACATATGGAGCAATGGATTAGCAATATGCTTCAAAATGATTCAAATTGAGAGTAATAGTGTGTTACGCAATAATTAGGGTGCTGACAAATGTGAGTAGGACTCGCGCCCTTAGTGTTCCGTCTCAAAGTTGTGCCCGGCTTCACTCATGCGACACGGCCTATGAATTTCCAATTCTGGATTGAAGGACAGAGTTAATTTCGAAGTTGAAAAAAAACTTTTGATAGGACTGACTTGAATGAAATAAAACTTAAATTCGATCCCGAATTGAAGGAAAAACTTAACAATGTAATTGAGAAAATATTACGTGGATATTACGTCACGGTCAATTCTCCAACTGTAAATGTACATTTATTTTCACATTTTTTTTTTAAATGCGATATAGCTATAAAATCTCAATTTTCGATTTTTTTCCTTTATTTGTGTTGTATAAGGCCTTGCTCCTTGCCAAATGTCATGATTTTAGGTCAACGAGAAGTACCCTGTAGATTTGAATGTACTTGTTATTGAACAAAATATGCAACATAATAAATGGCCATATTTTGTTTGCATTGACTAAGAAGATAATTTTTTACAGCTCCAAGAGACCGTAGATGTTAGTATTTGATATTAATTTTAACTTGATACCTCCACGCGTCCCTGAGAATAAGGGTCTTGACATACAGATAAACGGACAGCAAAGTGATGCTATAAGATCTCCATTTTTCCTTTTGAGGAATGGAACCCTAAAAAAGGTATCTCGACATCAAAAGCGCGGTATGGAATAAATTCTCGATGTAATTTATACAGTTTTAAATCTCTGAAATGCAGTTTTAAAATATTGTCATAGCTATTTTACTTTGCTCTTACGTTTCAAGCAAAAGGAAATGCTCTTGTCCTGAGCACGTTTCCGGTTTACGGAAGCGACAGCTTTGAAGAAATATATTATTTACGTTACAATAATCGTCTTTTAACTTTAATATTTAATCTTTGTTAACTTTCTTGGTTCAGTAAAACATCGTGGTATCCGGGAAGTTAATTAGCTCACTTCTAAAATCCAAGTTCGAGACCACCTGGTCTCAAGCCAATTTAAAATAACCCTGTAGTTACATACCTATGTAACTACAGGGTTATTTTAAATTGGCTAGCTAAACTCCGCAGACGCGATATATCGATAATCATCACGACTGTGAAATTTACAAAAAAAAAAGTTTTTAAATATGTACAAAATAACAGCCATCGATGAACAAACAAAATCATAAAACTTATTTTTTTTTCTTATCATTTTTAGATATCGATAGCCAATTAAAATAACCCTGTATGTGAGTTTTTCAATATCATAAGTAGTATATAATTCGCCATAAGACGCCACTGCCAATCATCATCTGCCTAGGCTTTTCCCAACTATGTTGGGGTCGGCTTCCAGTCTAACCGGATGCAGCTGAATACCAGTATTTTACATGGAGCGACTGCCTATCTGACCTCCACAACCCAGTTACTGGGTAATACGATACCCCTAGGTAAGACTGGTTGTCAGACTTTCGGGCTTCTGACTACCCGTAACGACTGTCAAAGATCTACGAATGACAGCCGGGACCAACGGCTTAACGCGCATTCCGAGGCACGGACGGGTCTCGGTATGCAAAGATGGTCACCCATCCACAGACCAACCGCGGCATGCGTAGCTTAACCTGATCGATCGACTTGTGCGGCTGTTATTATTTAGCCACGGGCCCCTCCGACCTAAGACGCCACTGCCAATAGGTCAAGTAAAATGTTTTAAAAAAATCTAGATATCTTAGGAAGTCGGCTGAAATCGCCGCTGAAGCTAACTCGCAAAGATCTGTTAGATATTTTTAATGAAATGAAGCAGATATTTATTACTCTTTTGTATACGTTGTATTATTATAACTGTGTAAACATGGTATGTATAACACACGCATAGTATATGTTGGTTGTGGATGACACATACATACCGACATCAACTCTTCAACACATTTGAATACTGAGTCAATGAAAGCGCCGCTCTACGAGGTTCTTTTGTTGTTACTCTGTGAACCATAGCGCGCCGCGTGTGATCGTCATTTTATTTTCCATTTTTTAAAACATCAGCTAATTGTTTTTGCTTTTAAAACGTAGCTGTATCTGGTAATGTATTTTTGTGTAAAACATGGTTGTTAAAATATAAAAATGTTAAAATAACTAAACTGTGTAAGCTATATTGTCTTTTTTTAATCAAAGTTATTATTTAGATTACGATTCATCATCTGCCTAGCCGTTTCCCAACTATGTTGGGGTCCGCTTCCAGTCTAACCAGATGCAGCTGAATACCAGTATTTTACATGGAGCGACTGCCTATCTGACCTCCATAACCCAGTTACTGGGTAATACGATACCCCTTGGTAAGACTGGTTGTCAGACTTTCGGACTACTGACGACCTGTAACGACTGTCAAAGATCCACGAATGACAGCCGGGACCAACGGCTTATCGTGCTTTCCGAAGCACGGAGGGGTCTTTGTATGTGAAGATGGTCACCCATCCACGGACCAACCGAGGCAAGCGTAGCTTAACCTGATCGATCGACCCGTGCGGCTGTTATTACTTAGCTACAAGCCCCTCCCATAATGTAGTTTACGATTACTTAATAAAATTAAGAATCACAAAAATAATGTTAAGGTTTTACAAGTAAAGCTCTTGTGTTATAATCCTTATAACTATGTTAAACCTAACAATAACAGTTAATTGGAAAACAGCTCACCTTTTATATCAAAAAAGAAAATCCCAAATCAAGTGCCACATCTTCACATCGCCATACAAGAAACAAATGAAAACTAGAAAATAATATAAACGCGCGCTCCCGATACAATCAGAAGGCACAATGTGTATCGCTACCAACAGTTACCTTTTAAATACCAAATTACCACATATATTGACACTAACACAGAAACAAGAGAAGGTATACTTTATGCGACATGTGAAAACATACACAAAAATTCGTTGAGCTCAAATATGAACGAATTTATTTATAAATCTTAGATAGAGCACGTGCAATATGCGACAGCAGTAATTCTAGACTGTTTTAATATTATTACTGCCCACACGTTTTGTGGGGAGATCTTACTATGTAGTAATTGGGTTTATATGTACCTACTAAATAGGTCTGGGCCGAGTGAATTTGCTAGAATATCTCGCGTTATTTTTTGTACTTTCCAATCGAAAACTTTACTATGCTACAGAATACCTCTACTTCATACGGAGCAAAATGCTTTTCTACATCAGGCAACAATAAATCAAAACAACCTAACTTACTCAGTTACGTCAAAGTTTGCTAGTTTTGGCGCAGCTTGGTAGAGGTCTAGCAGTGGACTGCGATAGACTACAGTGGACTTAGGGTAAAGTCATGAAGATGGAGTATGAAATAAAGAATTTTATCGGCGAGCACTTTGTAAAATTTTGACTTACCTTCATAGTACAGCGTCAACTTCTGAACCAAAATCAACAACAGTGAGACTCGATCAGCGCCCTAGTTGCGTAAAACATTCTAAATAACAATCTAAATCATTGTTGAGGATATTGCTAATCCATGTTCCAAAAATGTGTCTGCTCAACAACGTAAATAACGCAATAAATGTTTTTTTAACTGTCAAAATGAAACCCATTGCTACTGACAGTGTGTTACGCATTTACCCCGCAGTTTCGTAGGATTAATTAAAACTGAAACTTGTTTCGTAGTCGGATTGTTTGCAAAGATATATTCGTAGTCCTTAAAGTGGAACTTCTACATTTCTTATTATGTGACTATTAAAGTCGTACACACGCGTAGAGCAACGCGACATGATATGGACTTTTTTACACTTAAAGAAGTTAATTAATTGTTTTCCTTCGGTTAATTGGAGCTCAGAATACGTTCAATTGGTCCGGCAATAAAATTGTTGACTAAAAGACTTATTTAAAAATAAACTCTTTGGTGTCCAATGATAGTCTAGACTAGAATTAGATTTCTTCGACGGAGTCATAATTCAATTGTGTGGAAGTAGGTCTCGTAAAGGACTTGTATGTAATGTAAATAGCACGAAATATAAGCTCAAGTGAAACGAATATCAAGGTAAAAGGAATTTGATGTATTCAGAACCTTCTTTAACTTTAGACTTTATTTGCTTTTAGGAAAGAGCTACTTGGTTTTTAATGAGGACATAGAATAGAATGATGTGAGGCAAACGGGCACAAGGCAAAATTGGCAGGACGAACTAGAAGCCCTCGCATTACAGAGGACCAGTCGCATTACAAGACTGTCGTCAATACACTAACAGCCTAAATAGTCCGCGGTTTGATTCGCATTCTAGGGAAACCGGATACAAAGTATATAATAGTCTACCTGTGTCAAAAAAAAGTATATAATAGTCTAACATGTCTTTCATCCCAATCCCTATTGATATCGAAATTCGGATCTCCATGCCACCTCTGTTCTATTTACCACCCTCGGACGCACCGCATGGCCACGAATAATAGAACGACACGCTACCTGAACATGTTGTGAACAAAGCGCCAAGCTTGACCAGTGAGAGGCAGATGTACTAATTATTATCTGGTCAATTGTTGACCATGGGTCGAGATAATTTACCGTTGCGCTGAACGGGCCACAGTCACATATTATAGAAACATTTCCGTGTGATTTTAAAACCAGCAATTCTCGTATCGTAAAAGGCGACAACGGGAGTATGTTAAAGCTGGACCATTCCTATCTACTATATATACAATCGCAAACTACAATCACAATGCCATCTGCCAAAAGTCTTGAATATGGAAATTCCTCCATTGCCACTTATTCCCACTTCGCAAGTTTGAAGAATTGGTGATCGCAGTAGTTTTTTACAAACGGGATTACGCTAGGCGTGTTACACACTTGGTCGGGTCGGCATGATTCGACACTTTCGGCCAACTCGAACAAGTGTGTCGCACCCCTGACCATGCTTTCAACATAATCAGACTTTTGCCTCGTTTGGTGAGTCGAGTCGAATCGAGTCGTGGTCGCAGGCGCTACTGCTGGGCATGAGATCCTGGGTTCGATTGCTGAAATGCTTATTTTTAATCTTATATTTTGAATTGTTTCTTCATTTGTTTTTTTTTTACATTGTTCTCACATATAGAAGCAACAAGAATAATGTACCCAGGATTTTGTAATATCTTGATTTAAAAGAGTGTCCTTGGAGTTTCTTGCCCGTTCTTTTTCATAGAGATCTACGTTTTGAAATGAGCAACTACCTTCACCTTTCTGACTAACTAACCGACTATTTCATTTTGACAATTCAAAAGTGTTCAACATTTAAGGTTTAATTGAAATAAATGCTTTGAGTTTTGAGTTTGAATTTATTGCCAGGTCCGGCAAAGTATTATTGGGTTATCCATCAGGATGTTTTTAGGAGAAACCTGGAGTCTGGCCTTCTTACATAGGATTTAAACACAACTTGTGAAATGTGGGGTAAGTACTATGACCTACCCTCTCAATCCTCTTAATTCTTGCGGGAAAACAGGAGTGACTTTATGTATGTCATTTAAGTCACAGACGGCAGAGCTGGGTTTGGATTTATATAGCTACTTACAAAAATACTTAACTGATTGTCAATTATAGAGACAACTGGCACTCTCAACAGTCAGTTCCCGTCGATTGATCTTGCTTAAGGTGACAGATGATGCTTTCAACAAATTATCCACCACAAACTCACATTACACCAACATAAAGGCATTTTAATCGCAAAAACAAATAAAACAGCTGCTTCTTTAAAATTGCGCCAAAAACCGCAAAGGAAATATTCCTAAAATTCTAATTGTTGAAAGGGGCCATAACACACCGAAACACTTAGCGAATTGGCGAAAAGCAAATACAGTTATATTCAATTAAGCGCGGTTTTAATCTCAATATCTTGTTTGAAGAAAACACGCACCTAATGGATCCCAGACTGTTCTTGATTGTGGTTACTAAATTCGCGAAAATAGGAACTTTATTATGAACCTAGTCCTTAAATTACCTAAATATTAGGTACTAGATCTAGGTAGGTATCTAGGTACCTACTGCACGGCGTTGGTGTTTTCTCATACAGAGAAGGCACGATCGAGTAAGCATGGATCACCATTCTTAAGAGTGATTGCCGCTTGTTCTAAAATGCTTATTCCGCCGCGCTCTCGTGGGTTTTAAAAAAGCGACAATAAGATCAAACGCAGACAATAAGTAGCGAAATAGGTACTCATGTTAACATCATCAGCATCATCATCTTAGATCATCAATCCGCTTGGCAATGGGTAATGAGTGATGACTCAAAACAGTCCATCCATTAAAAGAAGACCCAGCCTATGATGCAGGTTTTTGCATCTGCGCTAAGAGAATGCCAATAAGGTCCACAAATCTTATTACCTAACCATAAAATCAAACTTTCAAACATTTTTGGACCTGAAAATCATCAACCAAAATCCGTATTTAGGTACCCATCGCGTTTCTACCGGCCCAACCGCGCGACAGTGTCGCCCTCTGGTAGGCCATTTAAGACCCTTTGATGCGCGACCCAGATCCAAGATTTTTGCATTTTTCATCGCACATAGCTGCTTTATGAGACATTGCCATATAAGCAGACATTTCTCGACTGGTTCATTATGGACAGAAACGATCTCATAGAGCTTTAGACTTATTCATAGTTAGAGAGAATTAGACTGAGAGAATTAGACTTATTCATAGTTCAATCAACTCTTATCTTAGGTACAAAGCTTGACAAAACTAACTAGGTAGGTATTTTTTTGCATTAAGATTCGACAGAAGATTTATTGATTCGAGACTAGTTCCAGTTTTCAGAAATCGGTAGTGCCTATATCCAGGAACAGACTGAGAACAAGCCTCACAGAACACACCGAATGATCAATTACACACACCTAAAAGACCACTTCAGGCACCAATCTACATGGTCCTCAAAGATTATGTCCGGATTTTTATACACACATTGACATTGATGAATTTTATTTAAACAATGACATGGATATTTACTTTGCAAAACATCTTATTTTTTATTATTATTATTGTGAATGTGAAGACTATGTGGGTCATTTCTTTTTTCTGTTTTGCTTCTTAGTTAGTTTTAATCATGATCTGGCAGTTTGAGTTATTTATGCGGCCTACACAAATGTCCTTTCATTGGTATTGTTCGTCAAATGGTGAGGCTCCTCAAGTTCTGAGTTGAGCTGCACGATTTTTGACAAATGCGTGGACTAACTGGACAGGCCCGCTCAATTTGTGTGGTTCTTTACTCAAAAGACCATTTCAGACACCAATCTACATGGTCTTCACATGATCTGACCAAGATTATGTCTGGACTTTAAAAGAGACTGTGACCTCTGAGTTTGTTTCGGCCTTTCTTCTCAGAGTAGTCAGATAGGAAACGCCGCCCTCATCAAGTTTAAAAAAAAAATATGATTGACATGTAAAAGTGTTTGTACAAACCTACTTACAGATGATAAATAATTTATCTAACACACAGAATAGAGACCAGAGAGAACAGACCTATTGATGAATTATGGAACTACCCGCATAAGACTGCACTATAAGCCTAGATGCTTACTGTTGCTAATGATTCTTAAGTCCTGGGTTTCATGCCTAAGTCAGTCAAGCAGATGATTTAGAATAGACAAAAGGTAAGTATATCAAGCTCACCGTATAACTTTTGCGCTCCGATCACCACGAACCGAGTATTTCAACAAACCTTTACCTGGTTCTCCGTAAGGTTGCTCACGTACACCGTTACAAATAAGTTGGCCCCGAAAGTTACGGCGTACGTTACTTAGATTAAATAACTTGGATACTAAAGGAGGCAATATCTGTCCCGTAAAGGAGGAGAATCGCAATTAATGACGTTTGTTCCACAAAAATTTTGACTCTGTGACAGTGTGGAGCGTTTTAGTGGAAGGTTCTTCGGGATCAATATTAAGTAGGGTACGGTCGCGTTAGACGTACCTACCAGCGCCTAACTCGTACCTACTACATCAGTATCTGCTTACCAGCACCCTAATTGCGTAACACACTATTACTCTCAATTTGAACCATTTTGAAACATTATTGCTAATCCATTGCTCCATATATTCGAAAAATGTGTCTGTTCAACAACGTAAATAACGCAATGAATGTTGCTGAACTGTCAAAATGAAACCCATCGCTACTGATAGTGTGTTACGCAATTACCGTGCTGTTCATAAAAACTGAGATCTGATGATGCATAAATGTACAATTTAGTCCCGTTAGCTAACTAATACCAATAGAGTGGCCCGTGGCTAAATGATAACAGCCGCACAGGTAGATCGATCAGGTTAAGCTACACTTGCCGCGGTTGGTCTGTGGATGGGTGACCATCTTTACATTCCGGGACTCCTCCGTGCCTCGAAAAGCACGTTAAGCCGTTGGTCCCGGCTGTCATTGTGGATCTTTGACAGTCGTTACGGGTAGTCAGGACCCCCGAAAGTCTGACAACCAGTCTTACCAAGGGGTATCGTATTTCCCAGTAACTTGGTTGTGGAGGTCAGATAGGCAGTCGCTCCATGTAAAATACTGGTATTCTGGTATGGAAAGCCGACCCCAACATAGTTGGGAAAAAGCTAGGCAGATGATGAGTTAACTAATACAAATAAGATTTTGCTACAGTCTTAATTCAAATTTCAGGCACATCTGTAAACAATTTCTGAAAAGAATATGATGAAAAAGATTCAATATTTTTGTACATGGCTGTTTTCGTGGTTTTCAGACATTCGTTTAAGCACAACCAAACCGTATATTTTGATTAAATTATGCCATTGGTTTCGATTTTAAAACTTTGAAGGCCTCGTTGTTTAATTCGTAAATTCCTAAATCGTCCCTTGGCAATAGAACAGCATTTGGAAGACCTAACAATATATCAATCAACTCAGCCTATCGCAGTCCACTGCTGGACATAGGCCTCTCCCAGACTGCGTCACAACACCCTGTCCTCCGCCTTCCGCATCCAGTCCACCCCAGCCACCTTCTTTAGGTCGTCCGTCCATCTAGCTGGGGGGCGTCCCACACTACGCTTGCCGATACGCGGTCTCCACTCCATGACTCGTCTGCTCCACCGGCCATCGGCCCTTCGACAGACATGGCCAGCCCACTGCCACTCAGTTTGCTTACTCTGCAAGCTATGTCGGTTACTCCGGTACTTTTCCGGATAATTTCATTCCTGATTTTATCCTTCAAAGAAACTCCGAGCATAGCTCGCTCCATAGCGCGCTGAGCGACCTTGAATTTGTGGACCAGCCCGACCGTAACAATATATAATAGGTAAGTATACTTACAGCAGAAATGAACAATAACTTACATTTATATTGACACAACCTTTAATTAATTTACAGTCTAGTTCATTTCTAACTTTTCCAGAACAGAAAAATATCTAATACCATGTACTATTCTGATGACTCCAAAAAGAGAAGAACGCCACTTGATCCCCTAAGAAATTATTTCTAAGTGATTTTAATTTGTTTTAATGTCGTCGTGTTTTATTATTCTTTAGATTTACGTATGGTTTCTGAGACCTACTTCTAAATACAACTTGGGTTTATACTACCCATAGGGTGGGATTTTATAAAGTTCCAACAACTTTATAACACTAAGAAATTTATAAAACCTAAAAAAACCATTATGATAAAAGATGTTTGTGTTTTTATGAATGCTGGTATGCAGCCAGTCCCTGTGGGGGCCTATAAAAGTTGAAGTAAGTAAACAAGTTGAGTCATCATAATTCTCTAGGATTGTTCTTTTAGGATAATAAATTACAAATATCTCCGACACTATAAAAGAACATTCGAACTTTGGAAGAGTGAACCTCCACAAACAGGGAAAACACCCAAACATGGCGAAATTTTTAGATTTTCATGAACATGTCATGTTTCTAATCCACAATATAATGCACTAGTAGCACTTTATAACCGCTACGCATCGAAACCGCTTGTCGTTTTACTCACCCACGCCGGAAAAGCTTGAAGATAAGTAAGGCTGAAAAATCGTGTCGCGTTGAACCACTCAAGTCGGGCCAGCAGATTGCCAACATCTATCAACTAATAGTTCTTTGAAAACCTTTTTTACGAGACCTTTTTTCAGCGCATTCTTAAGATAAGTTACCTTTGAATTACATCGGCGCGAGGAGCGAGGTGGCTTTTCTCTCGATTTTGTTTGCGGAAGTGCTGGATATTTTGACCATTTTCGGGTTTCGGATCTAAGGGTTCAGAATTTTTATTTCAACTTTTTTGTAGATGCTTAATCTACTGTCTATTCACAACAGTAATTATTGTAAGAAATGAAAGTAAATCAGAATCCAATCACGAAAAAACCTTATTGAAACAGTAAACCAAGTGTAAAAAAGGGCTTGAAAATTATATCTTTGCAAGTCTAAATAAAACCAAATACATTCAAAACCAAATATTTTTTTTTTAAATTACAATTCAAAACCAAAACCAGTTAAAATTAATTGTCAAGGACAACAAATTAACGAGGTTAGTAAGTACAGACGCCAGCACATCAAGCTACCCGAAACTGTCAGATTTTCCCAATCAACTTTGAACCTTATGCTTTAGCGCTAAAGTTGAAAATCTATTAAAGAAATCTGACAGATTGTAGTACACTTACTGCTTACCACGGGTATGTTTCCTCTTTTCTCATGTATGGACTCCTACTCCTACTCTGGTGGAACTCTACGAACGTAAATGAAACCTTCTTAGTGCAGAAAAAATGCTTAAGAGCAATCTGCGGTATCAGTCCATTACTCGTACCATCATGAAGACCTGTATTAAAAAAATATAGTTTAAGAAAACTAAAAAAACACGCGTTAATAGCAAATCGCACTAAACATCGGAAAATAACACGCACACTAGCTCACTAGCTCACTCGCACACCGTACACTCGCTCACTCGCTCATTTGCATACTCGCACACTCGCTCAGTCGCTCATTCGCACACTCGCTCACTCGCTCACTCGCTCACTCGCTCACTCGCTCACTCGCACACTCAGACACTCGCACACTCGCTCACTCACTCACTCGCACACTCGCTCACTCGCACACTCGCTCACTCGCTCAGTGGCACACTCACTCGCTCACTCGGTCACTCGCACACTCGCTCACTCGCACACTCGTACACTCACACACTCGCTCACTCGCACACTCGCTCACTCGCTCATTCGCACACTCGCTCACTCTATCACTCGTACACTCGCTCACTCGCACACTCGCTCACTCGCTCGCTCGCTCAGTCGCAAACTCGTACACTCGCTCACTCGCTCACTCGCTCACTTGCATACTCGCACACTCGGTCAGTCGCTTATTCGCACAATCGCTCACTCGCTCACTCGCTCACCCGCACAATCGTTCACTCGCACACTCGCTCACTCGCACACTCGCTCACTATCACACTCGCTCACTCGCGCACTCGCTCACTCGCTCACTCGCTCATTCACACACCCTGTCACTCGCACACTCGCTCACTCGCTCACTCGCACACTCACTCACTCGTACTCGCTCACTCGCACACTCACTCACTCGTACTCGCTCACTCACTCACTCGTACACTGACACACTCGCTCACTCGCTCATTCGCACACTCGCTCATTCGCACACTCGCTCACTCTATCACTCGCACACTCGCCCACTCGCACACTCGCTCACTCGCTCACTCGCTCACTTGCATACTCGTACATTCACTTATTTGCATACTCGCACACTCGCTCACGCGCACACTCGCTCACTCGCACACTCGCTCACTCGCTCAGTCGCACACTCGCTCACTCGCACACTCATACGCTCACACACTCGCTCACTCGAACTCTCGCTCACTCGCACACTCGCTCACTCGCACACTCGCTCACTCGCTCACTCAACACACTCGCTCACTCGCACACTCATACACTCACACACTCGCTCACTCGCACACCCGCTCACTCGCTCATTCGCACAGTCACTCACTCGTACACTCACACACTCGCTCACTCGCACACCCGCTCACTCGCTCATTCGCACACTCTCTCACTTGCACACTCGCTCACTCGTACTCGCTCACTCACTCTCTCGCTCACTCGCACACTCGTTCACTCGCACACTCGCTCGCTCACACACTCACTCACTCGCACACTCATACACTCACACACTCACTCACTCGCACACTCGCTCACTCGCTCAGTCGCACACTCGTACACTTGCTCACTCGCTCACTTGCATACTCGCACACTCACTCAGTCGCTCATTCGCACAATCGCTCACTCGCTCACACGCTCACCCGCACACTCGTTCACTCGCACACTCGCTCACTCGCACACTCGCTCACTATCACACTCGCTCACTCGCGCACTCGCTCACTTGCTCACCCGCTCACTCGCTCATTCGCACACCCTGTCACTCACACACTCGCTCACTGGAACACTCGCTCACTCGACGACTCGTACACTGACACACTCGCTCACTCACTCACTCGCTCATTCGCACACTCTCTCACTCGCACACTCGCTCACTCGCTCGCACACTCGCACACTCGCTTACTTGCTCATTCGCACACTAACTCACTCGCACACTCGCTCGCTCGCATACTCGCTCACTATCACACTCGCTCACTCGCGCACTCGCTCACTCGCTCACCCGCTCACTCGCTCAGTCGCTCACTCGCACACTCGCTCACTGGAACACTCGCTCACTCGCACACTCGTACACTGACACACTCGCTCACTCGCTCATTTGCATACTCGCTCATTCGCACACTCGCTCACTCTATCACTCGCACACTCGCTCACTCGCACACTCGCTCACTCGCTCGCACACTCGCACACTCGCTTACTTGCTCATTCGCACACTAACTCACTCGCACACTCGCTCACTCGCTCGCACACTCGCACACTCGCTTACTTGCTCATTCGCACACTAACTCACTCGCACACTCGCTCGCTCGCATACTCGCTCACTATCACACTCGCTCACTCGCGCACTCGTACACTGACACACTCGCTCACTCGCTCATTCGCACACTCTCTCACTCGCACACTCGTTCACTCGCTCAGTCGCGCTCATTCGCAAACTCGCTCACTCGCTCATTTGCATACTCGCACACTCGCTCAGTAGCTCACTCGCACACTCGCTCACAATCACACTCGCTCACTCGCGCAATCGCTCACTCGCTCACCCGCTCACTCGCTCATTCGCACACCCTGTCACTCGCACACTCGCTCACTGGAACACTCGCTCACTCGCACACTCGAACACTGACACACTCGCTCACTCGTTCACTCGCTCATTCGCACACTCTCTCACTCGCACAGTCGGTCTCTCGCACACTCGCACACTCGGTCACTCGCACACTAGCTCACTCGCACACTCGCTCACTAGCACACTCGCACACTCGCTCACTCGCTCACTGGAACACTCGCTCACTCGCACACTCGTACACTGACACACTCGCTCACTCGCTCATTTGCATACTCGCTCATTCGCACACTCGCTCACTCTATCACTCGCACACTCGCCCACTCGCACACTCGCTCACTCGCACACTTTCTCAGTCGCTCATTCGCACACTCGGTTACTCGCACACTCGCTCACCCGCACACTCGCTTATTCGCACACCCTGTCACACGCACACTCGCTCACTAGCACACTCGTACACTCGCTCACTCGCTCAGTCGCGCCCACTCGCACACTCGCTCACTCGCTCATTTGCATACTCGCACACTCGGTCAGTCGGTCAGTCGCTCACTCGCACACTCGCTCACTCACTCACTAGCACACTCGCACACTCGCTCACTCACTCAGCCACACACTTGTACACTCGCACACTCGCTCACTCACTCAGCCACACACTTGTATAGCATTGCCACGTTGTATGGCGATGCTGTTTCTTTTGAGCTATCTCTCTATGGTTTCAAGGGCCATAGATCATGTGGCGTGACTTGGGAATTTTGGTATAAATGTTTGTTATTTACGGACTCGGGACAAACTCATGGCTAAAGACTGCCTGTTCATTTGAGCGAAGCTGATAAGTGGAGAGCAGCAATTTAGTGGGTAGTGCGGACTCCGAGCAGTATGGCTGCCTAAGCGTGAATGACATGAAGTTATTGGAATTCTATTGGTTTATGTTTTCCTAGTAGGTAGGTACTGCACATCTCTCCTATTCGCTCAAAATCAAGTCATGTATTTAAATTAGGCTGAGAACCAGCACTTTTCGAACGTCAAAATTACAAAAGACAGCCCCCAATACGTCCGCCCTTTGCGCTGAAATGGACAGGCAGCCTCAATATGTGCTAGGATGCTAAACAGTATAAGAAACCAGACTCTCAGCCAAGGTGACTTTGCTAGTTTACTTCAACAATGTATACTTGAATACCCAATCCACCATTTTTGATTGACCTTTGTCATAATATGGCCCTAAACAAGTTTCAGTTGCAATGGAATTTGAGCGTTGTGACAAAGACATTTATTCGTCGGATATGGTAGGTACAAAGGTGGTTGGTATATATGGATCAGTTTGTAGCGATATCGATTTACCACTCGATACCACATCACATATAGATACAAGTGCACACAACTGGGAACACTAGTTCGCCACCTAACGGAACCGCACGCGGGCTGTGTACTTTGTACTGTAACCATAATAAAAATGAATAAAGGTGATACGGACGTTTTATTTATACCGTCATTCACCCTACTCAAGTTAATGACACATCCGCCGCTAATAGCGGCATACGAATATTTACAATGTGAACCTAATGTACACGTGGGTATAAAACCTAACTTATATATACTACTTATAATCTATTGTTTTCGGGTACTGTGGAGAAGAAGTGAGAGTTTTTCTTGACAAATATTGCTATTTCTAAAATTCAAGTTTTTAAAAATTGGTGTCAGCTCTCGTACGGAGGCGCTCCAATTACTGCACGCAAAGCTTTTTTGAAGTGAAAACTTCTTTAGCGGCGTTTTATACACTTTTTTTTAAATGAGTAAAAAATGTTAAACTCGCGTCAGGACACGTGACCTGATCGAAAATTCGTAAGACGGATGGAGAGTAGACAGCCGGCGCGGCGTAGGAGATGAAGTATCCCCCTCTCTTTCTACGGCGCGGCGAAAATGTATGCCTGTGCCTGCTGTTTCGTTTAGGCGGCGCAGGGCGCTTGCGCGAATGTTCGTGTGTGTTTATGTTACAGAAATAAACTTAACTTAAATTAATTAATTAATTAGTTGTAGTTCGAATGTATTGATAGACTTGAAGGTACATCTCTCGACAATATATCTGCAATTTGGGAACTACAGATAACTGGTGGAACATTATGGCACAGCTCCGGTGGACGGGAAAAAATTAAAAAAATAATAGAATAATGTTTCTGGTAATAATGATGGTGAAAAAGTCCTCGAAATTATGGATGGAAGTTAATTTTTCTGAGAGATAAACTTTTTAATGTAATTGTCATGTTTGTGTACGATAGCGCAATAAATAAATATTGTATTCTACCACATGAATTAAATAGTACTTTTATACTGATAATGAAGAATGTTAACTAATTTTGATTATTAGCACTCCATATTCTCTGTCAAAAATAAAAAATACTAGTGAAAGAATTACTTCGATACGTCAATTAGTTTCCGATTTAGAAGTAAAAGAAGT
Organism: Eremobia ochroleuca; assembly: GCA_949629135.1. Lineage (NCBI taxonomy): Eukaryota > Metazoa > Arthropoda > Insecta > Lepidoptera > Noctuidae > Eremobia > Eremobia ochroleuca. The sequence continues at coordinate 21,400,540 of OX451385.1, read as the reverse complement.
TGTAACCGCAGGACGCGGGCTGCCGGTGACGGTGTGACGTCATCGTACAACACGCTCAGTCTGGCTCACTCAGTCCAGGAAATCATGTGTTGTGCCTAAATGTAAAAATACAACTACCAATTCGCCGGAAAAGTTGTTTTTTATAGTTCCAAAGGACGTTAAAATGCGAAAAAAATGGATAAAAGCTATTTTAGGTGGATTTTCCGATTGCCCTTTTTCGAATCCTTCATCCATTTTATTAATCGAATAATATTTACTATTATTAGACTATTAACGGACGAAAACACAACAAAATACTGCGCAAGCTATTACACCTACTATAACCGCTGGCGACTTGATATTGGATGTACCGGAAAGTTCTGTCGGTTTTTGTGAATAAAACTCGTGGTTAGTTCTTAAAGCTATTATTTATTTATATTTTAATCAATTACATATTGTCCCTGATTTTCTACTACCTTCTTCTATCTGTCTACTAGCTTGAAGATCCCGTTGTGGTAGAACGTTTTGTCCTTTGACGTCAAAAACTCTTCAACTGCCGCTAGTACCTCTCGATCATTTTCAAATATTTTGCCTTTAAAAAAAGAGCTTAGCGACCTGAACAGATAAAAATCTGATGGAGCAATATCTGGAGAGTTAGGCTGACCCCACATTTGGCGTGCGCGATCCTCGGGCGCGCGCGCTGCGCGAGCGTCGGGTGTTACCGCCGTGTGACGTGTGTAAGGCGTGCGCGCGGCGCTCGCCTTGGCGTTTAACCCCCTTCAGACGCAGAACGCGACTCGAGCGTCGCGAGCGCGCCGCGCGCGCGTTACGCGCACGCGGCGCTCGCGCTACTCGCACGCCCGAGGATCGCGCACGCCAAATGTGGGGTCAGCCTAAGGAGGGTGCGCGAGGACTTCCCATCCTAGTTCAGATATTTTTAGTTGTGTGGTCTTTGAAATATGCGGCCTAGCATTGTCGTGATGTATGATTACTCCTTTTCTGTTGGCCAAATAAGGTCGTTGTTTTTAAATTTCTTCGTTTAATTTATTTAACTGGTTGCAATATTTTTCGGTGGTAACAGTCTCTTGTGGCCGCAGCAGTTCATAATACAAGGGTCCCTTATGATCCCACCATATACATAACAGCTGTTATATTTGGTGTGAATCTGGTTTCGGCATAGAAGGCGCAGGTTGTCCTGGTTTTAAATAAACTTTCTTTCTTGATACGCTATTGTAGACAATATACTTTTCATCACCCATAACTAATCTTTCCAAAAATGGTTCAATTTTGTAACGAGCAAGATGTGAGGAACATACCTCCATATTATTCTGTCAACCAAGTTTTTTCCGATAGTTCGTGCGGTAGTACCCACTGGGAATATTTTTGTACCTATCATAAACGATGAATATGGTCCGAAACAGTTTGCTGAGCTACACCTAGTCTTGAACCGATTTCTGATGTTGTAAGAAATGGATCTTTTTGTAAAATCGCTTCCAAAACGCCGTTATCAATTAAGGATGGTCTTCCAGAACGAGGTTCATCGTTAATACTTAAATCCTCTTTTCTGAATTTCTCAAACCATCTTTGACATGTACGTTACACACTCGAGTCCAAAAACACTACACACATTTCTACAGGCTGTAGCAGCGTTATTTCCCTTCTGGAACTCATAAAGTATGACAATGCCTCAAATGAACTTTATCGTTGGCACTCATTTTGACACTGCGGCTACTCAGAAGCGAATGACAAATTATTGCGCAATACGTGTATTTATAGTCCGTAACCCAGAAATTATGACGCAATATTATTCAATACTTTTAACGTAGGTATTGGTATAGAGAAAAATTTGAAAAATTTCTATGTACTACCAAAACCGACAGAACTTTCCGATACACCCAATACTAAGCGGGCCGCGGCCCGCGCGGCGCGTTGTAAAATGACGTCACAAGCGGTCACGTGACTGTTCTGTTAGCGGGACTCGATATTTTTCGAATCTTTGAATGCCTATAAAATCAAAACTACTAGGTATTTTTGACTACAACAAAAACTAGTGTATTTGTATACATACAGGCTTTACTGAGACAAAATTTCAAGCGATTTGGCATACCTAGTAACATTCTTCATTAAAGCAATTCGTGCAAAATTATTCCTTAACCATTCCAAAATATCAAAAATGCACAACGTTAATATTCAAGTTTTCACTTCTGCCGGCACTCCCGGAGTGCATCCCGTCGTTTTTTTTTTGCGCTATGAAAGCTCTTTGTATGTGTGATGTGATATCACCCCATAGGATAAGCCGTACCTCAATTCAGACTCTACGTAGCCGTGATAGGCGTTGACTGCAGCTTCTTCATTCGCTGTTTTGCGTAGTTCGCTTAGTGCGTACACAAATGTTTATTTTTTTACATACATTTTCAATGTGTATTCCCCAATTACAATTTACATCTAGTGTTAGACATAAAAATGTTTTAGTATTTTCTTTATTATTTGGTTATTATGAATTAAAATATTTTTTGGAGAATTTTGTTTATAGTTTGCATATTGAATGGATTTTGTTTTAGTTTATAAATTTATTTTTAAGTTGTTTTCGTTTAGTCAATTAATTATATCGTTGATAGTTTGATTTACTTCTTGTTGATGTAATATTTTGTAATTTTCCTGTATTATTACTGACACGTCATCTGCAAATAGTACGCATTTATGATTTGTTATATTTGGCAAGTCGTTAATGTATTATATTAAAGGAAAAGAAGAGGCCCAAAGATGCTTCCAGGGGGCACTCCGGACACATTTTCTAAATAAAATGTATATACCATTGTAACAAGTTTATCATCAATACGGGATACTTCCACACACAGTTGTCTATTGCTGAGATAACTTTTCAGCTATTCTAACGCTGGACCTCTGATGCCGTAGCGATCACATGTATCTAGGAGTGTATTGTGGTTAACCACAATACACTCCTAGATACATGAGCAAGGCTTTTGATCTCGTTAACGAGATCAAAAGCCTTGCTCATATCTATAAAGATTACTGAAACAGAGCGTTTTCTATGTATATAATCTGTTATGAACCCTACTAACGAGAATGCTGCCAAAGTTGTTACTTTTTGCGTGTTTTGTGTTGTATGACATTGAGTTTGTGTTCCCAAAACTTGATAATAATTTGAGATTTTTAAAATTGTGTTTTGAAACCTTTCATGAGTAGTCACAAAGGTTGGGGTCCTTCGCTTTAGGTACCATATAAGTTTGTCACTTGAACCACACTCCAGGTCAATCAAATACATTTTCCATCAGCATTGCGCGTTTATGGGATGTTAGTAGTTATGTGTGTACGTTTAATTCCAGAAACTAAATTGCGTGTAGTGTAATGTGCCCGTTCGTGCCTGTTTAATTTGTAAAGGTCGTAATGGTCTTTCCCAGAAAATCGTTTATATAAGTAAATGAAATAAGGGAACTTTGTTATACAATGATCTAGTGTAGCTAGAGTAAATGTAGGTGAGTGATAGGTAGGTACCTAATCCAAAATGTAGGTAATAAATGAAACACCCAATAATTTAGCAAGAGTTTAATAAAAAAATGCAAAATAATAAAAATATCTCCAAATATTGAGCCTTAACACTAGGGGATATCTGTAGGTTTACAACATCCAAAAATACAAAAATTACACGCACTCACACAATGAGGGTATCGTCTGTGATTATATTACATTACATGTAACCTCCTTCGATCTAATTGACAGATATTTTGGCGCCAATTCTCAATGTCGTAGTGGCAGCACAAAACTTACACGTTTATTGTTACTCAATCAATTTAATCGAGGGAGCATTAGGGAAAAGATTCAAAGACTAACGCCGATTTCATAATAATCAAATAAAAAGGAAACATTGGCACTAGATTCCCAAGTTTGTAGCAATTTTACGTATTAAATATATTCATGTTTTGGACGAAATAATTTAAAAAGTGACAAGGAAGGTTTCAAGTTACAAAATAAATTTATTGTCATTTCACAACTTTGGTAAGGGATTTAATTAGAGAGCAAATTAATGCTGGTAAGATTTCGTGCATCAAAAATCATGTATTTGACGATTTCTGTACTATGTTGTTATAAAATATTACGTTTACGTTCTTATTATTACGGTTTCATAAATACGACCAAAAAGACAAAACAAATGATAGTTTCTAAAGGTATCATGCTATTATTGTCTCAAAAAGTTGTATTATTAAATTATTCTCATTTATCAATCTTGATAACAAAGTTGAGTATACAAGTTAACAAATATTTTAAGCTCAACTTAACAAATTAATACTGCTGAATACACAGAAACTTGAAGAATAGAAACCGTCAATTAAATGCTACTTTTGATTTGAATCTTTTAAACGATGTGGAATGAATAAAATGGTTCTAAAATAGATTAGGTGTGGACTTTGTAGACACGGGTTCAAACAGGCTAGTCATAGATGGTTTTTATAAAAGGTATATTACAAACAAATATTATGAAATAGGGGGAAATAATACATATAAATTATAGGTAAATAAAGAGAGAAGAGAAGATACTTACCAATTTGAATGATTTCATTGGCTATGTCTACCTCTTTCGTGAGACGAAAACAATTTCTTCATGTTTACCGCGATTAAAAAGAAATCTTCAGTGACATAACTAAAAAGTTAGGTAGAGTCAATAATCGACATTAAAAACCTAAATTCTATATTGCCAGGTCCCATTTTGTTAACAGCAGTATAGACATTTATATTCCCGCCAACACAAAATATTCGTAAACGAAGGTTCAATTATGTGTCTGTAAAGTGCCCGATACAATACCCGCTCAGTTTAAGTGCCCGCTGCTACTAAGACCACAACCCTTTCTATAGCTCTTTGCTTTTTCGCTTGCCATGTTTTACTATGTTTAATACTTGTTTTACCAAAGGTGCGTTCTTACAAACAAACGATATAATATGGTGATTTATTTTATTTGATATGAATACAATGTGCAATAGTATACAGCGCCTGTTTGTTGTCGGTGATATATTGATAGATGAGTAGGAGAATACTTAATTTCAAGCTTCAATATTTTCATTTGGATAAATAGTTTGTCTCAAATAAAAACTTTATAAAAAACAAATTTTGTTATTTTCTTTAACTTTTAAATTTGATGCGACACCTTAAGATGTAAACATAGGAACTTGAAATTTTATTTTTATATGTCTAAGAATGTCGATCATCCATTGGTGATACAGGAGTAACAAAGTTTTTTTTTTTTTTTCACTCCACCCTAGTGTGGATGTCTGCTATTCTAGATTTCTAACGAGTAAACCTATGGTTTGAGCAATCCGTGACATCTTCAGTCTCCTAAAGATATAGGATGCTATGGTTTATACCTACTCTTGTTTTATTTTGGTCCACTTTATAAAGTTTATCGGAGTTAGTAATAGAAACATCGGGTTACATACTAACTTTGATTTGGTAATTTTAAAAGAAATAATTTATTAACGTAGGGTTTTTATCAGAACCGCACCGACAACAAACCGCTTAAAATCTAAACTAAAAATATACATAGAAATCTTAATTATAAATTAATCATAAAGTAATACATTTTGAATATATTTTTAAGAATCTTCCCATTTAAAGTATATATATTTTTTTGACTAGTGAATAAAATTACACCTATTCGTAAATATTTAAGTAAATACGAAAGCTTGAGTATGACATTCCTGACTTTTGTCTCACTCAGACTTGGTAGGTGTGAGTGAGAGAACGCTATACGCGTCATACCCGCTCTTGTAGGCCTATTGATGCGTTTTAACTTTTAATTTCATGACTTTAAAGTTCAATTTTGAATGGGAATATTTAATACATAACTTTTAAAAATGAGATTCCATTTTAATACTAGGTACAAAATCTAGCTATCTAGAATTTTCTGTATGTTGCAGCAAGGACATACTTCTGCAATAATAGAGAACTAGGTGTGAGACATGTTTGAAATAGCAACTTTTACAGAATTTCGTCAACAGTCTCATTTTAACATTAAATAAATATTTTTCACTGATGACGACATATTGAGTTTCGCTGTATCAGTTACCGTCACATATCTTAACGTTTTCAAATAAAATATAGGTAAACTAATACACTTTCAACACATTGACAAGAAAAACATAGTCTTTGGCGTTTTGAGCAAAACGTGATGTGTTTATGGCATCAACTAGCGGTACTAAGTCGCGTTTTTATTCGTTACAGACATCTTTTTTTTTTCATATACAAAGACTAAGATGGGACACACCGATTGCGAGGCATTAATTTCATTATTCTGCAGTAGAACATACTATATTTAAAGTTTTCTGTTAGATTTGCTTGTAACTTACTAATACTATCAATATTAACAGTAAATAAATAAGAATATTTTGTTCATGACAAAAAAAGTGCACTACATTTGAAAAACAATGTTCTACCAAAGGGAGCGTTGTTGCAGCCATGTATCACATACCCCGATTCCGATGTGTCTCCAGACCAACTTGGTAATCATTGCAAATCGTATATTAAGTAACAAAATATTTAGTGAATCTGTTTATATTTAAATATTTCAAAGATGGCTGTTATTAGTGCAGTATAAATAACGTATATTAACAAAGAGATGTATATTCTGTTATTTTGAATGTAAGATTTACAGAGACTACAAGTCTGTAAAATTTCTAGCAATATTAATGGTGACTATAGAATAATATCGGTTACATTATAAAATGTCAATTCCCTAATAAGTATGAGTACCCTACACATCCTTACATACAAGTATTAGATACAAATCATACGTATAATCAATATTTTTTTGTTATTTCATATATAAGTAAATACGCAATATAAATAAATGCATTTTTATATGGCAAAAAGTAGGAATGTTGCGCAGACACCTATTTGTTTAATAAAAACTATGCGATCATCGATTTAAATCGATACAGTTTGTGATCGATACTAAAAGTATCGAATGATTAGTTTACAGACAATAGTCAACTAATGATTTGTGTCAATTTAAATTGGAATTTTGAGCATTCGAGATTTTGTTTTATAAACTTCTTGCAAGTCCTTATTATAAGAAATGTAGGGTCAATAAGAAACGCGATACAGTGAGCGTTCTATGAGCACGATTGGTTAAGTTTTGGTCGACAATCGATGAGATCACGAGTTAGCGTTAAACAGCAAATAATTTATTTAGCGGTGCGGCGATGAAAATGTGACTGGCCGTGAGCATTGAATTTTATATTTTTCGAATCGTCGGGATTTGAAAATAAGAGTCGTTTTGAAAAGGATTTGCTGATATTCTAAAACTCCTTCGTTTATTATGGAAACGGGTGGTGTTCAAACCTCCATGCTTATTTTATTACATCATTCATATTACGCTGTAACATATTTAGTATCAAAATTGGAGCATGGCTGATTTCGATTCAGTTCATTTTAAATTTCCATTTTTCTTTCGTTCAAAACCAGTGTCTTATTACCTGCATTTTTGGTTCATCGATTATGTAAAAGATTTAATTTTAAAAACATCCACAAAGTTTGTCCGATGACTGTTATTTTCAAATCCCGCGACATATTCTGACATATTATGTATGACTTAAACTATAATCAGTACATATTATTGGACTTATGTGCCGACATATTATTCTAGTACTCTACATCACCACGACTATTTGATATCTAAGATTAAAATGTAAAAATGGGATCGACGGGAAAAATTTCTATAAAATATTTAGAAATCCCAAGTTATTGTTAGGTATAAAAAGTTAATTTTATTCTGCGAGGGGGGCTATACCTGTATGGTTTTGGCGGTACGAATGAAGATGACAGAAAAATGTGTTATTGCCAACTGCCAAATTACTATTATTCCAACTGGTTGAAATCTATAAATGTTATTTTCTCCATAGATGAGAGATTACCTTTAAATAATTTAGCTTATCATTGCTTTGAAACATGGAAGATTATTTAGCAATGGTTATGGCAAGACCGCGTCAAACCATTGCTTTCATACCACATTGTTAATTTGTCAGATTCCTAAACAAATAAGCCAGAGCATTACTGTTTTCGACTGGCAATTTAATTAATATTTGAGTCTGCTTCGAACTGGCACTTCATTGCCGTATTTGTTCAAATATTCGCGATATTTGGCCAACACACAAAGTCCCTACAACCATTCGAATAAAGTAAATTCTGTATTGGCGAAATAACGCGATTTCTTGTACAATGCCAACACAAAAAAAAAGATCTTCACGATATTTTTTCAATAACTTTCTTTATTCGTACCGCCACAACTTCACATCGGGCGGTCAGTCGATGATACAAATAACGCGACCGTGTACGGGAGCCTCTAAATAACACTACAAGCTAGGGTTGTTCAATTGCACTTGATTTAGTCGGGTTACCTCTCACTGCTCCCATTCGGCTTCGTCCACTCCTTCCATGCTGTCTTGTTCCAGTTTCAAGTTGATCTGCACTTTGGCGCTTATGGATTTCATTATCTGTGAGAAGTTTAATTGGTTAGTGGAGCTGGCTGGTAAGATTTTAATTACATACTATATTACTAAGACCCGCTGGCGCCACAAATCACTAAATGCATTTAGCGCTAAATGAATTTAAAACATCATTCTATTTCTGTCAATTGTTTAAAGATGACAGGTACAGAATAATTATAATAATAATATTCCACAACTTTCACACAACGCCATCTAGTCCCAAACTAAGCAGAGCTTGTTCTATGAGTACTAGACAACTGATAAACATACATATATATGTCTAAATACATACATATTATAGATAAATTACATCCAGACACAGAACAAATGATCGTGCTCATCACACAAACATTTGTCCTGGGTGGGAATCGAACCCACGACCTTGCGCATAGCAGTCAGGGCCACTGACCACTAGACCACCAGGCCTGCCACCAGAATGATGTTTTAAATTTAGCGTTCAATGCGTTTGTGGTGCAATGGGTCTTAAATATGTTTAGCGCTAAACTTAACGCATTTAATGATCTGTGGTGCATGCGGGCCTAAAAGTTTTTCTTTCATTAATACCTCTAAAAAAAACCAATCAAATACGAATAAAATACCTCTCATTCTAAAACACATTTAATTTTGAAATACAGGGATATTTTAAATTGGCTAGCTAAACTCCGCAGGCGCGATGGTTATTTAGAATAGATTATTATATTTTTTTTTTCCATTTAATTTTTCACTCATAGATTTAAATGGTTAGATGTGCCCTCAACGTATTTAGGGCGCGCGAAAAAGTATTTACACTGAGAAGATTGAGTTTCCCTTCCCACATGGAACGATACATACGATTTTCAATATGAGTGAGCGAGATAATACTATACTAAAGTCATTATCAACGAAACATAATCGTGATCACTACGTATTGTTATTTTTTGACGTGGTTTGTCGGATCTACGATTTAAATCTTTACGAACAGTATATGAGTCCATATGGGGAGGTAAAGATCACTTGGATACAAAATATACAAATGTATTTTTTTTTTTTGCCAATCTATCTGTAGTTTAACCGCCTTACTACAACACGAGTTCTAACTTAGATTCAGGCCTAAACCTTTCAGAATAAAGTTCCGAATTCCAAAAATATGGTCTATCCCAGCTGTCATTTGCAGATCTTTGACAGTCGTTATGGGTAGTCCGAAAATCCGAGAACCAGTCTTACAAAGGGGTATTGTGTTAGCCAGTAACTAAAGATAAATTTTGTTTTGTAATAAGATCTTAAATGTTTATTCAATTTTGTTTTGTAGTAAGATCGTAAATTTTTATTAATTTAAGCTACTTTTAGATATGGCATTGACTTTTTTCTAATAAACAAGCCGTGGGCCTGATGATATTCCCATAGACAAACATGGCAAACCCCTTCAGGGGGTGAATAAAATACATATATAAATAACATTCAAATTGTATGCTTTTAAACCGTCAGTGAGTGAATGAATGAATGAATGGATGAAAGGTCTTTATTAAGTAGATTGTGAACTCACACTGTCCTCTTTAGCCTTGGCGTCCTGCGGCACGTGCGACTTGATAAGGTCAGGTTTGGGCTTCTGCGCGGCCGCCTTGTCGCGAGCCTCGCGCGTCACCGGCGACGCCGCCGTGTGCGCAGACACTAATATACACATAGATCACTCTTTATTATCCTTAGCATACAATGAAGTCTTAACACACCATCATCCATGTATAACCAGCGCCTTTAAAGAAACGAATTGAGGATGGCGGCAAAGCAAATGAGCTGATCGAACTCTGTACTCGCACTGTATAAAGTGGGAGTGAGCTGGCATAATTAGCGCCGCCATTTTCAATTAGTTTCTTTAATGTCACGTGTAATATTGAAGAGTGAACAGAAGTGAATGGTAAACATTTATATAGGTATGGATATTTGAAATGATCAGAATAATTAATAAAATGAAACTAAAATTAAATTCTATGGAGACAATGCTAAATAAAAACAGTACACGTCAACTGCACTTTCTGACAACTGACTCAATTGGATAAAAAATCAAATTGAGTTAAAAGTTTAGTTTTCATAGTTCGATGGCTGTCGAGCAGTGAACACGTTTAGAAACGGTCGCGCGTTCCGTATCCGTGTACTTACAGTGTGTAATCCGTGTACTTTGGTAGTGTGATTAAATTGATCGTGAATTATAATTTGATTTCAACTCAAACTGTTTTTCAATTGCGCAACCAACATTTCCCATAGTACGCCCACAGTACTTAAAATATGGCTGGTAATACCGAGAGACGTGCCTTCTCCGTCATATAGTTATGATTGTGTTTTTAATGAACAAACAACTGTTTTTTCTGTTCTGAAGAACATAACCAATAAGGTCACTTATATCCTTCGAGGGCGTCCGCTCGGTTGACGAATCGAGTATTTAGTTATGCCAAGACTCACGCGGCTCCATGCCGGGCGGCTGCAGACTGACGACGTCGGGCACGGCGCCGGCGCCGCGCAGCCAGTCGCGGCCGCGCAGCCACGCCCGCCACGTCACCAGCGTCGGCGGGAACAGGTCGTCTTGGAATAGCTCGCTCTGCACACATCATTATACACGGTTAATGCGATAGCGCCATGTTGGCTCGCGAAATTCAAATTGCCGGTCAGTGCAGGTTGTATGCATTTGTCCCACAATCCGCGAGTTGACTAATTTTTTTTTATTATTTAAATTGAAGCTTTTTTACCTCACTAATAGCTTGGTATAAACAGTTTTTTAATATTTTTAAAAATTGAAAAGATATGAGCGTTCTAAACTCTCAATTAGACAGAGAGGGAAATACTGAATTGTGACGTCATAGTTCAGTATCGCCATATAAATTACATGCAAAACTTCGTTTTGCGAGAAAGAGATACTTAGACAAAAAGTTTCTATAAGTTATAAGTTTTTTATTTTTCGACCGATTTCAAATTTGATTTCGAATTCTATTATTGTATTACATGTGTGGATATATTATCTACTAGAATATATAGTATTCAATATCATGCAACTACCCAATTGGCGATTAACGAGAAGCGAGTAGAGGTAGCAACTAACAACGAGCTGGAGAGCAGCGAGTGCGCAACAGCGACGAGCCATTACTTGTTGGACGCGTATTTGCAGTCAGCTTCAAAAATATGTACACAATACACATCACAACATAACAAGTCAGAATTAACCTGAATTATCATGACTTCATGAAATAGTCAATCAATAAGGTAATGCGTCCTCCTTAAGTTTCATCAGGTGGTGAAACTTGACAGATATCGATATCAAATAAAAAAAGGAAGATTTCCTAAACTCATCATTTGAAGATCACATTATGTAAACACACAAATACTCATATTTTTAACTCGTTTTAACAGGACAAGGGCCTAATATTGTAAAAAGCAACATAGAAAGTGTGAATACATAAGGGAGAGAACATAAATGAGTTTTAACAACCCACCTTTATTCTGGGTACAGTAAAGGAAAGGGGCTCGATGGTTCCATTGGTGAGTCGTAGAGCCCGCGCGAACTCCACCTGAAATGAAATTTTGGGTTGAAAACGTTGGACCAAGAATACTTCCTTGTGAAACCACTAGTAAATTTGATTATCTTGACTACTAATATTTCTTTACTTTGATCAATATGTATGTGTGCTAGCATACATATTGATCAAAGTTAAGAAAGACACCCGCTCATTTCCGTAGCATTAAGTATTAACGGAATTGACATACATGGTGAGTATCAAACACCTTCACAAGATCTGATTATATCACTTTTTTATCCTAAACTCATATTCTTAAAGTAGTGTATTAATAAATGTAAACCTCGAATAAGGCATACCTTCTCAACGGCGACTAGATTCTTTTGCAAAAAGGCGATGCCTTGATGCAGCGTGGGCGAGCGGTGGTGCGACAACGCGCACAAGTGAGGCGCCTCGCTCGTCACCTCGTAGCAGTAGATCGTAGAGTCGCCCTGAACAAGGAGGCAACAATATTAATCATCATCATCTAGCTTACCCTTTTCCAAACTATGTTGGGGTCGGTTTCTAGTCTAACCGGATACAGCTGGATACCAGTATTTTACATGGAACTATTGCCTATCTGACCTCCACAACCCAGTTACTAAGTAATACGATACCCCTTGGCTAAACAATACCAAGATTGATTGTATGCGAAATCTTAGATGTTTCTGGTAGGTAAGTCTAAAGACAAAGCTAAGTAGTTGAAGTGTTTTTTTTTTATTTTTTTATTATTGACTATGAATGTGCGTGTACTCACCCGTCCCGTTAGGAACAGTGTTCCGGAGTCGTGGTCAATGTGCGTCTGCAGTATAGCGGGCGACACGTCAAGCCCCACAGTGCACACAGGCGCAGACAGGTCTGTAGCCTTGTATAGGAGGATCTGACGCTCTGATACTCTGGTAAAAATATATTAAGTAATATAAAGATTAACATTTATATTTACAAACCATGTCACGGGTTTGAAATTTGCCCCAAATTGGGGGAAAAAAATCTTGTAAAAACGTCAAAAATCAAAACCTTTGTCGGTTTTGATTTATGACGTTTTTACATTAGCATCGATCGATCCTGTGACGTGAACGTAAGTGTGACAGTTTAAAAAAACAGGCATGAGTGAGAAATATATAGTTTAACAAAAACTAATTAATACGCTTTTATCATGCACTAAAAATTATAAAAATAATGAAATTGACTTAAATTGAATTCTAAGAACGTGGAGCGCTTTTTGAATTAATTATAAGTGCGCTCCACGCTTTTAGAATTTGATTTTTTTTTTCCTCACTCATGCCTGTTTTATATTCTCTTTTTAATGCTGGATGTGTCGTATTAACTCTGGGTATTATATAGACCGGCAAACATCTTAGTAAATAATTTAATTTAAGATTTAAAAAAAATATGTAAAAAGTCTATCAAATCCTTTTCGTTTTCGTTCTCTATTAAAAATATCTACATGCATGCTGCGTGCATACATGTAGATATTTTTCACTCAAAATCAAAATATTTAATTTCATATATGCTTCT